>JACEEZ010005502.1:67453-84953 GCA_016584305.1 Chionoecetes opilio | reverse complement strand
GACGTAATTTTAGTTAACGAATCATTGGTATAAATATTGATGACTAGAAATGTGTGTGTGTATGTGTGTGTGTGTGTGTGTGTGTGTGTGTGTGTGTGTGTGTGTGTGTGTGTGTGTGTGTGTGTGTGTGTGTGTGTGTGTGTGTGTGTGTGTGTGTGGCTCGCTGCGGGAGGGTGAAACTGGCGATCGTGAGTCCAGCTCGCGTGGACAAGACCATGGGTGAATGACACGCACACACACACGCTCGCACGCACGCACGCACGCACGCATGCACACACACACACAAACACACACGCACGCACGCACGCACGCACGCACGCACGCACGCACGCACGCACGCACGCACGCACGCACGCACGCACGCACGCACGCACGCACGCACGCACGCACGCACGCACGCACGCACGCACGCACGCACGCACGCACGCACGCACGCACGCACGCACGCACGCACGCACGCACGCCACGCACGCACGCACGCAGCCGCACGCACGCACGCACGCACGCACGCACGCACGCACGCACGCACGCACGCACGCACGCACGCACGCACGCACGCACGCACGCCACGCACGCACGCACGCACGCACGGCACGCACGCACGCACGCACGCACGCACGCACGCACGCACGCACGCACGCACGCACGCACGCACGCACGCACCACGCACGCACGCACGCACGCACGCACGCACGCACGCACGCACGCACGCACGCACGCACGCACGCACGCACGCACGCACGCACGCACGCACGCACGCACGCACGCACGCACGCACGCACGCACTTATGCCTCGTTTCCTCCCCTACTCTAAACACTGTTCCTTCTTGAGTAATTGGCGTTCAGAAACATTTTTGAGGACACGAGATGGCACATGGAATGCAGTGGCTCTACCAACACACACACACACACACACACACACACACACACACACACACACACACACACACACACACACACACACATACACACACACACACACACACACACACACACACACACACACACAACACACACACACACACACACACACACACACAGACACACACACACACACGCAAGGAATAAGAAGTATTCAGGACTTCAAAGGCAAGCTGGATAATAGTAGATTTGGAGACGGGACAGTACGAGCATAGCTCTTTTCCTGTATGTTACAACTAGGTAAATACAACTAGGTAAATACACACACACACACACACACACACACACACACACACACATACACACACACTAATAATTTACTCTGCTCCCCCACAGCCATCCTGGTCAACAGCTACCTGCCCGCTGTGTACGGCGTGACGGTGGGCCAGTGCGTCATGCTGTCCTTGGAGGCGGTGCGTATATGGGCAGCATCCTGGAGCAGATTCTTCACCTGCTGGCCGTGGCGCTGACACACTACATGGGCACTGTCAGGCCGCTCCACTACCACTCCACCATGACGCCCCTCGCCCTCAAACTCATCCTCGCCTGGCTGTGGTTCGTGCCAAGTAAGTATTAGAGAAAGGCAGAACGAACGTAGAAAAAAGTAACGAAACGANAAACTAAAAAAAATAAAAAAAGGGTGGAAATTTTAAGGAGGATACAACATGGGGTCTGTGCAACAAACATTTTGCGTAGAACAAGCCCTTAATGAATAATTAGCGTAATGAGTTAATTGCCTGGAACGTGGCTCGCTGCCACGTTCCAGCCGCATGAACTGAGCCAAAAGCAAAGGGGCCAGAGGCTGGACGCCTATACTTGATTTTTTATATTTTTTAATACTCCGCTAGAAGGCTGAGTGGACGACTGAAATTATAACGTATAAAAGATTCAATGCATCAGGAGACACATTGGTGTTTGATATCCTGCTCCACGTCTTGGGCTGCTGTGTGTCTGGAAATAAAAGGAGATTCAGGGAACTTCAAAAAGATTTGTAAAGGACACTGATATGTGTAAAACAAACAAAGATGAAGGATTGATCCCGAACAAAATTGGCTCATCCCTCTTTTTTATTTTCTTTTCTTACTGTCTTCTTTTTGGGACTGGCAACTAAGCGAGCTTTGTGTTACCCTTTTTGTTGTGCCTTTGTCCAGTCCTTTGTGATGTAAAAAAAAAAAAAAAAAAAAAAAACAACAACACACACACACATACACATACATATTACATCACAAAGAACTGGCCAAGGGCACAACAAAAATGGGTAACACAAAGCCCGCTTAGTTGCCAGTCCCTATAGAGAAGACAGTAAGAGAATAAGATAAAAAAGAGGGGTGAGCCAAGTTTAGTTCGGGAGGTGTCTTGTTACTCCTCTTTTGAAAAGATTTAAGTCATAGGAAAGTGGAAAACTAGAAACAGGAAGAGAGTTCCAGAGTTTACCAGTGAAAGGGATGAAAGAGTAAAGATACTGATTAACTCTTGCATTAGGAAGATGGACAGAAGAGGGATGAGAATGAGTAGAAAGTCTTGTGCAGCGACCCGCGGGGGGGGGGGAGGCATGCATTTTAGAAAAGGTCAGAAGAGCAGTGACATAAAAATAACGGTAAAGAGAGCAAGAGAAAAACATTGGGCGGTGATTTAAAGATTGAAGACAGTAGTCAGGAGAGGAGTTGATGAACAAAAGTTTTTGACTCAACCCGTTTGGGAGAGTGTATGAGTGGATCCTCCCCAAACATGTGAGAATCCCATAATGGGCGGATAAGGCCCCCCCTGTAAGAGCAAGCAATTGGGGGGAAAAAAAAAAAGGAGCAGCCCCACGGACCCCTAACTTCTTAAAGCTGTTTTCGAGATGAGAGTGAGATTTCCAGCTCAGATTTTTAGTAAAGAAGTCCTAGAATGTTCTTTTGTAAAGAAGGAGAATTGATGTCATTGAAGTGGGGGGATATTTATTGGGTGGTTTTTTGTCGAGTAATCAGTGAAAAAAAGGAGTTTTTGGGCATTGAACAAAAAAAAGGGTTTGTTTTTTTCCTAAACAGAAATTAAGAAAGATCAAAGTTAGGCCTGGGTGGCTCTCTCCGTGAAAACTTAGTTCCGTTGGTTGGAGCTAAAAAAGACTTTGAAAAAGAGGGAAATCATCAGGGGAGGGGATAGGGTTTTGGGGAAACCCTTAGAAGATCTTAAGAAAATAGAAAGAGAGGGGGATGGGACAAACCCGGGGGAAACACCACTTTTGTAGATTTGGGAAAAGAACAATGTCCGTCTACAGTAGCGCAATAGAACGATTTTAAAGGAAACTTAAAAGAAGGGACAGGAGAAGGATAAAAATCGAAGAGGATGTTTGGAAATTAAAAATTTTTGGCCCGACTCTATCAAACTTTTGAATGCAAGGGCAAAAGCAAAAACCCCCAAAGGAGGATGACCAAAATTCATTAGGAAAGCTAAAGATCGCCATAATCTCCCTTTTCGAAACCGTACTGACGATCAATAGAAGATTGTAGCATTAGATGCTTTGGAATCCTTTAAGTATAGATTTAAAAAATTTAGAAAGGCAGGAATCAAAGCTATAGGAGCATCCCTTTCTGTGACAGAGAAGGGTGCGATGAATCGGTGAGTTTCCCGGAAGGGGATAGGGTTTTGTTTGTGACAAGATAGTTGAGGGGCAGGCGGGCCAAGGGAAAAAAACCCATCGTCTGCCTGAGCGCGGGGGAAAAAAGTTAATTTGGGGAAGAGTGAGGAATTGCTACGGCGGTTCAAAAGGGAAACTGTAGGGAAAGTTAGGGCAGGGGGGGTTTTCCCTGTGGTGTGTTGTCCTTCCAAGACGCTTTGTTAACGAATGTGGTACTCCGGGGTATTGGGGTGAATTGCCGGGTGGCACCATTGCAAAGCCATGGTTGGGCCCTTTTTGACAGCTGGGACCTCTTTTTCGGGCATAAACCTCTACCGCAGGGACAGGGGGCACTTTTTTGAGGAAAAGGGGTTCAAATCTTTTTGAACCCTTTGAAAGGGGGGGGGTGATGCCTGCAGGTTTTTTAAGATAGAAAACCCGGGGTTTAGCCCGGGGGGGTGGGAGTAAAGGAAACTTGCGACACTAGGAGGATTTTTCAAAAGGCGGGGAACTAAAGGGGATTCGAAAGAAGAGAGGAGGGGGGGTTTTGGGTTAAAGATAAAGGGAAAAGGGCAAAAAAAAGAGGATTGTTTTAAGGGGCTTACTATACAAACTGTGGGGGGGGGGGGGGGGGGAAATTTTTTAAATTTTTTAAAAAAAAAAGTTTAGTTTTCCCGAGGGGAAAATTAAATAGTAAAAGGTTTTTGAATAAATAGCTTAACAGAAACTTTGTTGGAGGGTGGGAAAGGTTTTCGATCCGGAAGCGAGATAGGGGCCAAATAAGTTTTTTCACAGACGGGTAGGCAGAACGAGGGGAGGATTTGCGCTTTATGCAAAAAGATGCATTGCAGTGTTGTTTTTAAACAATGTTATAAAAAAAGAGGACAATAGAGTCTATTGGGTAGGGGGGTTTAAACTGGGGGAAAATGGAAAAGGGGTTTTGGGTGAAAGTGTAAAGGCCTCCAAACTTATGTAAAGAGGATTAGCCAATAGGGGAAGAAATAAACAAAGCCGGGCAGATATAAGGGTTTTGGGCGGGGGGGGGAAAATTTTTAATTTTGGGAAATATAGACGGGGATTTAATAATGGTGACAGCGATGCAGATAAAATTTTTTTAAATAATCCAGGATAATTCTTAAGTCCCAAAAAAAACAAGGAGCCTACTAGAGGAGATAATATTCTAGATCTATTGCTGGGCAAATGAGGACATTTAAATTACAAATTGGGGGTCGGGGGGGAAATTTTGATAATAGCGGGCCCTTATGAGATCAGTTTTTGCTTAAAATGGGGAAAAATTTGGGAAAAATTTAAAGGGGCAATAAGCACGATTAAACCCAATTTCTGAAAGGCCAATTAAACGGGGTTAAAAAGGGCACCTTGGGGGTTATTAATAAGAGGTGGGGAAAGGAGGGGGAAGAAATTTTTTCCCAAAGGAAAAGGGGGATGACAGCTGGAAAGGCCAATTATGAAGGGTTTGGAAGGCACCTTTGGAGGGAATTGGGGCGGTCAATATGGGGTGAGGGCGAAAGGGGGGAGGAGATAATTTAGAGCGGTTAACAGGGGAGTGAGGGCAGGGCTGAAGGGGTAATTTGAGAGGCTAGAAGGGGAAGTGGGTCAGAGCCGGGAGGATTTTACCCATTTTTAAGGGAATTTTAAAATTTAAAGGACCAAAAAGGAAAAATTTCCCTTTTAGGGAAATAAGGGGCCCGAAAGAGTGATCCAAAAAGGGGTGACCCCAAGTTAAAAACATAACCCAAAGGAGTAAAAAGAAACATTTATTTTTAAGGTTTAAGGCAGGATTGGTAAACAAAGAAATTAACGGATGGCGAGGACAGTTTAAGAAAATTAACTCGAGGCTAAGAAAAAATTATGGTTTAAATAGAAAAACAGGCGGGAAAAAGGGAAACCCCAAAGGGGGTTTTAAACAAGTTTTTAAAAAAAATGACAAGGGGAAAATAGTTGGGCCGTTAAGGTCGGAAGGGGGGAAGTTTTTAAAAAACGGATGAGGATATTGTAGGAGTCTAAATTTTATTTCTTAAGTGTTTTTTCGGAAGGGGGATACACCGACATACCCCGATAGTTTAACAAAAATGTTCAAAAGGAACGATGAGGAGAAACTAAAAGAAAATGGTGATAACTAGGGATATTTTTTGGGGGAGGGTATAGAAAAAAATTTAAAAAAAATTTTAAAACGCCAGGACCCAAAGAAAATGTACCCAGGGTTAAAGGAATGCAAGGAGGTTGTTAGTGAGTCGTTAGTGACATTTTTTAGGAAATCGGTTGAGATAGGCGATGTGCCATTATTGTGGAGGAAAGGAAATGTTTTCCATATTTAAGAAGGGAGACAGAGGACTGAAGTCAAATTATCGACCTGTAAGTCTATCATCAGTTGGGAAAATTTATTGCAATCTATTATTGCAAAAAACATTAGAGGGGCACTTAGATAAACATAGTTTGATCAATGATTCACAACATGGATTCACCAAAGGGTAGGTCATGCCCTACCAATTATTGAGTTTTTATAGGAAATTTTATGAGAAGGCAGATAATAATAAGGTTTAAATGATATAATATATTGGACTTTAGTAAGGAAATTTGGAAAAAGTACCACACGAGCGACTCTTAAATAAGGTTAGAGCTCATGGTAAAAGATGGGAAGGTTCTTCATTGGATCAGAGCTTGTCTAGGTAATAGGCAACAAAGGGTTACAATTAATGGTTCCAATCTGAATGGGGACTGGTGACAAGTGGAGTTCCAAAAGGGGTCTGTTTTGGGCCCATTACTATTTTTTATTTATATCAACGACTTGGATAGTGGGATTAGCAGGATATCAGCAAGTTTGCTGATGGTACTAAGTTAGGTAGGATTATGGATGACAGTCTGACGTAAAACATATTGCAGGGAGACTTAGATAAACTTAACGAGTGGGCAGTCAGATGGCAGAGGGAATTTAATATTGATAAATGTAGCGTTATGAATGTTGGTAAAAAAACCCCTGGTAATAGATACACCAAAAAGCAATGTATCCGCTGAAAGATCTGAAGGTGAAAAATCTTGGGTGAGGGTGAGCCCAGACCTCCGCCCTAGGAAACAATATTTGAGGCCAGAAATCGAGCTAATAGAGTATTAGGATTCATTACCAGAAGTGTTAAAAGTAGAAGTGGGAAGTTATTCAAAAAGCTTCATCTGGCTCTAGTCCGGCCTCACCTAGACTATGCATTTCAGTTTTGGTCTCCATATTACAGGATGGATATAGTGTTGTTAGAAAAAGTGCAGAGAAGGATGACCAAAATGATACAAGGGATGCGAAAACTTAGTTATGAGAGGAGATTGAAGTTTTTAAAAATTACACTCACTCGAGAGACGCAGAGTAAGGGTGATCTGATAGAAGTTTTTAAGTGGATAAAGGATTTAATAAAGGAGAGGTAGGAAAAGTTCTTAACGGTTTTTAAACCCAGGGTAGAACAAGAAGTAACGGATTCAAGCTGGAAAAGCGTAGTTTTAGAAAGAAATAGGGAAAAAATGGTTCACAAATAGGGTGGTGAATGAATGGAATGGTCTCACTAGACAGGTAGTTAGTGCTGAGTCATTGGGGAGTTTTAAAGGAGACTGGATAGGTTCATGGATGGGATGAAAGGTGGATTTTAGGTAGTGTTATTGGGCAGGAACTACCACGTGTAGGCCTGCGGCCTCTTGTAGCTTCCTTATTTTTCTTATGTCTTATGTTCTAGTTTGAAGGATTAGAACGGTCACCCTCTTAGGAAAAGGATGGATGTGAGCAAACTTCCAGCAAAAAAGGAAAAGGTGGAAAACAGATAGACAAGACGGAAAAGTTTGACCAGGCAAGGTGCAAAACACAGTAGCCAGTTTTTTTAGAACAAATAGGAGGGACTCCGTCAGGACCGTAAGATTTCCCAGGATCTAGGCCAGAAAGGGGAAAGAAAACATCATACCAAAGGATCTTAATGACAGGCATAATAAGTCAGAGGGGGGAGGAGAAGGAGGAACTCATCATCAACCAGAGTGGAATTTTTTTGCAAAAGTTTGAGCGAAGAGTTCAGCTTTAGAAGTAGATGAGACAGCTTGTGGAACCGTTTGGGTGAAGCTAGGAGGGAAAGATGATGAAGAAAAATTGTTAAAGAGGTTATTAGCTAGATGCCCGAAGTCACGAGAGGAATTGATTCAGAAAAATTTTGACATTTTCTATGAATGAAAAAGTTTTTTGATAAGTTGAAGTAAAGAATTTGGCATGATTACGGGCAAAATATAAAGGGCATGAGTTTCAGGAGATGGGTGCTTACGGTACCGTTTGTGAGCCCCCTCTTTCTCGGACGCATGAGAACAAGCAGAGTTAAACCAAGGTTGACGGGCCTTAGGATTCGAGAAAGTATGCGGAATGTACGCCTCCATGCCAGAGACTATGACCGCAGTTATGCGCCCCTGCACAAAGAGATGGGTCTTTGACATGAAAGCAGTAATTTATTCCATGAAAAATCAGAGTAGTACTGCCTTAGGTCGTTTCCCCCTTAGCTGAGTTGAAGTGCCAGAAGCACCTCCGCTTAGGTGGGTCCCGTGACGATACCGGAGCGATAGGACAGGTTACAGAAAATAAATTGTGATGTTGAACCCAACGGAGAGAATAGTTTCACGAGTAAGCAGAAGGGTTAGTAGTTCGGAAAAGATCAAGAATGTTGGGCGTTGGGCGACATACATATACACACATACACACATACACACACACACACACTTATACACACACACACACACACACACACACACACACACACACACACACACATACACACACACTTATACAACACACACACACACACACACCACGCAAACACACAACACACACATCTTGGCTCCGAACGGGACAACAAAAATGAAGAAAAGAGAAGGTTCCCCGGGGAAGAGTGGTGCATCCACTCGCAGGCTTTTCCAGGTCGTGAGTTTCAGGCTTATTGCTGTAATTAACTCCTCCAGCCCACGACCTCATATGCAAGGCTGAGGACAAGTTGGAATTCTAAAGAGTAAGGCCGCAGGGTAGTTGCCTCTCCATCACGGAATAATTCACTCATTACCTATGATGAAACTGTTGATTGTCGTTACGAGAGCTCTGAAACGAAGGCTCTGAAATGAAGGCTTTTAGAGGGTTGGAAATGACGTGATGTTTTGCCTTGCTCGCTAACGTGAAGACAAAATTACTAGGGTTAAGAAAATAATAAGACAGTGAAGAGTTTGTAGGGGAGAGAAGCCACTCAAAGTCATGAGAGATTCACGTAATGAGGATATTTTTTTTACTGGGAGTTGGTTTTAGCATGTGGTGTCAAAGCTGTCAACTCCTTGTTCCTTTTTTGTAAACTAAATTTGTGAAACTTTTTTTTATTACTTACCTTTATTGCAATTTTATCACACTTCTCCTTTAGGCCCCTCCTGCTCTTGACCCCGCAGTATTTTTTTCTTACTTTCCTTACTCTCCTCCCTCTTGTCTCGATGCCTTTCCCCGTTCCTTTCTTGCCTTGCCTCGCCTCTCCATTATCCTGGAAACAAACTCTTATTACTGTGAAATATCAGCAGTGTTTGTCTGCTAACTTAAAATGGTATGCTGTTTTGGATAGATGTAGTTACAAATGTCATGGTGATTAGAGAGAGAGAGAGAGGAGAGAGAGAGAGGGGAGAGAGAGAGAGGAAAAGAGGAGAGAGAGAGAGAGGAGGAGAGAGAAAATGAGAGAAAAGAGAGAGAGAAGAGAGAGAGAGAGAGAGAGAGAGAAGAGAAGAGAGAGAGAGAGAGAGAGAGAGAGAGGGGAAGAGGGGAGAAGAGAGAGAGAGAGAGAGAGAGAGAGAGAGAGAGAAAAGGAGAGAGAGAGAGAGAGAGAGAGAGAGAGAGAGAGAGAGAGAAGAGGAGAGAGGAGAGAGAGAGAGAGAGAGGAGAGAGAGGAGAGAGAGAGAAGAGAGAGAGAGAGAGGAGGAGAGAGAAGGGGAGAATCCAAATTTTTTTGTTTTCAAAATTTTCCTCTCTATAGGATAATTTGTGCATATGGGGGACTGACTTAGGGAAATTTGATGGAACGAAGGAGTATAAAAAGATGGAAAGGATATCATGGGGGAAAATCAGGGAAAAGAAGAAAAAAACATAAAAAAAGAAATATGATCAGGAGGAGGAGGGGCAAAAGGAAGAACAACAGCATCAGAGTGTTGGTCTTTAAGACAGTTTGTCATAAGCTACTATCTATTATAAAATGAATTTATGGGTAGAAATGACGAAAGGTTCTTTTTATCCTTTCCCTTTTCTCCCCGAAGCTGGCAGGAAAGGAAAAAAAACGTATAAAATGGAAACCTTTCAATAATTATTTCTAGGAAAGATAGTACAAAATAACATCATTTCGTTACTTTTATCCAGGCCAGCACAAGACCAACAGCAGCTTCCCCCAAAAACTACATTTTCTTATACATTCGGTTGTTTATGGATAACGGGTAAAGACGCTCTTGATTGAGTCGAAGTACTTTGATTAGTATTTCTTTAATGTTTTATCTGTCATACTCTAAGAATTGGGGAAATAGAAATTTCAAAAGATCATCTCCCGATTAAGAAGTACTTGGCTGCGTTTCGAAAAAATTTTAAACCCAAATATCTGAAAACGGGCCCTCATCTTACTTTTGATCAATGGGCCCCTTTAAAATAACCACCCTGCCACAAATTTGACAAAAGTTTTTAATTCACTAAATATTTACTTTCATATTTACCTGACATTCTTTTTTTTAAAAAGGGCTGAAAACATTTTTATCTAGCCCCAATTTTTCTTCTTTGGGGCATATTTTTTTAAACCCGGGGGAAAATTTTTTTGACTACAAATTTTTTTGCCCTCCAACAAATTTTAGCCTTTTGTAATATGGGGAAAAAGAATGTACACGTGGGAACTCATGATGGGGTCGAAAAAAAGGGATTATATTTTTTGATAGGGACGTTTTGATATGTTTTTTTTTGATTTATTTTTTTAAAATTTTTCAATTAAAGTTTTTAAAACCCGGGGGGGGGGATTGATTTTTTTTTACAAAAGGGGGAGGGGGGTGGAGGGGGTACGTAAGAACAAATAATAATATTTAAACAATACCTCTGATTGTAACGAGGATTTTTTCTTCAGATTTTTATTACCTCCCAGGGGGACTGACAGGAAAAAAAAAGGGTTTTCCTCTCCACTCTTTCCCCTTTTTTTAGTTTACGTTGCGTCTGGAAGACTGAGTTATTTTATTTACGGGAAAAAAAAGGGAAAACTTTTTTTTCATCTAGGAATGAGAACTTTTAAAATCATTTTACGGGACGACGGGAAGAAACTGCACCTCACACTTGATATTCTACAATCAAAAAGCAAAGTGATCAAAATGAGAATATTATGAATTTAACCCAAATGGGGGTTTAAAATTTAAAAGATTTTATTTGGGAAATAAAAAGGAAATTTTTTGGCCCGGGGGGTGAGTAACGCCCCTTTGGGGTGGCAAGGAAAGCATTTGGGCTTAGGGGACGATAAATAGATAACATAGTTCACTTTTATCTATGGACGAGTCTAGGGAAAGGCATCTTTTTGGGCCTGCAGAAAAGAAAGGGAAAGGGGAAATGAAATGGCTAGAAGACCCCACTATTACACTCCTCGGGAAAAGCGGCGAATGAAGCAAGTTGGTAAGGGCTACGAGGGGAAAAGGTTGTTGTCGTGGTAGAGAATTTATGTTTACAGAAAAGGAGGAATGGGTTATCAATAAACTTCTTTGGGGGAAGTAATTTCTTAAATTTTGTTCCCTCATTTTCATTTTTTAAATCTCCCCTAAAAAGATGAACATTAGGTAGTGTATCAACATTTTTGGGGGACTGTTATTTACCTCGTAAACTCCTTTTTTTTTGGGTTTGGATTATTTTTATTTTAATTATTAGTAGTAGTAGAGTATAGAAATCTTTATTTTTATTATTAATTTTTATCACTTTTTTTTTTTTATAGCTGTTGGGGGAACATGGGAGCTCTGAGTTGACCCAAGCAGTATTTGGTGGGAGGGGTTTTCCATTTTTTAGTTTTGGGGTTTTTTTGAGGTGTATAAGTTAAGGTGTATAGCTTATGAGGTGTAAAGGTTAAGGGGGTTGTTAAAGTGTTTTAGTTTTGTGATGGACCGTTTTTTGTTGTTGAGCTGCCCTTTTAAAAAATTTTATCTCCCCCCCCCCAAGGGGGAAATTACCCGGCAAACAATCAACTTTTAAACCCTTTTTTTTCGCATTTACGTCTATAATGTCAATCAAGTTTTACGGGCCCAATAAGCGGGTTTGGGAAAACAATGGAAAAGGGGACTCATCGTCTTCCTTCCTCTTTTCTAGACTTTTTAAAACCCTTTTTGATTTCTTGTCATTTTTGTTTTAGGGGGAGGAGGAGGAGGAGGAGGAGGAGGAGGAGGAGGGGGGAAGAGGGAGGAGGAGGAGGGGGGAGGAGGAAAACAAAAAACAACAGACCAATAGGTCCTTACCTGGGTGTTTGATTTAACTACACTACACTAACTTTGATAAAAAAGAAATGGATGGAAAGTAGAAAGCCCTCCCCACCCACCCTCCCTCAGCCGAAACTGGCCGGGAAAAGAATGATACCCTGCAGTATGGTTTAAAAATCCCCGGGAAATTTTTGAGGAAAAATTTTAAAGCTGTAATCTATGGGTAACTACTACTATTTTGTTTGGGGTTTTTAGTGCCCTTTATAGTAGGGTCTGTTTTATGTTTTTTTTGGGAATGATGGGAACACAGTGTGGAAAGGTTTAAGGGGGGTGGCCCTTTTTTGGGGGGGGCAGCAGGCAAACAGGCCCCAGCCCCTTCAATCCACTGCGGACTGTGTTTCTTTTTCCCGTTTGGACGCCGGGGACCAAATTTAAGGGCCCCCTGCAGCAGTGACCCCTGGTTTCCGTAAATCCGATGGGTGGTCAATAAATTTTCATGACCCTTGCGATCCATGCCCGTCCCAAGGGCTAGAGTTTTTATTTTTTTCCATCTATTTCCTATGTAGGCAGTGGGACCCGGGTTTTGGGTATAGACCTGGGGGGTCAGTTGAGGGCTGTGATGGTTGGCCCTCCTCGTGGTGGCGCATGCAGGATTCTTTTTATAGTGACACCTCTCATTAGAGGCTCATGCCGCCCCCTCAGTGTCCTCCGATGCACTCGCAATCGAAGGTAGAGTTAATGGGCAGGGCATGTGGGTGTTCTTAGACCACTCGACGGTGCAGAAAGGTTTTGGTTTTCTTCGGGGATCGAACTCGGGTCACCGAGAACGCCACTCGGAGACGCCAACCATTCTGCTACCGCCTCCCCATAAAGTAGTGGTAGCCGTTAATAGCGCGTTTTCGCGACGTTTACCAGGTCGGTCTAGTCCAGTCTAGACTGGTCCAGACTGGACTGATGCTCGCGAAAACACATCGAGACTGGCCCCGTCCCATTCGTCGTTCCTATTGGCTGGGGGATCAAGTGGGCGGTCCTACCGTCCTGCAAGCCTTACCCCCCCCAAAGACACACCAAAGGGTTATTCATTTGACCTCAGGTAATAGCCTCTTAGTTGGCATATGAAACCGTGGTCGTCATTCTGTGTGTGATGAGAGTCAGGTTTATAAATCTCTGGACGGAGAAAAATCCCGGCAACACAATTGCAAGACCTGTCGCAGCCATGTCAAACATTTACTATATAACCTATATAACCATCATATATCATATCTATAGGTACTGGCATCCACTACCTGGGGATTTCCGTATGTAACAGGCCTTTTACTGGTGGAGTACTTGTTATTAGCCCTATTATTATGCAAGTTTTGCTTTGTGCAATGTAGCAGTCATACCTTGTAGCAGTCATTCCTGCTACTTGACTTCTCAATGGGAAGTCAAGTAGCAGGGGTGAATATGAAAAATTGAATGATGAAATTTCATTTCATTTACCGTCAATAACACTGTCTATACTCGCCACTACACTAATGTCACAGGGGGGCATATATCACGAGTTTTAGCATTACTACAGACTTGTATGTGCCACTGAAGAGACGTGCACAGTAAGTAGTTTACATTATCTACATAACACTATAGCCTACATGTCGTCAGTGACACATACAAGTCTGTAGTGATGCTAAAATTCGTAATATATTGGCGCCTGGTGACATTAGTGCAGTGACGACTATAGTGTTGTTGACGGTACATTCATTTCCCAAGATGTTGTTTCAGCAAATTGCGAATATTGTAATTTTTCGTGAAATTACTTTACATAAGAACATAAGAAAATAAGGAAGCTACAAGAGGCCGTGAGGCCTACACCAGGTAGTTCCTGTAACTTTAGTCTTATGGTCGGCCATCATGGTGTTGCATGTCTTATCAGCAGCACTAGAAGCTCCTGGTCGTCTTCCCCGCTGACTGTAGTGCGCATGCGCCAGTTTTCCCTACACTGGGCCAAGGTGGTCCTGCTCGCTGGGTTGGACCAGACTAGACTGGGCTAGACCGGTCCAGCCCGCCTCGCGAAAACAGTCTCCGCCCGGGGCTGAGCCAGTCCAGACCGGGCTAGAACGGTCGCAAAAACGCGCTATAACTCGGGGCATAGGCCACTGTAAATCTGAACTGCGCACGGAATATCGGCCTGTTGCACAAGGGCCCTTAAGTCAGAGGGCCTGTTTTCAACCTCACTGTTCACTCGATAACCAGGAAGGATATCGAAGCGAATTTTCGTAGGTTTTAAGTTCCTAATAGAAAGTCGCTGATAGTGACGTAGTTTACATAGGAGTGAAAGAAGAAACTATAGGAGATGAGTGGAGATGATAGGAGTATATCGGAAGTAAAGAAGAGGCTGTTATGGAGATGTTGAGGTTAGTGGAGATAAGTGTAGGGGGTTGAAAGGGTGTGAAATAAGATTACGGTGAGGTGGAGGAGGGGGGTTTATGGGGGGGGGGGTTAGTGGCCGAGGTTGAATTTCGTGGCTTCGCGAAACTGGCACGTAATTTTAGGATATGTAACAGTGGTGCTGAATGTTACGTGTGTGTGTGTGTGTGTGTGTGTGTGTGTGTGTGTGTGAGAGAGAGAGAGGTGATTAAAAATATAAGAGGTAAAGTTCATGATGCGTCTCGGATTTCACTCACCTCACAACCCACTTACAAGTCACAACACCTAATAACCTACTCATTTATAACTCATAACACCCCTTAACCCACTCACAACACTTCATAACCCTCTCACAACAAATCATAACTACTCATAACCCACTCACAACACATCATAACCCACTCACAACAAATCATAACTACTCATAACCCACTCACAACGCACCATAATCACTCATAAATATACAACCCACTCATAGCCCCTCACAACAACTCATAAACCACTCACAACCCACTAACAACGCCTCATAATTATAAATAATATCATATAACTCTCTAACAACACCTCATAACCCACTCACAACACCCTCACAACCCACTCACAACCCACTAACAGCATCTCATAGTTATTAAAAATATCTTATAACTCTCTAACAGCACCTCATAACCACTCACAAACACCTCACAACCCACTCACAACCACCTCTAATTATCCATAATATCTTAACTCTAACAACACCTCATAACCCACTCACAACACCCTCACAACCCACTAACAACACCTCATGATTATTAATATATTATAACTCTCTAACAACACCTCATAACCCACTCATAACACCCTCACAACCCACTAATAACACCTCATAATTATTAATAATATCTTATAACTTTAACAACACCTCATAATCCACTCACAACACCCTCACAACCTTGTCACAACCCACTCACAACACCTCATAATTATTAATATCTTATAACTCTCTAACAACACCTCATAACCCACTCACAACACCCTCACAACCCACTAAGAAAACCTCATGATTATTAATAATATCTTATAACTCTAACAACACCTCATAACCCACTCACAACAGCCTCACAACCCACTCACAACACTTCATAATTATTAATAATATCTTATAACTCTAACAACACCGCATAACAACTCACAACCCACTTTAAACACCTCACAACCCACTCACAACACCTGCCACCTTAACTATCACTCCCTACCACATGCACAACCACACTCCACCACAATCCATTACAACTCCCACTTCCACACCACTCCTAAAACCAGCCTTCTATCCCCCCACCACTACCACAACCACAACCATAACCACACCTCTCTCTATCCTTCCACAATATTCCATCCCCTTCCTCTACCCCCTACCAGACTATAACCACGCCCCAATATTTCCCACCACTAACGCAACCATAACCACACCTACCTCTTATCTTTCCTCAATATTATATCCCCCTCCTTTCCCCCCAACACACTATAACCATCCCCCTCCTTTCCCCCCACCACACTATAACTACACCCCAATATCTCCCCCACCACACTATAACCCCCCACCCCCCATCCACAACCATTCCACATAATTTCCTCTCATCTCCCAGCCACTCGCACCCCCACCACCACAACCCACCCCCACCTGTGCCAGCCTCCCTAGGACCTCCCAATGTCTCTTCCAGAAGGGGGAAGATAACACGTAGTAGATTTGGTGGGCTTAATCCTTAGGAGGCACACGGATCATGACCTGTCTGGCCAATGGTCAAAAACACACTGAGCGTTGGCGGGAACACCACCCACGCCTTGAATTACCACTTAGGTTTAACATAAGGTTACATGTTCCTTATAAAATCCTTATAGATAAGTCTACACATTATGTTTATACAATATATGCTGATACCACCAGCACATCGCTCGGCCACACATTACTGTGTCCTCACAGTCATTTCAACCTTCTTGGTTCGTGGAACCAAGATTTCATCATGAAATACATAAACAAAATTATGACTGTAAACTTAATACTAAGATACTAGTAAGATAATATTAATAATATTGTAATACTAACATAATGCTAATAATACTAGAGTATTACACAGAAGACTAATAATAACATGTGAAAGAAAAATTGAGGCATGTTAACCTATGTAGTGGACTTGGTCAGTGCATGAGAGGTCAGCTTGACTCTCTTTAGCCTATCGACATGTACTACTTCTGTAGTATTATGAATTTGATCAAGAAGTATGAATTTATTTTCATGTACTTTACTGGTGACTAAATAAGGCCCTGAAAATTTAGAACACAACTTATTTTGGCGTTCAGGAGAACGTTTCATAACAAAATCACCTATGGAAATTGCAACAGAACATGCCTTACTATGCTGTCTACGCATCATCTCCTGACGAGAAGCCTTAAGTTTTCCTCGAACTGATTTGTGAATGATCTGAAAGGATCTAAGTTGAATCTTGGCATAATCGTCCACTGAGTAGACAGGGACAGGAGATTGCAAAAGCACATCATAGGGTAATCGCTTGTCGACACCATACAAAATGAAATGTGGAGTCTTTCCTGTAGAGGAATTTACTGAGCCATTTATCGACGCCGCTACATGAGGTAGCCAGTCCTCCCAAGAGTCATGAAACTCGCCAGCATAATGGCGAAGGACATCAAGAATCTTCTTATTAGTCCTTTCAACTAGCCCATTGCTCGCAGGGTGATAAACAGTAATGAAAGTTTGCTTAATCTGGAACTGCTCACAAATGTTATGAAGAATTTGATTAGCAAATTCAGGGCCATTATCTGAAATGAGCACTCTAGGAGTTGTATAGGGACAAATTAATTTGAAACTAGAGCAAGAGCAACAGTTATAGCAGACTTGTTAGGCAAGGGGACTAGAATCACAAACGTGTGAAGTGATCTACACATACTAGTACATATGGTGACCCTTGATGACTTCGAGGAAGCTGCAATAAGTCGATGCCTACGGTGTCAAAGGAAAGACTCAGGTAAAGGATATTCAAGGATAGGAGCAGTTCTCGTATTACCCTTGGTTTGCGCACATGAACACTTGTGTTTACATGTTTCTCTGAGCGC
>JACEEZ010005502.1:0-64861 GCA_016584305.1 Chionoecetes opilio | reverse complement strand
ATTTGTAAACTGCCCGGACAGGGAAAGCCCCCCCCTTGTATCTCACCGCCCAATTTTTGTCGAACACGGGAACATGTGAACCAATATATTGGTCTCCCATGACAACGCAGACAACACCAAGCCGGCAGGGGGAAAACTGAACGTTCGTTTCCCCGCTAAGAAGCACGTCAGGGTTTAAAAACTAGCAAAAACGGCTTGCTGGTCACTGTTTGGAAAAATCAAAGTTTAGCAAGCAATGGGCTGGACTTGTCATTGCGGGGAAGAGAACGCCATTTAATAAAATTCCCTGGGGGCTGTGGAATTACTCAATGTGATGAGTAGCAGTGATTCTAGTCCCAAAAGACCATCACATTGTAAAGCAAAATGTGGTGTTACTATAAATTGTATGTTTAAGACTTTGGAGTTAGGGGCAAGGCATAGAGGAAGGGTCACAGTGCCCATCACCTCTAGTGTGAGCCCTTTGAACACTTTGTAGATTGGCTGTAGAAGGTAACAAGGGAAATTATATAACTTGTTTAAATTTACATAAGCACAGTCACTGAGAATATTACATGAAGAAATGTTACGTCCCCAGCCACACTTCACCACACTGCAGCTCCTTGCTGCAAAAACATGCACAGTAAATATTGTGCAATACCTATCAATGTGCCTTACTTCTCCCTTAAGAGAAGTTCTCCGGCCGGCGGGTTGGTAGCTAGATTTTCACTCCCCACACCTCACTCTAAACACCAACCTCACTCTCACAACCCCACCTCACTCTCACAAACCCACCTCACTCTCACAACCACCAGGCAAATATTTACTCACTTCTCTATTTAACATATCTATATTTTCAAAATCCTATATGTACAGAAACAAAGAATAAATCTATGATAGTCCTTTGATGTCTCAAACTCAATCCACCAATCACCACTCACCAGGCTACTCGCCACAGTTAGCCCACACCACACACCCATCAGGCTTACAACGCCGTCAACACAGCCAGCTGCTGCTCACGCCACAGCACATACACATACACCAGCAGGCTTACACGCCAGTCAACACAGCCAGCTGCTGCTCACAACCACACACCTCCGACACAACCTACACCATACACTATCAGTCAATCATACAACAAGTAAATCCCAAGTCAATCATACACCAAGTCAATCACCAACTCAAGCACACACCCAACACACAATTACTTCCCTTGTACCACTCTCTCAGCATAACACGTGGCCTATCTAGGGAGCTTCCACACCCAGCCACCAAGCTGTCCACCCGAAAAAGAGGACCCCCGCTCCCTTTCTATCCAGCTCATCAACATGCTCGCTTAATTTGGGGACCACAATCATATCACTCCACAAAAAAAATGTTTTTAGGGGTGACTAGGGTAACCCCCCCCCTTCCAGTAAAGATGTGAGTTCTCTCTTAAGAGGGCTCACAGCTTACAGGAACTCGTGAAAGAGCGTCTGCTATCAAATTATTCTTCCCTTGCACATGGGTAACAACGAAATCAAAACTCCTGCAACAGTAGACACCACCTCATAAACCCTTTTGATTTGAATTTTTCATACTATTTACAAAACTAAGGGGTTGTGATCTGTAAACCTTCCCACTGGCATCGC
The DNA here is from genome assembly GCA_016584305.1 of Chionoecetes opilio. Classification (NCBI taxonomy): domain Eukaryota; kingdom Metazoa; phylum Arthropoda; class Malacostraca; order Decapoda; family Majidae; genus Chionoecetes; species Chionoecetes opilio. The sequence continues at coordinate 63,254 of JACEEZ010005502.1, read as the reverse complement.
AGCCCCTTTTACATAATATCAAAATTATTTAATTCAAAATCAACGCCAAAGCCTCTTTCTCAATTGTGCTATATTCCTCTGGAAATAAAATAACTTTTTAGAGAAATATCCAATGGGATGATCAACTCCTTCCATCTCCTGCATCAACACTCCTCCAATTTCCTCACCACTGGCTCCACATACAGCTTAAATGTCTTATCATAATCAGGATAATCAATATGGGAGCATTAACTAAAATATCCTTAATTTTCTTGAAACCTCTTCACAGTGCTCGCTCCACACAAATTTCATCTTTTTACCCCAACAACCGGGTTAATGGAAAGTGCAACTGCTGAGAAATTTCTACAAAATCTCCTATAATAACCACTCATCCCCAAAAATCTCAACAAGCTCCTTCCTGTTTGTTGGAGAAGGAAAATCCATAATGCCTTTCACTTTGGCATTAAGTGGTCTCACCTCTCCTTGTCCAACCTTAAATCCTAAAAAAACCACTGAAGCCTTCACAAATCATTTTTCATCAGGTTCACTGTGAGTTTTTGCATCATCCAATTTCCTAAATCCCTTCAACCAACAACTTTAGATGCTCCCCCAAACTTCTCAAAATACAGTACAATATCATCTATAATATACAGTACAACATTTTACCCCCTTTTCAATACTTCATTCACCAATCTTTGAAAACAACTGGAACTATTCTTTCATACCAAAAGGCAAAACTTTATATTGATAGAGTCCATCCATGGTAAAATGCTGACAGCTCCCTAGTTTTCTCAGTTATCCCCCCTGCCAAAAACCTTTGAGCAGGCCCTATTTTTGTTACATATCTAGCATTTCCCAGCTGGTCTATACAGTCATCAATTCTGGGATGGTGGTAAGAGTCACTTTAGTTAACACATTACCTTTCTATAATCAGTAAAAAATCTATAACCCTTGCCTCCAGGTTTAGGCACCACACACAGGGTGAACTCCATGGACTATTGCTATGTTCAATTAAATCATTTTTCAACATGTACTCTACTTCTTTTCTCAAAATCTCTCTCTTCTTGTGGTGTCACTCGTATGGGTGTTGTTTAATTGGTGCTACTTTTTCAATCTCTACATCATGTACAATTTCATTTGTTCTTCTGGGAGCATCAGGAAACAAAGATTTAAAATAATTTATAATTCTTTTTACCTCTCCTCTCTCATCCCCGACAAATGTTTCAACTTCTCTTCCAACTGTGATAATACAAACTGAGTTCCCCAAAACTCTGCCCCTCACATCTGACTAAATCATTATGCCCCCACATCACCCTTTTCAGACTTCACAACATTCCCACAAAATTACATTATTAACATCTACTCCATGTATCTTCTCTCTGTCATAATATGGCTTCAACATATTTACATGGCAAAAGCTGATTCCCTTTGCGTCTCCCTGGATTTTTCTACTAAATAATTTACATCACTAATCTTTTTCTCAACCCATCCAAGGCCCACAGTATTTAGCATTTAAAGGATTACCTTGCCAGTGGGAACAGCACCAATACCTTGTCACCAGGTTGAAATCTCTCTCTCTTGCCTTTTCATCATACCATTTCTTCATATCCTTCTGAGATTCCTTTAAGTTCTCACCAGCAATTTCTCTAGCCCTCATCAGTCTCTCCTTAAACTTGCTACATATTCCAAAACATTTGGTACATTTACATTTTCCTAACCTTTTCTCCTTCACATCCTCAATGGCCTCTGACCTCATCCCCCATACCCCAAGTTCAAAAGGGCTGAAACCTTTTGATTCCTGTATAGCTCTCTCAAAGCAAACAAGGCTAACGGCACAGCCTCATCCCAACCCCTATCCAATTCCCAATATGTCCTCAATCTTTTTGAGTAACTGGTGAAACCTTTCCAAGCAGCCCTGTGACTGCGGGTGGTAGGCACTTGATAATTGTTGATTAATTCTCACCCCTGTAACACTTGACCAAACAATTTTTGAAGTGAAGTTACAAACCCTGATCCGTTTGTATTACTTTAGGAAGTCCAACCCACAAAAAAAATTTCCCCAAAACTCTCTCACAAAACTTTAGCATGAATACTTCTCAATGCTATTGCTTCTGGGAATCTAGAAAGCCAACAAAATTATGGTCAATAAATACTGGTTGCCTCTCTTAGAAGCAGGAAGAGGACCCACAAATTCAATGCATATTCTACTAAATGGCCCCACCCCCCCAGGAAATAGACACAGTGGTGCTTTCACTATAGTTTGGGTTTTGGGTTTTCCTACCACTTGGCATACAGGGCAAGTTTTACAATATTCAGTTACACTCTTCTTTACTCCTGGCCAATAAAAATGAGCTGTTATTTTGTTTAATGTTTTTTTTTACCCTAAATGACCAGACCAATTATTTTCATGAGGCAATTCTAAAACTTTCTCTCTATCCCTTCCTAGGAACAACAATTGAGTCTTCACCACCCAAATTTGATCACTTACTGGGCTAGCAGTGGGCCTCCACTTCCTCATTAAAACTTCATCCTCCACATAATATCCCACATCCTCATCTGAAGCCCTCTTCTCCTTCCTCACTCCACAAAGTTTTTTAGACTCTCATCTTCCCATTGTGCACTTGTCAAATTCTCCTTTCTCAAAATATAATCTACATAATCCCTCCCTCACATTTAGTCGCATCTCCTTTCACCTGTTCAACCTCCATGTGGGACTCCACTCTATCAAAAAATGAGGTTAAGTCCATCTCACGCTCCTCTTTTGCTTGGCCTTAGCTCTTGTCATTTACACATGCTGGATACAGTATACTCTCCTCTACCTTTCCTTCAACCTTACATATTTCAGGCTCTAAAATGTCATCATCCTGACTAATTATAGGATTCTCCAAAAGCTCAGGGTGGGGATTTACCTGTTCCACCCGCCAAATCTTTTCCCCAGAGCATGTCTACACCTGTTACTGGAAGTTCATTACTCACTCCTACCTTCACTTTTCCTGTGACAATCCACTCTTAAGCCACACATGAGAGGGGAAATGACTATTCCAGCAGATCCTATAACCTTTAACCTAACTTCTACACCTGTAAAAGGGTTCTAAACTCCATTCCACAGTATTCTTAGTACTAGACAAAATTGGCACCTGTATCCCTCAAAATTACAATTTCCCTCTCTGCACCATCACTACATCATCTTTCCTTTTTGTAATAAAAGGTTTTCAAAATCACTGCAGGTAAAACTTTCTTCTCAGTGTTAACTTTTGGGTTGGCAAGTGCTCTACACATCCTCTTCTGGACACTGTCAGTCCTGCCTCCTTTGAATGCATATACCTATAACATTGATATTTCCTATGTCCCTGTTATCACAAAGTTGACTTTTTGGGAGGCAGCTTTGTTGGTTGCCACAATATATATTTAGTGTCCAACTTCACCACATTTATAACATCTAATCAAGGACTGACTCTGCCTTGGACTTACTGACATTATTAATCTTGGGGGGGGGTTTGAAATACTGCCTGATTCTGAAAATTACCTCCAAAACTAGATTTCACATAGTGACTTGAGTACCTAGCATTTTTTTCATTTGCGATACCTTGTAAATGAACATTTTTGTTCCCCTTACTACTCCCATAACCAGCTAAGTTACCAGACCAGCTCTGGTGGCTAAGTCTAACCCTTGACACTGAATTACCAAAGCCCGTAGGCCACCTCAATTGGTCAGCCTTACGTCCAGCCTCCATAAACATCTTTTATATCAAGCTTCATAATTTCATACCTCAACCCCGGTTTCAGATTATTTCTAAAATGTTCTAACATCATTAAATGCCTTAAGTCCTCCTTTTCTTTATAAATTTTCTGCCTTCAACCATTTTAAACACCTTTGAAAGCACCTCTCTGGCCATTTCTAAATATGTACAGTTTGGTGTTTTCTTTACTCTCTGAATCTCTGTCTATAAATCTCAGGGTCCACTCTCACAGTTTTTTAACCAGCCCCCTTCACAACCTGATATTCATTAACAAATTTCCCCTACACTCAAAACCTGCATAAGCCTCTCTTGCTTTACCTTTAAATTTTGTCTGTACTAATAAAGCCCATTCTTCTCATGCCAACCTCTCAATATTGCCACCTTTTCAAAATTTAAGAAAGTAATTTTCTGCTTCCTCCTCCACAAATTCTGGCACAAAATGAACTTTTCCATCATTTGATCTTCCCCTGTTTAAACCCCCACTGTCTACTTCCATTTTCTTTATTTGCCCTCTGCCCCCTGTTTTTAATTTCTCTCTTTCAACCTCTACCTTACTTTTTTCAACTTCTGCCTTACTTTTTTCAACTTCTATCTTCAACTCTATCCTCACTGCCACATTTCTCTTCTCTGCAACCTGATCTCCATTTCCATCAACCTCAGCCTCTGTGGTAATGTTTGCTCACTATCAGTCACTTCAACTCCCCTGTTTTCCCCCGACTCTTTCCTTCCAAAACCCATCCTTTTTCTTTCATCTTCATCCTGCTCTTCACTTATAACCCAGTCTAAATTAATTCTTTCACTAATTCTCTCTGCAAAATCCTCCTTGAGCCTAGATATCAACTCTATTTCAAATTTCTCTGCTAATTTATTCAACTCATCCCTGGGACACTGATATAGGTAGTGCACCTCACGATGAACCATAAAGTCGCTCACTTTCCCCCCATCATAAAAATAGGAGTGGGACAGAGCTTACCACAGTACTGAAGTGCATGAGGTAGTAAGCCGGCAGAGTTCACACTGTTGGCAGGGTTTGCAGGGTTCGCCCGGGGGTGGCAGGGTTTTGCAGGGTAGCAGGGTTGGCAGGGTACAGGGTAGGCTATGGCTCCACGTGGTCCACTGGTCACACACACAAGATCAAAATTCCATCCCCGGGCAGGCCCCCAAATATCTTTTACGTCCCCCAGCCACACTTCACCCCCCTTTCAGCTCCTTGCTGGCAAAAAAAAATATGCACAGTAAATTTTTGTGCAATACCTAATCAATGTGCCTTACTTCTCCCCTTTAAAAGAAGTTCTCCCCCGGGCCGGCTGGTTGGTAGCTAGATTTTCACTCCCCACACCTCACTCTCACAACCACACCTCACTCCCCACAACCACCAGGCAAATATTTACCCCACCCTTTTCTATTTAACATATTATATATTTTCATAATCATATATGTACAGAAACAAAGAAATAAATCATGATAGCCCTTTGATGTCTCAAACATCAATCCACCAATCACACCCCTCACCAGGCTACTCGCCACAGTTAAGCCCACACCATCACACACCATCAGGCTTACACGCCCGTCAACACAGCCAGCTGCTGCTCCACGCCACAGCACAACACATACACCAGCAGGCTTACACGCCAGTCAAAACAGCCACTGCTGCTCACAACCACAAAACCTCCGACACAACCTACACCATACACTATCAGTCAATCATACACAAGTCCCAAACACCAACTCAAGCACAAAACCCATCACACAATTACTTCCCTTGTAAACCCCTCTCTCAGCATAACACGTGGCCTATCCACGGGGCTTCCCCACCCCAGCCACCAAGCTGTCCACCCGAAAAGAGGACCCGCTCCACTTTCTATCCAGCTCATCAACATGCTCGCTTAATTTACGGGACCACAATCATATCACTCCACAGAAAATGTTTTTAGGGGTGACTAGGGGTAACAAGCACCTGTGTCCACCCCAAGAGCAATAGAACTGTCTCGAGTGAAACACTGAATTGTCATCATAGAAAGACAAGCAGCAATAATAGAAGGGACTATGAACAGCTGTCTGTGACTTTGTGTCAGAAACTAATCTGGGTTTCTTTGAACCCGGCGCGAATCTTCCCCCGACTGATGATATCCGTACCCATTACCTACTGTCACCGTCTGAGACGCTTTCAGCCTCAGAATCAAATACCATTCCTCTGTTGAATGATTTCCACGCTCGTGTATTACGCAATAATTCGGAGGAGGGCGAAAATGCATACGAGGCTGTTGTGACCTTGCAGGAGATGCAAAACGAGGTGGTGGAGGTCTAGGAGGCATGTATTGTCTTTGCTGAACAACCTGCATATTGCTACCTTTCTGAGCAGACTTCGTCTCCTTCTTTTTCTGATAGCAGTAATTTTGAGATTGACCTTGCTTTCCGCAATAGTAACACTGCTTGGGTGCACGAGTAGAAAAAACTGGAGGTGGAAGAGGTGGTAGAGGAGGAGGTAAGGATGAATGAATTTGAGGTTTCCTTGACACCGGCGCCACCGACTCAGTTTGTGAAAATGGACTTTTAGGCATCTCACGTAGCCGCTTAGTAATTTTCGTGGAAAATTCTAGAAGGTTATCACCTGGCTTAAAATCAAGAGAGAAGCGATACGAAAGCTCTTGTGGAATCAAAAAGGTGATGTAATACTGAATTCTAGAATGAGTTTAAATCTCTCCACTGTCAATTTCTCATCTTCAAACCATGAAGCAAGGTTTAAAGCTTCCATTGCTTCCGAGTCAATTAGCAGCACGTGCCTTTACCTCTCAACCTGCCAGCACTACCCAACTGTGTGGTCAAAGCCTTTCAGCATAAGTAAATGACCATTGCAAAGAATCATTATGTTGTGCCACACCAAAACTCCTCAGAAAGGTCCTACGAAATACATCATAATCATAATTGAGCGCCTTCCCATCAAAACCTGAAACACACATCATATCACTGGCTAATGATCTTGGTTTCAATTGTGACCTAACAAAAGAAATCTTCTCATTTCCTGAGGCAACCCTTACTGTTTTTGCATTATTCCTCGCACTGCTGCAGAAACGACAATGCAGAGGGGTTTTCTCTCCTCACCTGAGAATCTAGTGATTTGATGAATCTTGAGTACCATTTAATGGTTGGAACTGTTGGAGAAGACATATTGGCTAGAGTAGGTGTGGTAGGGGTAAAGTTAGCAGCAGTAGTCCGTATATAGTAGTAGTAGTAGTAGTAGAAATGGTGGTATGAGGCTTGTTTTACACCATACTAGATTCTACTTGTTCTGGTGGAGACATGTGCAATGAAAAAATATTTACCATTTCTCAATGACATTGGGGCTATACTAAAAAAAATTGCATAGATGACCCAGAAACTACACCGAAGTCAGCCACACAAGTGACAACACAAGTTACAGCTTACAGAAGCTGAACGCACTCATTAAAAATTGTATGGCATATACGCGAAATTTCTCATGACACATTAACAACTAACAGGTAAATAGAAGAGTTACCCCTATAATGTTATCAAAGAAAACACGCTCGAACTGAAAACGCTACGGTTTAGGGCTAACTGAGCCAAAAAAAGCTTATAAGTAGAAAAAATTATTACCAACTTTCACTTGTACACCTAATCACAAAAATACTCACTTACTACACACTACTGTTATATACCATATGTCTGTGTTGTCTGTGTTTCACTGAACAAGATATTATGTCACAAAATATAACTCTTACCTTTATGGCAATATTGCACACAATTCAACACTTTGGCGAGTTCTGGTAACTCTCCACCCCCCTTCCGAGCACCTCTCGACCACTCAGGGCACGATGCCTTGAGAGCCCGCGAAACACTTGATGCCGGAGCCAATAATACTCCAAGAAACCTGTGACGTATTTTCTTAGCCACTCACACTCACAATAAACCCGTGACGTCACTGAAGCAACGAATCAGACCAAGGATTGCTCTGACGTCACTACAACTAGGCGTTTAACGCGCTCCTTTCCCAGATCACAAAGGATCACAAAGGAAAGAAAAAATTGTACACTGGCCACTTCTAACACTTCCTACTGCCTAATAAACTGGGTACAGTACTCACAGTAGCGAAGGTACTTATCTGGCAGTGAAGTACACTGAGGAATGATGAATCCTGAGGGGTGAGAGGATCCTTATGAAGGAGGGACTCCGACGAGACTCCTGCCTGCAGTCGACAATCCCACGAGACGTCCTGTGGGATGACGGTTATCCTTGCTGTGCACCCTTGCTGGTGCACGTGAAGATAACATAGAGTACAATCCACTTGAAGACGTGTAGAGACAGCTTGGTGTAGTAATCCTCTGAAGTCGTGCAGATAAGCGAAGCGAAAGACACTCACAACACCGCCATTTCTCACTTCACTGCCTGACGTCGACGTAAAGTCCTTTTAAGTCCAAAGACAACTTAAACGAGGCAGAAGACCACACTGGAAACACTGCTCACTGTCACTAAGCCACACCAACCACACTTTAGGCATCAGTAACCTTTCAAAAAGGTGGCGGGTTAGCAGGAAACGGTTGAGAGCGGCCAAAAACAGCTAGGGCTTCCCCGCCATGCCGGCTTCTCAGCCCTGCTATATTTCCTCCTGTAGAGGCTCTTCGAAGACTTGGGGTCTGGTAACCGCTATCACCATGATGTGCCAGCCTCCCTAGGACCTCCCAATGTCTCTTCCAGCGGGGGGAAGGAAACACGTAGTAGATTTGGTGGGTTTAATCCTTAGGAGGCACACGGACCATGACCTGTCTGGCCAATGGTCAAAGACACACTGAGCGTTGGCGGGAACACCACCCACGCCTTGAGCTACCACTTAGGTTTAACATAAGGTTACATGTTCCTCATAAAGTCCTTATAGATAAGTCTACACATTATGTTTATACAATATGTGCTGATACCACAAGCACACACCACCACACCTTCACCCCACCACCACACCCCACCACCCCCACCACACCCCACCACCACCACCATACCTTAGCCATACCCCAACCACACTTATGCGTTTTCGGTACAGTCAATGACGGCGTATGTAGATGGGACCAGTAGGGCCCTTATGCAGCCTGGCGATTTCAAAACACTGGCGCGTGAACAGTCCAGAGATATAGTGGTCTATGCTCGGGGCTATCTGTGTGTGTCATGAGGTATAATGTAAGTGTTGGTGTAGGCTCAGGTGGAAGTTCAAGGGTGGTGCGGCAGCCTTGCCTGGCGCTTTCTTGGGAGGCAGCAGTCAATCAAGCCCCAGCTCCGTTTAATCCACTGCGGTTGTGCACTTTGGTGCTGGTGCTCAGAAAAGGAGGAGGAGGAGGAGGAGGAGGAGGAGGAGGAGGAGGAGGAGGAAGAGGAGGAGGAGGAGGAGGAGGAGGAGGTGGTGACAGCTGCCTTAAAGATGGTGGCGGAGTTGGTGGCAGAGGGATAAGGTAATGTGAAGGAAAAATACGATAAAACCGAAACCAATAAACATATATTGGAAAAAACTCCACAGGAACAGGAAATAAAAGTAGAAACAGTAAATATATTGGGCGAAAGAAATCTAACAGGAGAAAGGGAGGAGAGAAAATGAACATATGGGGATAAGGAAACAAAAATAGGATGGAATAAAAGAAACTGTAAATATAAGAGGAAATAGGAATAGGAAGAAGAAGGAAGAGAAACGGAAAAAACTGCTGGAATCAAGATAGGGAAGAGTCTTGGCGGGTGGGTGACAACAGGAGGCAAGACCGTGTTAAAAGACCGAGTAGTGTGCGATATTATAAGACAGAGGATGGATCTTACGAAGCCAGAAAGTTTGCGGTCTCGTGGAAATGAAGGAAAATACCAAAACACACACTATGAGAGGATATTTATAGAACCACATCCACTCATCTGCTCTTCGTGTGGGAAATGGCGGGAGGATGTATGAGGATGAGCCTTGGATGCTTTATTGAAGACGTAACTACCTCTGGGTGAGATTGATTAAGACGTGTAATTGTTTAGCTCCATACCTTGCGTTGTGTCTTCACGGATGCGTCTGCCTCGGGGTATTAATTCAGGATTCCAGACTCGCAGGTTCGTGGTGCCTCGTATTGCAGGTCTTCTTGTGTTGGTTCGTACTATTCCCTCCAGACTTTGGCTTGCTTCCTCTTCACGTTCTTCCTACTTCAGCAATGCGGACGATTTCAGAGCCTCATCTTAATCCTCGAAAGAAATGTTATTTACTCCTGCTGTTTGCCTCTGCCTGCTATTATTTCTGCGCTGTTCATTATATTGGTATATACGAGGGTTCTATGTTGCAGAAGGTTATTTAAACTAACTGCACCCAGAGAATGCTTAGTTTGTAATTTCAGGTGTAATTACTGGTAAAACTATAACAGTAAAATATTACATAATAATCTAGGAACCAGTGGATATTACTTTGCTGGGTAATGTAGGAATGATAGTAATTTTTGTCTTTATTGTCATTTGTCTAAGAAATTACTAATATTATCATGCAAATAACTTGCATAAGACGATTCAGCTGCATTAAGAGAACGCCTGGTGAGTATTGTGTGTGTGTGTGTGTGTGTGTGCGTGCGTGTGCATGTGTGTGCATGTGTGAATGTGTGTGTGTGTGTGTGTGTGTGTGTGTGTGTGTGTATGTGTGTGTGTGTATGTGTGTGTGTGTGTGTGTGTGTGTGTGTGTGTGTGTGTGTGTGTGTGTGTGTGTGTGTGTGTGTGTGTGTGTTGTGTGTGTGTGTGTGTGTGTGTGTGTGTGTGTGTGTGTTGTGTACTCATCTAGTTGTATTCATTTAGTTTTTATTTTACATGGCCAGAGCATGCTCGTGTGGCCCCGTCTCCATATCACATTTTTATCATTCATCCTTAGTGCTTGGTTTTGGCCGAAGCCAAAGCGAAGTGTGTGTGTGTGTGTGTGTGTGTGTGTGTGTGTGTGTGTGTGTGTGTGTGTGTGTGTGTGTGTGTGTGTGTGTGTGTGTGTGTGTGTGTGTGTGTGTGTGTGTGTGTGTGTGTGTGTGTGTGTGTGTGTGTGTGTGTGTGTGTGTGTGTGTGTGTGTGTGTGTGTGTGTGTGTGTGTGTGTGTGTGTGTGTGCATGCGTGCGCGCGCGCGCTCTCCTTGTTCATTCTACCACATCCACTTGTAAATTCCGTGTGTCAGTATTACTTTCCAGAACACTGAATTTTCTTAAGGATCTAATCCATTGGTCTTCTTTAATTCTTAACCTGAGTTGCTGTTCTTTCACCCTCCTCATGCTCCAGAAGGTCTTCATTGGCCAGAATTTGTTGTTTCCTTTGTGTGGTGTGTCTTTGTGTTGTGTGTTTTTGTGTGTGTGTGTGATATAAATAAATATTGATGCTAGTTAACTTGCATTAATATGGTGAACCAAAGACTACTGTATACAGTAGTCTTTGGGTGGACGTAAAATAATTGGGAATGAGTATAAAGTCATGCAACGGGAAAGTTAATAGTCGGGAGGATGAACACACAATCAAAACATTGATCTTGAGAATTACGGGAGAAGATTGCAAGAGATATTAAATAGTTTATTGGTAGAAAGTGGGAACCTCAAGGTAGTTAATGTTAGGGAGTTTATGATGGGGAAAGCCTTTACCCTTATCCTATTTAGAAGTGATGTGTGACATGATTCTCCTCGCTTTGAAAAGCATAGTCTGTGAATAAATGAACCAAACCCTCTTGTAGATTTAACACTCGAAAGAAGGGAGGAGAATTGCTATAAGTGATACAGAACACTCGCTTCCGTGGCGGGGGATTTAACAAGCGATAAGTAGCGAAATGTATAGGTAAGTTTTGTATTTACTATTAAAGATCAACCCAACAAAGATTAGTGCAGATTATAAGGTATGTTAAGTATCTAGTTCACAGATTAATATACATAACTTTTTAAAGCTTTTAACACAACTGTAGTATCATGATCGTGAATCATACCATATATATTGAAAAATATCTCACGAATGACGTTGAACATTTAAGTTATCGCAATTGAATTGGCTAAGATAGTGTCTTGACATATGGAGATATTTAACGTTAAAGATATTTAACACCAATGTTGGTAGGTTTAGAACAGGGGTCCCCAAACTCTTCAGGGAATCCCTGTTCAGTTTTCGATCCCCTAAGCATTCATTACAATTACATCAGCAAACAAACAATTAAATAAGTACAGTCTTACTATTTATTCAAGACTTCTATCCTTGTGGAGCTGTTTGGTTTGTGGTGAAAAGGCAAGTTTTGTCTTTCAAAAAACACAAGCCATTGGCCCCACCTCACCAATGAATATGGTTGACAACCATACGACTACTATCACTACTACTACCAGTACTAGAAGTAAGAAACATCGTTGAAAAACCATAGGTACCTACATAAATATCCTACATTTACAGGAACTACCACGTGTAGGTCTCACGGCCTCTTGTAGTTTCCTTATTTTCTTATAAATATCCGATTACAGACATATTGGAAAGGTGTTGGCTCAAGCCACTCTGATGATCAGGAGAGTGTTGGCTTAGGTCACTCTGTTGGCGGGAAGATTGTATTCTCAGGTGACTCTGATGGCGGGAAGAGTGTTGGCTCATGTCACTCTGATGGCGGGAGGAGTGCTCGCTCAGGCCTCTCTGAAGATTGGAAGGGTATTGACTCAGGTCACCCTAATGATTGGAAGGGTGACTGCTCAGGCCAACCTGATGATTGGAAAGGTGTTTGGTCAGGCCACTCTGATGATTGGAAGGGAACCAACTCAAGCCACTTTGATGACCGAGAGAATGTATACTCAGGCCGCTCTAATGATTGGATGGAGGGTGACTCATGCCAATTTGATGGATGGAAGGGGGGTGGAGCAGTCAAATTTTGAGGTGCGGTGGCGGTCAACTCTACTGGGGTGCAAAAAGTTTTAGGTGTGGTGGCCTCGCGTGTTCGCCACTCCGCCAACAAGATCTTGAGGGCAACGTAGCACTCCAGTACTTTGTCCATGGCGCCCTTGATGTGCAGCCTTCGTGGTGCTGCATCCACAAGGATGAGGACAGACAACCGGACTCCCAGGTGCTGTTGGAGGTAACGCTTCCCAGCCCCTGTCTACAGCCGTTCCATGAAGCGTTGATGCACCAGGAGGCTTCGCTGCACCAGACAGTTGGCGTCCTCGTCCTCCCCTGCGTCGGCTGTGATGTGACTCCCGAGAATTTGGGTCCCTCACTGGGTGCAGCTCCTGCAGGGGGAGGACTTGCTCTCCAGCGTCTTCCAGCAAGTCCTCCACCTCAGTGTGCTTGACCTCCTGCGAGGCGGCTGTGTCCTACAGAAGAGGCTCGTTCTGCTGTTCACGACCCCGGGCCTGGCAGCCTCCTCCGTCACGCCTGGGGCGAGCAAGAGCACTGCCTCACTTCCTTTCTCGTTGAGGCGGTGGTGGCGCGCCAGGGTCTGCTGTGCCCAGGAGCATCCCGCCACCAGGACCACAAACACAACCACCACTGCCACACACACGGTCAATACGATGTTGAACACAAACGTCTTGTGTTCCTGCTCGGCCATCTGGACCTGTCTCTCAGGCAGGCCAGATGTTCCTTGCTGCCCACCACCATGGCCAGTACCTCCCCCCAGCTGTCACCCATGAGAAACCCGCACTCCGCCAGGAGATCTCTAGGGGAGGCCAGCCACGAGGCGGCAATGCAGGTGCCCTCGTACCTTCCTCAACAGGGTGGTGTGGGGACCTGCGTCCCTCCAGGCTCTCATCACCTGACGCAGCTTGTCGGCCTCCAGCACCACGTCCCTCAAGACAAGGGTGATACCCACCCCCATCACCAACACCAGCGCCAGGCGGAAGCATCGCATACTAACATAGAATCTATAGTATCACCTAACATAGTATCACCTAATATATCCATATCCAATATATCCAAGTAACATTACCATCAAAATTATCAATGTAATACTGTTGCTCTCATATATTGATATTATCTGTTGACGCTCAGTGACCAGCGTCAACGTAACACTAGTGTGACATGCTCTATGTCCTGCTCCTACACTAAACTATCAGCAATTAACGGGTGATTCATGGGACTTGTTTACGTGTTGTTGTTTTTCGCTGCATTCCCAGTACAGCTTGCAGGTCAGCCTGGTGTTGGGTGTTGTCCACCAAATTCACTTTGGTGGACGAACCTAGTTTCTTCTGGTGAGTTTTGATGTGTTTTGAATTAATCTGCTAACCGTTTCTGTCGTAAATAATGTAATATTAATATTATATATATATATATATATATATATATATATATATATATATATATATATATATATTATTATATTATATATTATTTTTTTTTTTTTTTTTTTTTTTTTTTTTTTTAGATAAAGGTTAGGTTAGGTATAGGTTAGATTAGGTATAGGCTAGGTTAGGTTAGGTTCGGTTATAGTCGTCCCAGCTAAACCTGGTCCCGCGGGTGGAGTAGTGAGATTCCCGCAGTGGTGGCACGTTTACCGTTGACAGGCTGATGAGGACTGTCTCTCATACTGTTCGCTATTAGATTAATTATTTTTGAATCAAATAGTTATATAATACGGGTGCATGGTTTTGTGAATGGCTTGCGATTTTATGGTAAAGCAACGAGTCTGTATACCTTCCATTACACTTGGCATAGTAGCTCATGCGACGTTGCCGGCCGAATGACCTTGACACAGCCCCAACCGCCGGTCATCCGAGAGAATGTGGTGAGGAGGGTGGTGATATGGCGGGGGTAGTGGGATGATGTGGCGACACCGTGGACTTGAACCGCTCCACCCGTGGGACCAGGGTCAGCTGGGCCGACTATAGGTTAGGTAGAGGTTAAGTTATTATAGGTTCGGGTTACATTTTTCTTTTGTCATTTATGTTGCAAATCACTAAAAAAACAAAAGTGATTTGCGACAGGGACAGTTAGCAGATTAATTCAAAACACATCAAAACTTACCAGAAAAAATAGTTTCGTCCACCAAAGGAAGTTCGGTGTTCATCTGGAAATTTTCCTTTTTTTGTGTGTCAAATGCAACAACTAAATTTTCTCTAAAATTGCAAAGAGAGTGTGACCAATATTTTCATCAAGCAGCCAGAAGATTACATGTGACCGCCCTTTACGTAAGCTCAGAAACAATACTTTGAAAATTATAAATGTTTGAGAATCCAATTGAGGAAAGACTGAAAAGATTCACAGCAGATGAAAACAAAAGACCAGCGGTATTACAGGATTAGAACAGCCACCTCTCTTTGGAACAGGCTAATGGTGTGCTTAGTTCCAATAAGAAAAAAGTAAACAGCTACCGACGGAACATTTTTGCCAGGCCACAGGAACGGAAGGACAATTTTCGAGCATTATAGAAGGGACAAGTGCTTGTGGGCCCTTCGGACCCATGTATTGATGTTTGTAGTAGTAGTATATATTAGACAACATGTGATTTCAAACTCCAATCGTGTTGTTGCTGTCGTTGGTCACTGGTCAAAGTGCCTCGGGGTAGACCACATTCCGTGTGATTCCAACCCTTTGTGTTCCGTTTGATTCCAACACACACACACTCACACACGCACACAAACGTCCATGAGTCTACTGAGTTTGTGGAATGCGGCACGACGTTACCGCAGAGTTTTTCCTGTAATTTAATACACCTAAAGTGTTTTTAGCCCAAAACCACCCTTCAAAAGGATTCAATCGACATGGGATCAAGCCGCTTACCACCTACGATTTATTTTCGATTTTTTGAGCCTATACTCATCAAAATTGAATTTACAGTTACGGCTACCTAAACAGACCGACAGACACACACACACACACACACAGACACACGGCTACTCCTATAGTATATTAGATATTAGATATTCGCGGATCAAGTTGACGAATTTTTTTTTTTTTAGTATGATAAATGGGATCTCCGCGGATCGAGTTGAAAGGCTCGAGGGGACATAAGAAACCTCAGATGGAAGATTTACTACGTCATGATTACTCGTATGTCCAAAGGAATTGTAAGAGTGAGGGAAAAGTCCAGATTCGTTCAAGATTTAATGGAAATTTGATAAGATTTTTTAAGAAAGGTGCAGAAGAAGACTATTTTTGACATACGAGTATGGTGGATAGCATTAGCACCAGTTTGTGCTAAGCAGGAAAGGTGAAGGGTGAAAAGAGAAAGTATTCAATATATTTTTAGATGTCAGATATCACGAAAGAGTTAACACTTCATGTTACTGAAACAATATTTTTAGAGTCGTAGACTAAATTTTTCACTTTTTTTGGGCATAAACATATGTATTTCGGGAGGTGGATGGTCGATATCTCCTTAGTCCTCCTTGCAATTGAGATAGACGAATTGAAGCAACAGAATATCTGAGAAAACTTGGCCTTCGGAGCGGAGGATTGGTGATTGATGATATTATACCGTAAATGTTTTCAGAAAATTAGTGCGTAGAGCGTGGGAAGGCATTGAAATACCTTTATGGTGGAGAGATCGCTTCTTCTACTAAATGACAAGATTACATGACGCTAAGAGAAAAGAAAAAAATTTGGTGTATGAAATCACAACCTTACTTTGATGTTTCATAGTGGGAATTGCTGCGTGTCCTTATTTGCTCATCATCATCATCATAATTTTTCTTCTCGTCCTCCTCCTCCTCCTCCCTCCTCCTCCTCCTCCTCCTCCTCCTCCTCCTCCTCCTCCTCCTCCTCCCTCCTCCTCCTCCTCCTCCTCCTCCTCCTCCTCCCTCCTCCTCCTCCTCCTCCTCCTCTTTTCTTGCTCTGCTTCTTTCTTTCTTCTTTCTACCTGAAGGAATTTTCTTTTAACTTTTAACATTTTTACCTGCAGAATGGACGTCTGGAGGCTGCCAAGAAACGACAGTCACACGCACATTCTCACCTGCGACGCAAGAAACCTGAAAGAAAACGGACCCGTGTTGGAGGTAGAGACAGATCTGTTGCACTGTAAGAAGCAACGTGGCGGCGGTGTGGTAGTGGGTGAAGCGTCGCGGCCTCATAACCGGCGACGCTAACAAAGTGCACTCTTCTCTGCTTCACTCGTGTCGTCCCAGTTCGCTGTTATGGCTCTCTGGAACGTGAGCACGACGCATCTTCCTGTCGTGACCCATATGGTGTCCGGAAGCCCCTGGGAAGCCACTGTGCCCGAGGAATGTTTAGAGGTCACCCTGTGTGACGGCAACGCCACGTGTTTCCCATACGGAGAAGGGAACATCGAGTCTGAGCGTGACAGCAACCTCCAAGAACAGACCTACGCCATCATTGTGCCGGTAAGCTAGTTTGTTGTTTAGCATTTTGATGTATTGCTATATTTGTGCAATAGAGACTTCGAAAACTCCTCATCCGCCAGTGACCGCCAGAAAATTGTCTTGGGTGTGTGGCCAAGAGCCTCCGCTACGATGTACGTAGGCTACTACCTGTTAGTATACATATTAATAATGTGTTTGTGAAATAGGCACAACATTATTATTGATTTGCCTTAGAATGCTTTTACTTTTTTGTAGATTAGCAATACTGATAATTACGTCAGTTGCTAGAAGTAAATATGCTTCTGGCTAAAGAAAAAAAATCCTTCGTAATTTCTACCACATTAAGTTGATAAATTATTTGCACAGTCTCTAAATATGGTGATGATTCTCTGGATAATGCATGACGTTAGTTCTAGCACTATTATAGTATTTGTTAAAAAAAAAGTGAGCCTGAGCGAGTAACTGTTTTTGATCCAGCGAGCGATATTAAGGTGGGTATTAGTATATAATTATGTGTGTTATGATATACGGTAAAAATCTTACTACGTTATGTACCATTTATATATACAGATTATAGACTTTGTTATTCGCTGCAGTTATGTCAACTGATCATTAAAACTACACTTTGTACAGTGACAAAGAAAATATACAGATTGAAATACATAGTTGATCGCAAAAGTTCAAAACAAAATAAGCTTGGTATATTTGGCCTTAATAAGCATCCCGGACGATGTTTACTACGGCTCTTATTGATGTCGATGGGAATATGATTCAAGCCATGAAAGTTCCAAATCATTACGTTAAGCCAGAATGCCATTTATTTTATCGCAATAGGGTTTAATAAATCATCGCAATAGGGTTTATGTCAATAAACTTGCAATAGGATTTAATAGGTATTTCACATTGCCTATGAGAATACATTTGGGCATTGTTGGCAACCGCCTAGATTCTTTATTGCAAGAGTTTTATGAAAGTTAGTTTCTTGTGAAGGTGTTACGGATGAGGAGTTTGTTAAGGTGTTTGGAGGTGATGGACAATGATGCTTGTTCGTCATGGTTACCGTCAGTGCTTTTAGTATATTCTGAAAACTTGCAAAACAACGGCGATGACTTCTTACAGACTGAAGGTCGTGGACTCAACTTTGGCAAAATGATGAGTTCTAACCCTAGTAGTATTTGTATCAATAGCTGGAGATGCTACGTCAGGACATTTTTTATATTATATAGACGAAAAGAAAGGAGCAACAGACTTAAACTTGCCTGACGAAATAGAGCAGATGCTCAGCAAGAGTTTGCTTGGGCGATGAGTAGCCGAATTTATTCTCTTCATAAGTTTCATGATGCGCCTCAAGAGTCTTTTTTTTTTTTTTCTCAAAGACGAAAGAAGAAATATTTGTTTCTTCAAAACCGTAGGGATCAAGGAATCTTTTCCATGGTTTCTGTTTCCTGGGACGAATTTGTGTCTGTAGCGCTGTTTGTTTTCCCCCCAAACGAGTTGAGGGCTTTAACTCACTGATGTTTTTCTTGGCCGGGACGAGCCTTCACTCATCCAAGCTGCGTTTTATGGAGCACCAAGACTGGAAGTTTACTAGAGCGAAGGGAACTCAGTCACGTTCCAAGTGAACTCTTATCTTCGCCAAGGATGACGTGCTTGAGGAATGAGGAGTTTTCGACGCCGCTGAGAACCAGAGGATATTGACAAAAAAGCTATAAACAATGTACCTTTCGTTGCCTGGCAAAGAAAAGAAGGAAAAAGATAGTAAGGAAAAAAGTGTACCTTCATACAAACACAAAATATAAACCATGAATATTGTTGCCTTGTGTAGTTGACGATCATGATAATTGAAAGTATGTCGAAAAATTTTCATATATCATTTTCATATCATATTCATCTTTGTTAAATAATAGGGCAGGTAAATATGCGTGGATCGAGAGATGAGTTTTACAATGACGTGCTTTATGTCCTATTCAAGTTTGGCGATGACGTATTTCTTTTAATGGATGATTATTTTCGATTAAACGATCACCATCCATTTTTCCTCCCCAACGGTCTCTCATTTATTATATTCATTCAGTGCCAAAGTAAACACACAGGAATATTAAACTAAACACACACACACACACACACACACACACACACACACACACACACACACACACACACACACACACACACACACACACACACACACACACACACACACACACACACACACACACACACCGCGCGATGGTCAGGTTGATAACGTTTGGTCTCTCACTCTGTGGGTAGGCGGTTCGAATCCTCGCGCTCCCGGGGATTTTTCACTTGACAAATTCGGGCGGTTACTGTCCCCCTTGAGCAAGGGGATGGGGGTGTGTGGTATGTGAGGTCCCAGCATTGCCCAAAGATCGGTAATAATGAGCTCCAAGCTCGCACTGAGAGGGTGAAACTGGCGATCGCGAGCCAGCTCGCGTGGACAAAGACCATGGGTGAATTTACACACACACCACACACCCACACACATATATAAAAATATATATATATTTTATTATATATATATAAAATATAAAAAACATATTAAAAATTTATTATTTTTAAAAATTTTTAAAAAATTTTTTTGATAAATATTATATATAAAAGGAAAAAAAATATATAAAAAATATTATAAAAATAATTATAAAATTTTTAAAAAATTTTAAAAAATCCAAAAATAAAATCCGTATAATATGGAAAAGGAACCCACCCATAAACCAACCCCTTGGAAACAACACACAAAACAAAACACAACCAACACACACACCACCCCCGACAAACATACTTTTAAACACACACAAAACCACACACAATTTTGCACCCCCACCCCACACACACAAAATTGCACAAAACAAAACCCCCACCACCCAAACCAACCACAAACCCCTTTCCCCATTCCAGGGGTTTTTTCCACTGCAAATTTGGGCCCGGGTTCGCCCCCGGAAATTTGGGGGGTGGGGTTTTTCCCCACTTACCTTCGGGGGTTTTAAGTCCCCCCTTGAAACGGGGAAAAAAGGGGGTGGGGTTTTGGGGGAAATCCCAAAATTACCAAAAACCTAAAACCCTCCAAAAAACCCACCCAAAAAAACCCCCAACCCAAAAAAACCCCCGGCTCCCTTACAAAACCGATTTTTTTTTTTTCCAACACCTTTTTTCCCCCCCCCATACCACCCCCAACAAAAAACACACAACAACACACCACCACCACACCACAACACGGGGCCTCGGGGGGTACTTTCCCCAGGGAAACTTTTTTTTTGGGTTATTGATCTTTTTTTTCTTTGGGGGACCTATTTCCTTTTCCCCTTCCTTCCCCCCCCAAAAACCCAATAAAATTTCACGGGGAAGGGCACCTTTGCCCTTTTTCACCTTCCCTTAAAACCCCTTTTTTGAACCCTTTCCCTTTAAAACTTTGGCCCAAAGGGAAGGGAACTTAATCCTCGGTTTCAAGGTTCAACCGGGTTAAGGTTTTTGGACTTTGGACTCCTTTGTTGGTAATTAGAAAAATTTAAAAAAAAATTATTTGCAAACTGAAGTTCCCCCCCTTTGGACCGTGTTCCCCCCGTGGAACCCTTAAATTTGGGCAAAAAACACAGGAATTTGGGTGGCGAAACCCCGGTTTTTTTGGACTTTTAAATATTTTGGGGAAATTGTTTTTTCCCTTTACTCGTTTCTTTAGGGGTTTTTTGAAATTTTTTTTAAAGGCTTTTGGGTTTTGAGAAAGAAGGGAAATTTGGTTCTTTTAAAAAAAAATCACCAAGGAAAAAAGCTTTACTAGAATTAATGTTCAACCCAAAGTGGGAAAATTTGAATAAAAAACGTAATTTTTTAAAATTAAATTGAAAAAATTTAATGCAAGGAAAAAAATGAATGTTGGTTTTTCTAAAATTCCCTTTTTTAATTTTTTTTGGGGAAAAAAATTTGGAACCCCCCCTTTTTAAAGAATTAAAGTTTTCCTTCCACGCGCTTTAAAATTCCCCATTCGTTCCCAAAAATATTTTAAATTTAATTTCCCCCCCCGGAAAACCCCCCCGGGAACCAATTTTTGGAATGAATTTTCCCCTCCCCCAATGGCCCCCGGGACGACTTTTCCCGCCCCAAGTTTTCCCCCCCCTTGAACAGGGGGGGGGGCCCCAAGGTTACCTCCTTCAAACCCCCTCCCCCCCCCCTTTTTTTCAAATGTAAGTTAAAATAGCTTAGGGGTTTTTTTTAAATTCCCCCCCCCGGGAAAAAAGTCCCATCCCTAAAAACCCCCCGGAGTATATTTTTCCAAAACCCTCCAGCCGGAATTTTTTCCCCTCCCCCCCCCGGTCCCCCCTTTTTGGGTTTCCCCCCCTTCCCTCCTTTCCCCCCTCCCAGCCCCCCCTTCCCTTTCCCAACCCCCCCCCCCTTCTAATTTCCCCCCCTTCCCGGGGGTGTTCCCCCCCCCTTCCCAGCCTTTCCCCCCTCCCAGCCTCCCCCTTCCCAGCCTCCCCCCCTCCCTTTCCCGGGGCCTCCCCCCCTCCCGGGGTTCCCCCTTTGGACCCCCCTCCCCCCCAAAGGGGGGGCCCCTCCGGGGGTTTTCCCTCCCAGGCCCCCCTCCCCCCCCAAAGGTTTTTCCCTTTCCCCCCGGGGTTCCCCCCCTTTCCCTTTTTTCCCTTTTCCCAACCCTCCCCCTCCCAGCCCTCCCCCCCCCCCAAACCTCCCCCCCCCCCAGCCCCTCCCCCCTCCCAGTTTTCCTCCCCCCAACCCCCCCCCTTTTCCCCACCTCCCTCCCTCCCTCCCCCCCCCCCCCCCTCCCAGTCTCCCTCCCTCCCGGGTTTCCCTCCCTCCCACCTCCCTCCCTCCCTCCCAGCCCTCCCTCCTTTCCACCCCCCCTTCCCCTTCCTAGCATCCCTCCTCCCGTCCCCCTTTCCCCTCCCACCCATCCTTCCCTCCCTGCTCCCTCACCCCCCCCAAGCCCCTTCCCCCCCCCCTTCCTCACCCCCAACCTCCCTCCCTACCTCCCCCTCCCCCCCTTCCCCCCCCTCGGCAAAATTTTTTTATGTAACGTATTTCTTCCCCCGAACTTTTGCGAGGCGTTTACAATAATGCGAAAATTTGGGGAAAGGCTTTTATTTTCTCGACAAATTTACTGCCAAAACCTCGGGGGTTAGTGGAATATATAAAAACTGCTTTTTTTGTTTTTTTAAAAATTTTAAAATTCCCGGGGTTTTTGTAGTGTTTTTTTTTGTTTTATTATCATTATAAAATTTTTATTTTTTATTATTATTATTGCTGAAAATTATTTTCATTTTTATTATTGTTATGTTTATTATTATTATTATTTGGTGTTTTCATCGTCGTCGTCGTGGTTGTTGTCATTCTTGTTTTTCCCAGATTTTTTTATATCATCATCATCATCATCATACGGGCTTTGCTTTAATTTTTTTCTATCAATTTTAAAAAGCATGATACGTAATTATTACGAAAGTATAAATCCCGTTTTTTAGGGATACCCCCTTACGGTTTTCATACCAAATACTTTGTCCCTCACTAATGATGGGGGAAATGTGCGGGGGAGAAAGGGAAACCTGTAACCAAGTTTAAAATTGCTTCCAAAAGTGTTTAAATTGGGTGGCTTCCCTTTTCGTGCCCTTTATTTTTTGGTTTTCCACATGCCCAAAATTATTTGGGGCTTCCAGCGTTGCACTTTTATTTAGGGGGCTTTCCGCGTCATCATTTTTGTGGTTTCCCCGCATGAAACCATTATTTTGGTTTCCAGCGTGCCCCAATTATTTTTTGGCTTCCAGGGGTGCACCATTATTTGTGGTTTTCCAGCGTGAAATCATTATTTTTTGGCTTCCAGCGTACACCATTTTTTTGGGTTTTCCACCCTACACCCATTATTTGTGGTTTTCCAGCGTGCATCATTATTTGTGGGTTTCCCCCAGCGTGAAAATCATTTTTTGGTTTTCCCCAAAGCGTGCACCCTTATTTTTTGGCTTCCGCGTACCCCAAATTATTTTGTGGCTTCCAGCTACCCATTTTTTGGGGCCTTCCACGTCCCTCTTTATTTGTGGCTTCCACGTGCATCATTATTTGTGGCTTCCACCGTGAAAACCCATTTTTTGTGGTTTTCCAGCGTGCATCATTTTTTTGGGGCCCTTCCCAAGGCGTGCATAATTTTTTGTGGCTTCCAGCGTGCATCATTATTTGTGGCTTCCAGCTTTGCATAAATTATTTGTGGTTTCCCAGCGTGCATCATTATTTGGGGCTTCCAGCGTCCCTCATTATTTTGGTTTCCCCAGGGGGGGTGCATCTTTATTTGTGGTTTCCCACGTGAAACCTTATTTGTGGCTTCCAGCGTGCCCAAATTATTTGGGGGGGCTTCCAGCGTGAAATCATTATTTTTTGGCTTCCAGCGTGAAATCATTTTTGGGGGTTTCCCCACGTGCATCTTATTTGGGGTTTTCCCCAGCGTGCACCATTTTTTTGGGGTTTCCCAAAGCGTGCCCATTTTTTGGGTGGTTTTCCAGCGTGCACCATTATTTTGGCTTCCAGCGTGCACCATTTTTTGTGGCTTCCAGCGTGCACCATTTTTTTGGGGGTTTTCCAGCGTGCACCATTTTTCCCGTGGTTTCCCAGCGTAACACCTTAAATTTGTGGTTTCCCAAAAGCGTAAAACCATTATTTGTGGCTTCCAGGGGTCCCACCATTTTTGGGGCCTTCAGCGGGGCATTCTTTATTTTGTGGCCCCCAAAAACCCGTGCACCATTATTTGGGCTTCCAGCGTAACACCATTAATTTTGTGGTTTTCCCAAGCTTTGCATCTTTTATTTGTGGGCTTCCAGGCGTGAAAATTCATTTTTTTGGGTCCTTCCCAGCGTGCACCCATTATTTTTTGGGGCGAAGGGGGGGAGGGGGGGACGGCCCATTTTTTGGTTTCCCCCAAGCTGCCCTTTAATTTGGGGGGCTTCCACGGGGCCTCATTATTTTGTGGCTTCCCGTGCACCTTTAAAATTTTTTGGTTTTTCCAGGTGCCCCAAATTATTTTGGGGTTTCCAGCGTACACCATTATTTGTGGTTTCCCAAAGCGTACACCTTTATTTTGGCTTCCAGCGTACCCCTTTTTTTGTGGCTTCCAGCTTTGCATCTTTAAATTTGGGGGCTTTCAGCGTGCACCTTTTATTTGGTGGCTTCCAGCGAAAACCATTATTTGTGGCTTCCCCAGCGTGCACCATTTTTTGTGGCTTCCATTGCACCATTTTTTGTGGTTTTCCCAGCTTTGCCCCATTATTTTTTTTTTTTTTGGCTTCCAGCGTGCACCATTATTTGTGGTTTTCCCAGCGTGCACCTTTTTATTTTTTGGCTTCCACATGCACCATTATTTGTGGCTTCCAGCGTGCACCATTTTTTGTGGCCCCCAAAGCGTGCACCATTATTTGTGGCTTCCAGCGTGCACCATTATTTTTTGACTTCCACCCGGAAATCATTATTTGTGGTTTTTCCAGCGGCCCCTTTTTTTAAAATTTGTGGCTTCCCACGGGGTGCACCATTATTTGTGGTTTTCCCCGCGTACCCATTATTTGGGCCCCAAAAAAAAATGTGCACCATTATTTGGCTTCCGGGGTGCACCATTTTTTTTGGGTTCCGCTTTACACCTTTAAATTTGGGGTTTTTCCAGCGGGGCCCCATTTTTTGTGGTTTCCCAGCGTGAAACCATTATTTTTTTGGTTCCCAGGGGTGCACCATTTTTTGGGTGGCTTCCACTGACACCTTTTATTTGGGGCTTTCCAGCGTGCCCCATTTTTTGTGGCTTCCAGCGTGCCCATTATTTGTGGTTTCCCAAACCCGGGGCCCATTTTTTGGGGTGGCCTCCAGCGTGCCCCCTTATTTGTGGTTTCCCACGTGCCCCATTTTTTTGTGGCTTCCACGTGAAACATTATTTGTGGCCTCCAGCGCGGGGCATTTTTTATTTGTGGTTTCCAGCGTTGAAACATTTTTTTGGGGTTTCCCAAAAGGGTGCACCATTATTTGTGGCCTCCAGAAAATAAAAACCATTATTTGTGGTTTCCCAAATTTTCCCCAAATTATTTTTGGTTTTCCAGCGTGCACCAAAATTTGGGGCTTCCAGTCGTACCCTTAAACAGGGGTGGCGGGGTTTTTAGGGGAACAAAAAGGGCATTGTGAGAGTAAGGTCGATGAAGGGACCCCCAGGACCTTTTAAAGGGAAAAATTTTGGGGGCGACATAAAATGGAGGAAATTGAATAGGGGAAGAACGAGTTTGGAAAAAGTACGTGGCTCGCTCTAAACATGAAGACTGAGTGGGCAGCCTATTAGGGTAAAACCGAAGGAGCAGTTTAAGGAGGGAATTTGGGGAAAAGAGGGGGGAAAATGTTTGGGTTGTGGAGTATATAATAGAGGTAGTTATTGCCCGGGGTTGTTTTTTTAAAGGAAAAAATGGTTGACAAAAAGGTTTTTCCTGTTTTTGATGGTAAAATTAGGGAAAAATACGGGGGATATCCTGTTTTTCAAATTCTTTAAGGGGCAGAGCCGGGAAAGGTTTTTAAGACCACAGTATTCCTAAAAACCCATTTAACAAGGGACCCCTCCCCTTAAAAGCGTTCGTTTACACGGCGTTTGGTTTTTATTGGGCTTTGGACAAGCTTTTTTAAATTCGCTAGGGGTTTCCCGCTGGTAAATTTTCCGTCAAAAACCCGGGGCGTCTTTTATTGGGCTGGGGAACAAAAAAATCATAAACTTCGCAGGGGTTTTGTTTGAAGCTGCGAAAAAATTTAAAACCCAATTTTTAAACTTACCCCGCCCCTCCCCCTAGCTTTTCCCAGTGGGGGAATAGATGCCCTAGTTCAGAAAACCCGACGGCAGGTTTTGGGGGTGTTTTTGTGCTTTGCTGCTGGGTTGCTTTTGTCCAGTTTTCTTTTTATGATGACAAAAAACAAACCCCAAACTAAAAGGGAAAAATAAAATATTCACCCCCCTTGAGTTTATGGAAAACATCCCTTTCAAGGGAACATTAAAATTGAAAGACTTTTCAAAAAAAAACCAAATGCGTAAATGGAAAAATGCACAAATGCTCATCGACCTTGCGACAGAAACCCTTTAAGATGGACGAAAAAGGGTTTAAAAAGGTAATAATTATTTTTGTACCCTCATCCACAGCTCTTCAAATTTTTCGCACGTCACCTCATAACTCCCCGGGGTAGGGGAAATTTGGGGGGCCCATTTTTAAAAAAAAAATGCCATTTACTTCGGAGTTTAAATCCCTGAGGCCCCCCTGACCCTTTCCTCCTGCCTATCCACTTTCGTACCCTACCCTTCTTTTTCTTGGCTGTTTTCTCATACAGAATCCAAATTCTAGTTTTGGAAAACCACCCTTCCCCAAAAAGGCCCAAAACAACGGCTCGCAGCACATTCCCCCTGCGATGCCATGAAGCCTGGGAAATGCTCGAAACGCTAGCGAATTCATAAATTTTTTCCACACGTGTTAAAAAGGGGGTTTCCGCTTTTCGTCTTTTTCAGCTTGAAAATTCCCCTTTTGGGAGAAACGATAATTTGGGGGGGACCCAAAAAGCTAGCGTTAGCGTCAAAAACAGCGCCCCTGTAAACCGGAGGGGATTCAAAATCGCGGGGAAAGCGAGTGCCCTAAACGTTACCCGTATTCCACAAA
This sequence comes from Chionoecetes opilio, assembly GCA_016584305.1. Lineage (NCBI taxonomy): Eukaryota > Metazoa > Arthropoda > Malacostraca > Decapoda > Majidae > Chionoecetes > Chionoecetes opilio. The sequence goes on along the minus strand of JACEEZ010005502.1, from coordinate 36,620 downwards.
CAGCGCCCTTTTGTCAGACAACCCCCCCTCTCACTGCTCTACTTTTGGGAAAAAGGGCCCCCCAAAAAACTTGAGCGCGTTACCCAAGTATGTTTCTTATTAAAAACGGCCTTTCTCTAACTCTGATTTGGCCCACGTCCCTTAAGATAATTATAGACAAAAAGGTATACTCCAAAAAACCACCACTCCCACCACCCGGGGGAGCCCATCAAACTTTTCTTAAAAGTGGGATATGTCTCTGATTAAAAGACGGAAAGAGAAGTCCCAAAAAAAGATAAATACCCGCAACGTTTATCCTACCGGGGGGGCCCAGAAAAACCCCTCGGGTCTTATCATCTACTACAAAACCAGGAAAAACTGCCCATCCCTTTTGGGGTTGTAAAACCCCCAACCCTACCAAGACGCCCCTTCAAGAAGACCACGTCATCAACCCAAAACAATAGTTGGGGCAAGTGGGAATTGGGGGAATTGTTTGTTTTTGTGACGTGAGGACCTTGTTGGGTATGCGACATTTCCCGACGTCACACCTACATAAAATTTTATGCCTCTTTAAAAATTTTTCCTTTCCAAAACATGCTATGGGTTGGGAAACACTGTAAAGTGCACATGCCCAAAAGCGCGCCCTGCGAGTCGCCAGTCGTTCCCCGTAGCCGGACCGCTTTAAAAACCAGGGGCCCCTCGCTGGGGGTCCCCCCTTATTTTGTTCTTTATAAATAACACCCACGGAAACTGCTCGCCCTTTTCCTTCGGATAAAAATCCCCTCAACCACTCCGGTTTAAAACCCGCAAACCCCAAGCAACATGGGGCAGATCGGGGGTATAAGAACTTAAGACGGGGGGAAAGAACTCCCCCCCATTCCCCCAAAAACCCCCACCGCCTTGAATCCCGAGGGGATCCTTCACCGACCCCCGCCCTTTTTCCCTTTGGTTTTCTTCGCCCCCAACATCGGGGCTCGTGTGCCTGTAACAAAAACGTAAGGCGTGTGGACTGCGTAATTTACGGTAGGGGGCACCAGTGTTTATAAGTGCTGTGTGTGTTTTTTAGTGGCGTTTTTTTTACCCGGGGGCTCCGTTGGTTGTTTATCGGGGTCGCCGCTTGGTTAACGGTTTTAAACCTTTAAAACCCGGTTCGGGGGGCTAGATACAACCCCCCCCCTTCTCACCCACCCCCCGCTCCAAAGCCACACACCCCGAAAACACGACACACACATTAAAACCCCCAATTCCCCGTGTTTTTGATTTCCCCGAGGGGTTTATCTTTTCCCAATTTTGCGTCTCCCTTCAAATGTCATTCCCCCCGTTTTTTCACCCGCGGCGGGGGGGCGGCTTTGGAGGATGACGAAGAGGAAATCGCTTCCCCACCCTTTTGAACCACTAAACACAACACATTCCTCCCCGCTAACCCCGGGGGGACGCGATATAAGGTTTTAAAATTTCTATTTGGAAGGTCCCGGTTATCCGGCCCGAAAAATCCGAAAGGCCAAACCAGGATGAAGAGGAGAGATGCCAGGGGTGATGAGGGGAGACGGTTTACCTGCGAAACGAGGGCCGGGAGGGAAAAGGAGGAAGGAAATTTACGGTTTCAAGTTCTTGTTCGCACTTCTTCTCCTTCCCAAAGGCCGCAGTCCCGCGGGCCCGCGCCGGGACTTTTTCCCTTCATTCCCCACGAAGCCGGGGGCGAGCGGGGCATTACCCAAGGTCGCGGGCTCCCGACAACCACCGCCCCACTCACCCCCTTCCCCCTGTGGCTGGGGAACGCCGCCACCCTTGCGACCTTTTTCCGCCGGGGGAAAACATTTTGCCCACAAGGTTTCCCCCACGTTGCTGGCTGATTCTTCCCTTCCAATTTTTTCCGGGAGTGGCGGGCATCTGGGGAAGATTTCCCATCCCCGCTGGATTCACAAAAGGCTTCCCAAAAGAAAAATAAGCAACTCAAACCCCCTTCGATGGCTTTTGTCACTTGGGGGCCCTTTCAAAGGATCCTAGGGAAAATACCCTTGGGATCGCACCTGACACTTCCTTGACTGTGACCCGAGGTCCCTTAAAAAAAAAAACTCAGTTTCCCTTTCCGCCCCTTTTTTAAGAAACCAAAGAAATGGCATTATTTTTGGCCCCTCGAGGGAAATCCTGTGTTGTAAGCAGGGTGACGGCGAGTCATTCTCCGATTTCTTCGTAAAACCGGAAAAATCTGGCAGAGGGGGCGACTTTTGTACTGGTAACGCTATTTACTTGGGGGGGGGCGGAGATCCAAATTTAAAAATGGTTCTGTTATGGGGTTGGGGCGAGGGTTTAAAAGCTGATTCCCAAAAAGGGGCCTTATCTTTCCCCTAGAAGACGGCGGGGTTTTTTCCATAAAGACGTGGTCACCTTTTTGCCCCTTCCTTTTGAAGCCACCCGCCTAACAGCCTCCCCGCTACATACTCGCTCCCAAACCAGCTTCGCGTCTTTTAAAGTCCAAACCCACAAGAAAGGCGGCCGCCACGACATGACGCCTCATTTTCACCTCAAAAAGCCCCTTCAGGGGGCAGCGGTGAAGGACTCAACATAGGGAAAAGGGCGGGTTCCCAGCCCGGGGTTCCCCATCCCTTTCCAAAACCTCCGCGGGGGCGACATGGGCCCAAAGTTTTTCCGGGGGCCCGGGGGCCCGCTCTTCTAAAGGAAATGGGGGCCGTTTAAAAGGGCATTGGGTCGGGGACTGACGAGTGTCCCGCCAAACCGCCCCCAAAAACCGGGGCCCCTTGACCTAAGGAAATGGCCAAAACAACGACAAGGGGTTCTTGGCCCCAACACGCCTAAGCCCGTTGGGCCCTTTTTGGGGCCCTTAAAAGTTGTTTTGCGCCTAACCCCCCATCACGGCGTAAATACAGGGAATTATCCCTAGCCTAACCGATGTCTCACCTTCCATGCCATGGCTCCCCCCCCCCGGTTTTGCGGGTTTACCTGGTTGGGGAGGGGTTAAGTCCACTTTAAAGGCTCCCGTGTTTCCCGACACAGGCGGGCCGAAGTCAAATGGGGCATCAGCACGGGGACACCCAAATGCTTCAAATCCCCCCTCAGGACCCGTCAGGGCCTCTACCCTCCACTACTTTCGCTGACAGCGGATGGATCAGCAATGTATCTGCTGTGGGGGTTTTTTTTAAAAGCTATTTTAACGGCTCCACGGGAAAACTTGTTAAAAAACCCCCGACAAGGATTTCATCCGGGTTTTTCAAAAGCCCCCCCTCTCCCACGGCCCCCTGCATGGGGCTGGCTATCATTTTTACCTGCCCTTTCCCAAGCCATTTATTTTAAGGTTTAAAAAAAAAAAAAGCACGTCAAACAGATGCGCTGAGGTGACTCTCCCCCCCACCGGCAACGTCCCCGGGCATGCCCGCGCGGGGCCCCACTTTGTTTCGCGGGTTTTCCGGACGGGGTTACTCTCCCAAGGGGGGATCCAAAAAATCTCCTCTGAAACCCATGGGGGGGGCAAACCCATTTTGAAAATTTAAGTGAAGGAGGGAGGGGGCCCTACCATTTTTGCCATTCACCCCACCGGGGGGGGGGGGCAGGTTTTTCCCTTTCGCTTTTTTCCAGCCTTTAATTTTTAGGGGGAAACCCTTTAGTCGATTTACACTCCAGGGGAAACATCAAGGGCCCGCCCGGGGACGCCCTTCAGAGTGTGTCACCCGCTAGTCGTCGTGGCCCAAGGGTAAAGGCGTTAGGGAAACACGGTTTTACTTGGGCGAAAAACCCTTTAAACGTTTTAAGTTGGCCCGCCCCGAAACAATTGGGGGTCCAACTCCATTCATCGCCCCCCTGCAGTGTTAACCCGTCCCGCGTTTTTTTTCCCCCCCACAAGGGGGACCCTTATGCGGGACGGGCGGTTTTGGAAACCCGCTACGAGGGGCGACCAAATACCTGAAAAACTTTGGTTTACACCATAACGGCCGCTTTTCAAAAACTTTTCAAAGGGGGCCCTATTTGGGTTTTTTCGGTTTTCGGTTACGCTTACTTTCCCCCCGCGGGGACCTGGCCCGGGGAGGGTGTAGATAACCCGCATTAAGGGGGGTTGAGGGACATTCCCCCTTTTTCGACGAAAGACTTTTCCCCCCGCATCTCCAACGTATTCAGCAGATGCTACCTTAAAGTCGCAAGGGACGGGATCCCCTTAAAGAAAAAGGTGTTTTTGGTCGGCCCGGGGGCCTAAAATGTGAGCTTCTTCGGTTATAAAACCCCTCAGCTGAGGGGGGGGGCCGGGGGATGAGGGCAGAGTCCCCCGCCATCCGGGGCTTCGTGACTCCCGTTAACCTTGACTGACCCCCCCGCTCATTCCCCCGGGGGCCCGGTGAACCCGCTGTCAATTTCCCCCCCCAGCCAAACGCCGCTGGCCCCCCCCAGCCCCCTCCGCCCCCCTGATGAGCCCAAAAGAACGTTTACTTGGACACCTGATCACGGAAAGAGGGGGCCCTTTGGTCGTTCAAAACGGCGCTTTCTTTTGACCGCCGATTCTCGCTCCTTTTACCCACACTTCCAGGGTTTTTCTTCAAAAATGAAGCCTTTTTCCGGGGGCCCCTACGGGGTTTTGTTTACGGCCCCCCCCTGAAAAAACCATGGCCAGGGACGAACATGCCTCGTTCGTGTGTTCAAGTTTCCCCGGGTTTCGCCGGGGACCCGCTACGCCACCATTGAACTTCGAAATGCTCGCCGCCGGCCCGGGCCATGTCGAAGTTCAGGGGCCTTACTTGATAGGCCTACAGAGCTTCCCCGTTGATGACGGGACCATCGACGCCCTTGGTCCTGAAATTTTCAACCACTACAAACCCCTTTGGGCGCGGTTTTAGAAACCTCGGGTCCAACAGCCTCAAGGGAAAGGTTTTTGCCCTTTTTCTTTTTTAAAAGGCCCCTGTGGGGCGTGCTGGGAAGCAGCTCTGCTTCCCATTCCCCATTTACGGCCCCCTTTAGCCCCCCCACGGGCCCGAGGACGAAATGGTGTTCGCCGAAGCCGCAGCCACCTTAAGGGGCGTCCCTGTCCCCCATCGCCATCAACCAGGATCAGGGTCCTTCCACACCGCGATCCGCCAAAAAAAAAAACGAAAACCGATAGGGGCGATCCAGGGAAATGGAGCCGCAGGGAGCGAAAAAGACCCGTCCCTACACTCCGCCTACGGGACTGCGTGACCTCCGATTCCCCCCTAAACGGTAAAAAAACCCTGCCAGCTCTCTACTCCCCTACTGGAAATTCCGTGGCCGTTCCCCGTACGGGGGGAAACCCAAGGGAACTGTCCTGTTTGGGCCCGAGAATTGGGGGTTTTTTTGCAAGGGCCCACCGCCGCCCGCAAAACCCCCTTTCTCGGGCTTTAAAACGACCGGGACCAAAGGGGTCCAAGGCCCCAACCCGGGAAAAGCAGCTGTCTTCTTCTAACCAGGTATCGATTCCCACATTACCCAGGGGACCAAGTCCAAGCCTGCGACCAAAGCCAGAATTTTAAACACCCAAATCACCAGGAACCCCTAAATGGGCGACGACCCCCAAACCCCCTCCCAAAAAATTTCGAGTCCGTCTCCGCAGACTTTTTTTCCGTCGCCGGAAGTCGTTCCTGGTCATCGCGGACAGACTCTCCGGTGGCCTGTGGTCGTCCACTGCGGGCCGATACTACCACCAACGCACACCATACGGCTCTTCTGCCGGTACTTTCCGGGAAGTTGGTGTCCTGCTCCGCCTCAGGACCTGACGGCGGCCCCAATTCACCAGCACTGTCTTCCGAACTTTAACGGAACGCTGGGGTGTCTACCACGCGGTATCTTCGTCGCATTACCCCCAGTCTAATGGCCACGCCGAGGGGGCCCTGTCAAGTCGGTGAAACACCTCACCTCAAGACGGCGCCCAAGGCAACATCGCAGTGAAGACCTTCGACAGGGGTCTCCGGGAGTTTCGAAAACACTCCTAACTCCCCACGGGACGATCCCCTGCGATGACACTTTATGGCCACCCGCTCCGCTCCTGTGTCCTTTTTCCCATCCTGAGTCCTTCTCGGAGGAGTGGCAGGCCCGCACAGAGAACTGTGATCGCCGAGCCGTCGCCCGTGCTGAGCAGGTCAAGGCTCAGTACGACCAGTATGCCCGACCCCTACCCAGGCTGTGTGTCGGCCAGACCGTCCGTGTTCAGGACCCGACATCACACCGCTGGGACAAGGTCGGGGTTGTTATGGGCTGCAGCACGACCAGGGACTTCGAGGTGCGTCTTCCCAGTGGGCGCGTCTGGTGGCGAAACCGCCGTTTCCTCCGACCCGTCCACACCCCTAGTGACGACACTCTCCCCCGCGTCCCTGTGTCCCCTTGCTCGGACGAGAAAATCACGTCCCCTTTCATTCACCTCCCTGTGACCCCGCGCCGTTTTAAGAGGCTCAAGGAACAGGAGTCCGCTCGAGACTAGCGCTACGAGAGTGAAGGGGGAGGGAGGTGTGGATATGCGACTATAACCAGACAGTCACACTTACATAATATTCATGCGTCTTAATAATTCCTACACATACATGCTATGCTGCAACACTGTATGTGACACATGACAACAGCGCGCCCTGCGAATCGCCAGTCGTTGCCCTGTAGCCGGACCGCTAACACCAGCCTTTCGCTGGTGGTCCCGCTTATCTGTTCTTTATAATATACACCTACGGAAGATGCTCGCTTCTCCTTCGGATAAACTCCCCTCAACCACTCCAGTTAATCACTGCAAACCCCGAGCAACAGACCTCACTCTTATATCGGTATGACGTGAACTAGACTGACGAGGCGTCTTACTTGTCACCTGAATAATGGGTTTATCATCAAGAACCAATATGACACCATGCACAGCTCCCGCTGGACAAGAGATGACCTTAACAAAAACACCACGGTACTTGATAAGGAACACGATTTTCGCCGCCTCCTTTACCTAGAAGCAATATACATCGCTTTAAAACAGCCCCCAATCAACACCCAGACAGGTGCTACAGATTCCCAGGTGCTACCAACATCCTAACGACACGTCTCCCTCAATAGAGAAACAGCCAATGGGCTACCAGTTTAGCCGTATAGCTCCGCCCACCCCTCCTTCTTTGATTCGCCAAATTGATATATAATCTGCCTCCCCTGCCTTCACAATTCAGATCAAGCCTGAAGATGAAACAAGATAGTTCCGAAACGTCGCTATCCATAGGACAACTTCTGAATAACTTATCAGGAAAACACAAGAAATTTGTACGGCAAATATAATCCGTGCATGAAAATCTCAATAAAGGAGAATGTTCGACTGCTTTCAACCTCGTTTGCCTAAGAGAGAGAGAGAAAATATATATATATATATATATATATATATATATATTATATATATATATATATATATATATATATATATATATATATATATATATATATATATATATATATATATATGTGTGTGTGTGTGTGTGTGTACTTCTTAAAGGTAATTTAACTCGTTGCCTTACGCTTTTATATACACCATGTGAATTTTGTTATGTCTTAAAGTAATCGTCCAGACCATTTCATCATTCCTGATTTAATGCAATCAAATTATAGCCATTAGCGAGTATATCAAAATATTTTGTCATTTTTTTGCATCCAGTAAGCCGTTTTTATATAATCCGCAATCAAAATCTGCAAATTCCCCGAGCTTCCAAAACGCCCCGCAAGACGGGGCAGACGATGCCCCCACGACTGGGTGACGTCACTTTAGGTGGTCTCCTTTCCCCGCGCTAATCCAGAAGGGCACGTAAACACAAGAGATAAATATAGTACTTGAAGATTTTTTGGGTGTTTCTGATAGTTTTTTTTGCGATATCCCATATGCATGCATCTTTTAAATGGGTGCATGCAGGACAGCTGTGCCTATCCAGAGAAGTTTGCACAGCTTTCCGACTGATACGATGACGTTAAATCTGTGGAAAAATTTGTGCGGCGGACACATCACCCCCCCACCCACCCATCCCGTAGTCCACACACCACAGCGTAGCCCTTGTATGGCAGTCTGCATCACAAACCAGCAACAACACTCCCTTGGCTGTCATGTCACACTGTCTACATCACCCCCACCCACCCACACATCCCGTAGCCACACACAATAGCGTAGCCTTGTATGGCACTCCGCATCACAAACCAGTCAAAAACACTCCTTGGCTGTCATGTCACACTGTCCTACATCGACCCCCACCCATCCACACATCCCGTAGCCACACAAAATAGCGTAGCCTTGTATGGCGGTCCGCATCACAAACTAGTCAACAACACTCCTTGGCTGTCATTTCACACTCTCTACAACTCTACATCACCCCCCACCCACCCACACATTCAGTAGCCACACACAATAGCGTAGCCTTGTATACAGTCTGCATCAAAAAACCAGTCAATAACACTCCCTTGGCTGTCACACTGTCTGCCTTCCCGCCTGCACATTTTCCAGCTCTATGCTATAGTTAATGCTTAATGTCTATTCACTTAAGCTGGTTTTTTGGGGAGCTTGTGGAAATTTCCACCAACCACCCTCTCAAAAATTGGCAGAGTGGTGGTTTGTTCCCCCCCTCCCCTTAGTGAGGGAGTTTTTTGTCCACTCGTCATAGGGAGTGTAGGGATTTTATATATATAATTAAAAGGGTAAGGGGTTAATAATTAGGTAATTTGAGTAAGTGATAAGTGCTGGATAGAATAATTGAACATTTCCCAGTAATATTAAGCATTTGCACCTTAAAAAATTAGCACCTTAGTTGTAGAGGCCACCATTGGTCGCAGCCCATTAGATTGGTCTAGCCACTGGGAATTTTACACGTGCTGGATTTTTGTAGCGGTCTCCTTGCCGCTGCCCACCGGAGAATCATTTCAAATCCAGGCCCTTGCGAGAGTAACATCTATTGTTAAATATACGTGCTTGTGTATATAAGTACACTCCAGGCCCATGCGGGAGGGAATATCTATTGTTAGATATACGTGCTGTGTATATAAGTACACTCCTAACCTTCCCTGAGAGAACAACATCTCTTTTTAAATATATACGTGGATTTGTATATATGAGGGAATTGTATATAGACTCCTTGCACATAGTGTTAAATCAAAGGACGTTTTTAAATACGACACACTGATTATCCCCCCCGCGTCAAAGCTCCCTGACGCCCATTTCAAATCACACCGCCTCCAGCCCTCCGTCTCTGTCCTTCACGGGCGGCCTCGATCACGCGCCCGACCACTTTTGGATCACAGGACAGGCAGTATTGGTAAAAGCCTACAGCGATTTCAACCCCTATCCACCGATAATTCCTAGTTAGTTGACTAGTTGGGGTATTGTGTCGGGATGTGATAGACGTTGGGTTTTGATTAGGTAAGACCTCATATTAAATATATGTATTTTGACATAAAATTTCCCCCAAGCTGTCGATCCTACCCGAGGTTTGTAAGGACGGTCGCTGATTGGCTGATAGATCGGGTCTTTTGGTGGGTGGTGGGACTTTGCCTCGCCGCTACCAAAACCCTTGCGTTGGCTCAGAAAAAATTCATATTTCTTTGGGGGCTTAACCCCACCTCCTACACAAGATAGGGCCTTTTTGGGTTTTGTATCAGTGATCAGTCGTGGTGGTCAACAAAACACGCTTTTCGTAACTCAATAGGGTAAAAAATAAAGTCATGACTGAGTATCACAGGATAGGCGTATTTTCAGGTTTCATTCATTGAAATGTTTACTCCTACCCGATATTATAAGCTACCAGAGGATATTTAGGTTAAAATGAGCCTACTATCGTGTTCAGGATACATTGATGCATATCTTGATCATAAAACTTTTCCCGTAAGACTATACCAATATTAAATAATTAAAGGGAATGTAAAACAGTGTATAAACATTTTGTCTTGCTTTTTTTGCTTCAACTCCCCTGTAACTCCATCAGTTTTGTTTGGGCTTTAAATTTTATATCGCTTTTTTCAAAATCCTCACAATTTTCCGATTCTTAAGGTATGTAGCACGTACCAATAAGGAAAACATTATGTGGTCAAAGTGGTTAATACAGTAAAACTACTGAAAACGGGGCGCCGTGACTGGTGAGCATTGCTCCCTACATGAGAGATGAGTTCTGGGGAGTGCTATCAGGGGCTCACCAGTCAGGGCGCCAGTTTCAGTAGTTTTTACTTTATTAAACACTTTGACCACATATTTTTTCCTTATTGGTACATACACTCCCTTAAGATGGGAAAAATCTCCCACCACGCATAATCGATTATATCTGCAGGCCTTGTTTATTTCTTCCCATATAGGAGCTGAATCCTCTTTACATAAGTTTGGAGGCCTATACAGTATACACTACACCCAAAACCATTTTCTCAGTTCCCTCTGTAACCTCTACCCATATAGACTCTATGCTGTCATCTGTTTTTATAACATTATTAACACAACACTGCAATGCATCTCTTGCATAAAGCGCAACTCCTCCACCTCGCTGCCAACTCTGTCCTTGTGAAATAACTTATACCCAGCTATCTCGACTTCCGGATCAAATACCTTTCCTGACATATCCAGCCATGTTTCTGTTAATGCTATTATATCAAAATCCTCTACACTATTTATTCTTCTCAGGAAATCTATCTTGTTTAAAATACTCGTACAGTTTGTATAGTAAACCTTCAAGCAACTCCTCTTAATTTTGTCCATTTTCCCTTTATCTTTAACTAAACCCCTCCTCACTCTCTTCTTACGAATCACTTAAGTTCCCTGCCTTCTGAAACTCCTCCTAGTGTCGCAAGTTTCCTTTACCCCGACCCCAGTGTCTAATCCCCAGTTCTCTATCTTATAAAATCCTGCAGTGCACCTACCTCCCTTTTGCAAGGGATTCAGACAAGATCTGAACTCCTTTCCCCGTTAAGTGCACCCCGTCCCTGCGGTAGAGGAGGTTATGCCCGAAAAAGAGGTCCCAGCTGTCGACAAAAGCCCAACCATTGGCTTTGCAATGAAGTGCCAGCCGGCAATTCAAAGCAATAGCCCTGGAGTACCACAAGTCGTCAACATAGCTTCTTGGAAGGACACCACACACCACAGGGAACCCACCCCTATCCCTAACCTTACCTACAGCTTCCTTGAACCGCCGTAGCAATTCCTCACTTCTTACACACTCAACATCGTTTCCCCCAGCACTCAGGTAGACGATGGGCTTTTTCCCTTGATCCGCCATGCACTTCAACATCTTAAACACTAACATAACCTATCCCCTTCCCTGGGTAACTCACCGACTTCATGCGCATCCCCTCCCTGTCACAGAACCTGCTGTCGAGATGCCTAACCTGACTGTCACCAACAACCAAAATTTTAACTTCGGGTGATGATGTATCGTCTACCGTCCTTACCTCCGTATCTTCCTCTTGCGTCCCCGAGAGTACCTGAAATGAGGTCGTGCACACAACATGGTCATTGTTTACCTTTTTCTCCTTTTGGCGTACTCCACCATGCTCAACCACCTGCCATTCACCATTGCTTGGTAACTTACTAGAGACCACTCCTTTAGTAGTAGCACGAGGCAGGTCTCCCTCTGGTACCCCTCCAGGTACATCCCTCGCATGTGCCCCTCCACTCACTCCTCCTCCACACTTAAGAGATCGTATCTCTATCTCTTGCTTCCTCACCACGCTTTTCAAATCGTTCACCTCTTTTAAGAAGTACCTTTTCAGGTCATCGATCGCCTCCAGAACAGACTTAAGCGCCACACCACACCCTTCACTACACTCAACCCTTCTCTCCCTCAACCACACTCGCTTTCACCTCAGACTCCTTCACTACTACCACACTACCACTCTCCACCACAGCAGAAGCACTCAGAGCCACTTCTCTCCCCACCTCAACTAAAACACTCGCGGCGCTAATCCCTTCTGCAGCTGACATCTTGACTCAGGTCTGACCTCACTAGACACAACACACGGAGCTTGTTAGGAGCACGTCCTGCCTCAGCCAAGTCCACACCTCAACTGATACAAACAAAAATAGGCCTATCTTGTGTAAGAGGTGAGTTAAGCAAAGAAATAAGAATATTTTTCTGAGGCAACGCAAGGGTTTTGGGAGCGCCGAGGCAAGGTACCACCACCAACACCACCCAGCCCGAGTCTATCAGCCAATCAGCGACGTCCTTACAAGCTCGGGTAGGCATCGAGCAGCTCCTAGCCCAGGAATCCACCTTAAGTGAATAGACTATAGTATGTGGTTTCCGAGTAATGACGTTTAGCTATAGCTCCGAAAGTAACCATAGGATTTTCTCGAAAGTACCTTCATTGTGATTCCCACACACACATTATGGTTTTCCTTACTTACCAATCCATGTTTTGGAGAAGTGCCAGGTCCTCCTGCTGATCCTCAGTTTCCGCTAAAACCTGTTCGTCCGCCCCGTATTCTGGTTCCACCATATAGGGTTGGGCTCCCATCACAAACTGAGGTTCGTTTTCCTCATATACGCGAGCAGCGTCATTTATTTCGGTCTCAGATTGAGCATCGTACTCTAGATCTGTAACACCGACAGATTCACTGTCTGACACCGAAGTACAATCGCTCATCATCACATTTGCCGACAGGTGTTGTTGTTGTTGGGGGTTTGAAGGGGCCGTGTAGGCTGTGGTGCCACAGCCTCTAGTGCCCCGAAGGTGCAGTATGCAGATGGGTTAGCAGGTTAGATCCTGTGCAGTTGGCCCGATTGTGGTAGGAAGGTCCTGGTGTGTTTGAGAATTTTGAAGGCCAAGCCGGGGTCTGGAGAGCCACCCAGGAGGTCAGCTTAGAGTTGGCCTGCGGAGGAGGAGTTGGGGGATAGTGATTGGAGGAGTGCCGTGGCGTGGGAGTGGTGACGAGGACATTGCAGGAGGAGGTGTTCAGGTGGTGTCCGGGTATGTGGGGCACCAGGGGCAGTGAGGGTCAGCTGTCATGCCCAGTTTGTGTAGGTGGGCGTTGAGGCGGGTGTGGCCAATCCGGAGTCTGGTGACTGCGGTGTCCAGGGCACGGCTGGGGGAGTGGGTCCACCAGTGGTGTCGTGTGGTCATGTCGTATACGTCCAAGTGAAGTGTTACTGTAAGGCGTCAGTCAGTTCATTGTCCCCAGTGTCCGGTTGCATGTAGTCTGAAGGTTAGTCATGAATCAGTCAGGTCTGTGGTCATGTCTATGGGAGAGGGGAGGGAGTGTGCCTCCGCTGCCGCCCTGTCGGCCACAGTGTTGCCCCTGACACCAATGTGGGAGGGAACCCACTGAAGGTGGATGACATGGCCAGAGGAGGATAAGTGAAGCAAGAGGTGGTGGATGTGAAAACAAAGGGCATGGTGAGTGATAGGGCGGTGACGTCGGAGAAGTTGGAGGGCTGTGAGGGAGTCAGTGAAAATGGTTACAGCACAGGAGGGGGGCACGGTGGTGGCATATTTGATGGCCCTCCCTGATGGCAAAAAGTTCTGCTGTCAGGATGGAGGCAGTGGGTGGCAACCTCCAGGCGGTGGCAAGTGACCTGGCCGGGATGAACATGGCCCGCACCTACAGACGGAGGGGCTGGCAGACGGGAGCCGTCGGTGTAAATGTGGAGGGAGTTATTGTAACGGGTGTGTAGGAGGGAGTAAAAAGGTACCTGCCCTGCACCGGACAGGCAGCCTTGGACCATGGTGTAAGGTGTATGAAGGGACAGATAAATTAGAGAAGAGAGAGGAAACCAAGGGCCCAGGGGAGAGGTCTTCTCCAGAGTGCAAAAGGGAGGGGGAGTCACCCGGATAGAAGCAAAGAAGGAGAGGGCTCGCTCTACGAAAGGTGTGTGGGCTTGAATACGGCAGGGGCCATGAAGTGGTTCCCTACCGTGTCGGAGGAGGAGGGAGTGGAGGGCATGGCAGCTAGGGGAGGAGGCAAGTTTGGTGTAGGTGCGGACAAGGAGGGTGGAGCGTCGGTGTGACAGGGAGGGGAAGGGAGGATTCTGCCTGAAGGGCTGTGACTGGGGAGGACCTGAAGGCCCCCAAAGCTATACGAAGGGCATTATTCTGGATTACATCTAACTTGTGGAGGAGGAAGGTGAGGCCGCACCATAAACCTCACACCCGTAGTCTAAGCGGCTACGGATGTAAGTGCTATAGAAATGAAGGAGGGTATTCCCTGTCCGCACCCCACTTGACCCCTGCAAGGGACTTCATTAAGTTTAAGCCTCTTGAGGCACGAGGTCACCAGGTACTGTATGTGGCGGCCCCCAGGTTAGGCGGGGGCCATCCAACAGTAAACCAAGGATTTGTGCTGGGTTTTGAAGGAAATTGGGGACCCATTAATGGTGACCATTGGGATGTTGGAATACGTCTTCGGGTGAAGCACAGAAGGCTAGACTTCTGGCACTCACCGTCAGGCCCCAACGGGAGGTCCATGAGTGGACGGCATCAAGCCCACGTTAAGATGGTCTTGAGCCTCCTGGATAGTGGGAGCAGAGCAAATGAGAGAGATGTCATCAGCATAGATGAGTGCATGTGTGCATGGAGAGCAGGGAAAGTCTGAAAGCAAGATGTTTGAAGAGGACAGGACTGAGGGGAGAACCCTGTGGGACGCCTCTGGTGACCGGGTAAGACCTGGAATGGGTGTTCCCGATCACCAGAGAGAAGGACCTGGAAGACAGGAAGGATTTTAACCCATTGGAGAGGGGAGCCATGCAGTCCTAGGCGTGGCAAGTTTTTCCAATGATGGCATTATGGGAGGTGTCAAAAGCTGCTTGGAGGTCAATAAAGGTATTATGTGAATTGTTTGTGAGTAAATCCTTCCTGTATGTGGTGCTCCAGCTGGAGCAGGGCATCCAGGGTGCCCCGGTGAGACGAAACCCGAACATGTTTGATGGAAGAAGGTGTTTGTGTTCCAAACCACCATGTCAACCTACACCGTACTATTTGTTCTACTACCTTACTGAGATTAGAGAGAAGGCTAATGGGCCTATAGGAGGAAACCTCAGACGGAGCCTTGCCAGGCTTAAGAATAGGAATTGGTGATGGCATGACGCCACACAGAAGGGAACGTCCCCGACAGCCAGCTGGCGTTGAGGACGTCCAGGAGGAGGCGAGCCAGAGCACCCGGGAGGCGGCGAAGAAACTCGTTTCGGGACGTTTGTCCGGTCCCACCGCCTTCCCAGCGGACAGTGCGTGTGAAAGCCGAGAAAGCTCCTGGGGGTTATAGCAGTGCTAATTGTATGGCCGGTGTGTGAAGGGGGTAACACAGGTGGGGGTACGGGGTCTGGAGAGCCGAGTGTAGTGTGAATGTGGGAGGCAAGGCACTCGACTTTTTCGGCATCAGTGACGAGGAGGGCACCGTTATTAGTTTAACGGGAAAGTGAAGGGGGGCTGAGGGTGGACCATCTTCCTGAAAAAGGACCAAGCCCGGGAGACTGAGGAGGAGAAGGACAGGGAAGCACAAAAGGAGGCCCATGCAGAACGTTTCTCATCAAGAATAACACGTTTGCATCGGGCCTCCAATAAACGGAAGCGACTACGGAGCAAGGGAATGGGGTTCTTACGCCACGCAGTAAAGGCGTGGCGTTTGGCCTGAAGGGCTGCCGCACACTTCCGGGACCACCAGGGGACCCGAAAGAGCGGGAGGGGTGGGAAGTGATTAGATGAAAGTGGTGGGACCCACGTCCCACCAGGGTGACCGTGAGGTATTGAATTATATCCGATGAAGGGAGGGTAATGGGAGGGGTAAGTGAATTTAATTCTGATTGAAAGAGCCCCAGTCTCCTTTGGTGAAGGACCAACGAGGTCTGCGTGAAGGGGGAGGGGGTGGTGGTACTGAAGGGAAGGAAATTACAACAGGAAGATGGTCGCTCCCCATGTAAGGGCCAGTTGTGACAGTGGTGAGGAGGAGGGGGCCATTACCCAGGCAGAGGTCCAAGGTGGAGGGGTTCCCTGAAACTGGATCAGTCCTGGTAGGAGGCCAGGTGGAGTAAGGAGAGATAAAGAAGCACTGTCCGCCAGAAAGCTCGAGAGTGACCTGCCCGAGCGGTTTCTCCGGCTCCTGGGGAGGGCCGGTTCCCAGAGGTCATGATGGGCATTAAAATCACCCATTATTAAAGCTGGAGAGGAAAGCTGAGAGAACAGTGCTGGAATTCCTGAAGGGTTATATCTAAACATGGATTGTATATCAATAGAATCTGAAGGGGCCCTGAATCAAAGGTAACAGTCACCCCCAGGTGCTCCAGGCCACCTCCAGGGAAAGGAGTGATAGTGAGAGGGCTAGAAGAGAGGGAGCGGTGGACCAGCAGAAGCAGGCCGCCTCTGCCCCGCCGGTCCCCCGGTCCATCCTGTAGGAAGCATAGTTGGGAAAGGAGGGGGAGAATGCGTCTGTGAGCCACGTCTCACAGACGCCAACAACTAGAGGAGTGTATGATGAGAGCGTGGTTTTAAAGACTGGAAGTTTCCGGTACAGAGACCGGGCGTTCCAGAAGATGAAGTGGGAGGGGAGTAAGGACTCACCGCGTGAGTGACATAAGGAAGGTAAGGAGGCCTGGCAGGCATCGAATGAGGCTGTCCCTGAGGCTGGAACCTGAAATAAGGAGATTAAAAAATTCAAGTGCAATGGGTGCAATTCCCTTAATGAAGGCTGGCCATGCAAAGCCCGAAGCATGCTGGGCCTGAGAAGGAGAAGGGGGCGCAAGGTTAGCACTGCCCAGTGAGGGCAGGGGCTGTTGAGCTGCTGGCAGTTGGGCATGGCGCTGAGGCTGGGAAGGCAGGGAAGGAACAGGTCGGGGTGGGGATTAGGTTGATAGGGGTAGGGGGATGGAAAGTCACCCCCATATCCTCCCTATAGGGCCCCTCCGGCAGGAAGGAGGGCCTGTGCCTATATTTAAGTTGGGGTATGTTACGGTGCCGGGGGGACTGTTGGCGCCTTTGGGGTTTGGAGGAAGGGGACCCACTGATAGTGGGTGGACGGGTGGGGGTGACGCAGCCAGCAGCCAGCTGGACAACAGTAATGGAGGGGCTCATAGGATGGCAGGGGGCAGGCCTTGGATTAGGCTGACAGGCAGGGGGAGGCCCTGGAACAGGCTGGCACGGAAGGTGGCGAGTAGGGGAGGACGGCTCCCGTACAGGGGGCCCCCTTGGACGGAAGGTCCCAGGGTGGATGCCCCTCAGCTTCAGGCTCATGTTCAAGGAGTTGCACCTGCATCGCCTGGAGGTAAGCCGGGCACTGCCTATAGGTGGGGCGGTGGTCATCACCACAAAAAAGGCAGTACACCGGCCGGGCACATCCCTCTGCAACTGAAAACCGCTGCAGTTACTGCAGCGGATCTTCATTTTGCAGGTGCATTACCATGGCCAAAAAGGAGGCAGCGGGTGCACCGGAGGACAGGGAGGGTGTGGGGCCGGACCCAGTACACCGCGTTGTCTAGAGAGACCCGGTCTGGAAGGGGGCCCCGAAACTTGACCCTGATTGCCATGTTGGCCTCCGACTCACCGTCCCGGACGGGAGTCGGGAGTCTAAGGGCACTAACAATTACTGAAGGGGAGCCGTCAAGTACAGTCCAGCCAGCCAGAATCTCGTCATTTGTCATTTCTGGGGAAACAGGGAAAATTCTCCCGAACATGTAGGTCGGGTCGTCGTCCGATGCAACCCAGCACTTCACGGACCACTCCCCCAGCGTTGTGACAGACTCTGGGGGTGAGCAAGGTTGTCAAGGTTGGCCACCTCGAACTTAATACCTCTGCCCCCCCCGGTGATGGTTAGAGTGCTAGACCAAATTTCTTTTTAAAAATGGAATCAAAAACTGCCCTGGACACCTTCCCGGGGTTGATAAATGATCTGAGTCCCTCAGCTGACCTGACGATGATGAGGCGATTAGGCTGGGAAGGCAGAGAGCAGGCGGATTCAGAAGTCAGCAGAAGTGGTGGGTATAGCATCGCGTGGAGGGGAGGAGGCAGTGATGGAGGCGAAGGAGCGTGCAAGCTTGCAGGTCTTATCAGGCAGGTGGGTCTCACCAGACGGAGGGGAAGGCGAGCGGGACCTCTTGGGGACAGTTGAAGTGGTGTCCATGTCCACGGCAGCCGGCTGGCGGCCGTCGTCGTCAGGCGGCGTCAATCACGGGAATAGGGGAACCAGGGCACATACATACACCGATACCACACAGCAGAATCAGGCACACAACAACTTAGTGTAGTGTCGTGGTTAGTGAAGCGATAGTAGCGGTTATACTTTGGTGGAGGAGCTGGAGCACAACGTCTTATCACCACCACGGTAGCTCAAAGAGTTCTGCCGACAGGTGTCACACAGGCAGACGACTGTTGTTTACATTTGAGCACCTATTGTGACGTGATCAATAATATTCGTAGCCCTGTTGGAGGGAAGAAAGTTTTTTTTCGCGCGCTTTTTATAAAAGTCATGTTTTTACGGAAATAAGGCCTGGAAATCAATTATTTTTTTTGGTGGATTGGGTTTTAAATTCAAAAAAATTAGGCAAAAAAAAAAGGGGTCGGGACGATTACTTTAAACAAGTTATATTTTTTTTTTTCAAAACCAGAAGGAATCCACCAGCCCACTACCACGGCAGCAGCGCAGCAGCGCAAAACCCCGTGATAAATAATTTTTCAAATGTATTACTCATGGAAATCGCTTGTCTCCCTCCCCCCTTCAGATTCGCACAAAAAACAATAGCGGGTTGCGGCCACCTCACCTGGGCTTATGGTGTGTTGCCCCCACGGCTGCCGGCATCTGTGAAGCTCAATTTAAGCACGTGGCCGAGCCCAAATCTTTACGACATTGTTCGCCAGGTGCAGCCCGCCTAAACGTGTAAAAACCCAATCCCCTTATAAAATTGGACTTTTAGTCCCCAAAGGACTTTTGCTGTATCTGTGTCGGCGTGGATGAATGATACCGGGGCTAAAATTCCCAATAATCTGTCGACGAGGTGAGCTTTGGGCAAGTTCCTACTTGTGTTTGTGCTAAGGGCCCTTTAAAAAGGAGGTATTTAAAAAGTTATAGCGGCTTTTAGCAAGCTGAAGGACGTGTAACATAAAAACAAAAACCGATGTTAGGGGGCCTTTTGATTCCTTTACAACCCCTATGATCAGAAGAAGGCAATTTAGGGGCACCTACAAGTCTAAAGGGTGCTTCCAAAGGCTTCCCGCTGATGTAGCACCGCCGTCTCCCTAAATTTTACTTCCAAGGAAACCAATCATCTAACATTGCCGAGGAGGGAGGGGAAAGAGAGGGGACGGAGAGAAATCCCCAAGATGCGGGTGGCATCAACTCAACACGCGTCTTTCATATCCCAAGAAATCCAAGGGGAATTCATATGTAAGCGCATGAATGTCAGGCATAAAGACAGACACACGGGCAGCGGAGGGCCCCCCGGGAAAAAACATGGTC
Source organism: Chionoecetes opilio (assembly GCA_016584305.1). NCBI lineage: Eukaryota > Metazoa > Arthropoda > Malacostraca > Decapoda > Majidae > Chionoecetes > Chionoecetes opilio. The sequence goes on along the minus strand of JACEEZ010005502.1, from coordinate 17,284 downwards.
TTGATAATGGTATAATAGATAGTAGTGTGTCCAGTGGACCATCAGTGACCATTGTCCTTCTTCCTCGCACATGCATTTTTTTCCCTTTTTTTCTACATATTGGCCTACACGCCTTAGGCATGAGCTCCAGGGGGGGATGGTGGGGCCCTGGAGGCTTCCCCTTAGGGCTGTGATGGGACCCTCCCCCCTGGTGGCGCAGGCAGGATTTTTATTGACCCCTTGATTAGAGGTCATGCCGCCCCCTGTGCCCTCCGATGCACTTGCAATCGAAGTAGAGTTATGGGCAGGGCATGTGGGTGTTCTTAGCCACTCGACGGAGCATAAAAAATTTAATGGATTTATGGATCTCACTGGGGACAAACCGGGTCTTCGAAAAAGCCCCCCGGTGACGCTAACCACGTCTACCCCCTTTCCCAAAACGTACTGCATAGCAGAGAGAGAGGGGAAGAAGGAAGAGAGGAGAAGAGAGAGAGAGAGAGAGGAGGAGAGAGAGGAGAGAGAGAGAGGAGAGGAGAGGGAGGAGGGAGAGGAGGGGAGGGGGGAGAGCGAGACCCGGAGCGGGGGCGAGGAGAGAGGAAGAGAGAGAAAAAGAGAGAGAGAGAGAAGGAAAGAGAGAGAGAGAGAAGACAAAAAGGGGTAAAGGTTAATGGTGAATCAGTGAAGCATTTCAGCTTAATACAAAAATTGTAGGCCCTTCCCTTCCCCTTTGTTGTTATTTTTATTATTATTGGTTCCCCTTTTATTTTCACGCATCTTAAGACCCCAAATTCACGTGGTCATGGTCGCTCATAGTGTACTGATAGAAAAAAAAAATAGCTCCCTTACCCCAAATTTTTAAAAGCTAAAAAGCAAATGTACGAACAGTACTGTATTTTTTAACGTTACGTGTTGCCCCTATGTGGTGACGTCAGAGTATCAATCTCTCTCTCTGACAGTGCGTGTTTTGGATTTTTGAGGTTAATTTTGGGTATATGTCGAAGATCACGTCGAACAATATATATTATTTTTTGGGAAGAGTGACTTAGAACAAAAAAAACCCAAACGAAAACCCCAAAATACTTTACCAGCCCCCAAAAACGCAAGTAATTAGAGAACTATGGGTTGAAAATTTAGTAGGGGGGTTGTTTGATACTTTTCTCTTTAATGAATTTAAGTCATAGGGAAAGGGGAAAAATGGAAAAAGGGCGAGAGTTCCCGGTTTACCATTGAAACTACCATTAACCGGTTGTTTTGTCGATAAAAAAAGCAGTAAAAAAGTTCACGAGGACAATAACACTAGGGAGGAAAGGATACAAAACGCGCTCAAATTTGAGAATAGACATTTTTTTGAAGAACGAGTCCTTATAAGAAAATTTCGTGTTCTAAAATAAATTTGTGAGGAACTGCAATATAAACCTAGGAATAACGCACAATTATTCAGACAAATGCGCATGTTTAAAATATAAAAACTTGAGGGTCGCGTTAATGAGAAAGTGAGTGGCAGCAAGATTGGTGGAAAAACTCCATTCGTTTGCATGTATGAAAAGTAAAGAATTTTGTTTTATGGGTCAGCGTTTTGTAAAACATCAAAATCTCATTTCCCGGGTAGGGGAGCTGACCTTGGGGCCTCCTCGTTCCAATGATCTTTTTTTGTTAGCCGCAAATTTAGAGCAGAGGGGCAGGGAGGATCGTGTGGTTTGAACGATCAAATCACGTGTCATGGGAATGAAAGAAAATCCATAAACGGGCGAAGGCCAAAAAAAGAGGGCATGATACGAGTCAAAGCACCCAAATACCAAATATTGTCTTCACTCACACTCCAAATAGAAAAGGAATACGGGGGTCTCTTCATCCATCCACAAAAAAAAATTTTTTAATTTTTTCCCTGGTCAAACTGCTCGATATATGAGTAGCTCAGCTTCTCTAGGTCTGAAATTTACGGGCATTGCCCTTGGCCACCTCCGTTCATAATTTTTTTTATACCGGGGTTTTATTATATTGATTAGATAGGTTATTGCCAAAGCAATATAAAATGTATACAGTTAAAATGAAACACATAACACAAAATTTAAAATCCACACGTAAATCCAATTGTTATCCAGTCCCGTTTTCTCCAAAAAAGTTTTGATATACAAGTAATTTTTCAAACACTGGTGATCGAAAAATCGCTAATAGAAAATTACACAATCAAGTGAATTTTTTACAGTCTATATGTTTTAAAAAATTTTCTAAAAAAGTCGTTTATTATTAAACTTGATCTAAAAAAGTAATGTCTCTAATATGATAATCAATATACAATTTTTACAAAAGTTTTTCTGTTTGAACCCCACCACACAGACACAGTCGTTTTTCCAGGGGGGAGTCGACCACGGCCCCCCCTATTCCCCCCCTGTTCACACCTCAAGGCCCACTCACGCGGAAAATTGTAAAGGGGAAATCTTTGTTTTTTTGGACCATGTGCTTCACTCTATAAATGGTTTTTGAACAGTAAAATTGGGGTTTATATCTTTTTGTTAGGCGTCTCGAAGAAACACTGCGTGCAATGCTGTGCACGACATTTTTCCTGCTTTTGGGGCGCTGTTAATAATCTGAGACAAGCGCGAGATGGGAAAGCCTGATAATTCATACGCAACACGAGTCTACCCTTCAAAACTGACTCGGCAATGCATGCGTATACAGGTTCAGTTTTTGGTTTTTCGCTTGATTCTTCGATGATTTTTTGTTTCTTAAAAAGACTTGACGGATGACAAAACCATACCTATCACCAAATTCACTCATCGTCTGTGAACTTAATCTTGGCCCCTCATGGACCTCCCAATACATCCCCACAGTACTGAACGGGCAGTCCCCATGGAGCCTGAATGTTACTGGCTCAGTTCTTTGGGGGACTTGCCACCCGAAACAATATCAGGGGGTTTATTAGGTCTGACACACCAAGGGGGTTTGTGGGAAAGTCATTTTAGGGAGCGCATGCCCTTTTTTATAATCTTTTTTTTTACAATTTTTTAACTTAACAGTTTTTAAAAACGAATTTGACAGGCAGAAATGTATTTTTGGTATGAACTATGTAACCTCCTCCCCTCCTCCCCTCCCCCCCCCTCCTCCCCTGTGTGTGTGAGAGCCCGTGCAGGAAGCAGCACGCAGCAAGCCGCAGCGCACCACCGGGGTAAAACCCGGCCTGACCCGCTGAGCGGGATCTGGGGTAATAGTTAACTCATAAGTTTATGGGAAATTCTAGAGTCCCTTTTCCCCCCCTTATTAGCGGCCCCCCCTAAAAAAAAAAACAATTAAACGATCAGCGGTCCATAAAAAATGTATGATTTATCCTTTTTTAGCCTATTAAAATCCCTTTGGCCCCCTTCGCCGGTGTTTACTGCTCAGATCCGTTCCCATCGGGTTTTTATGGACCCCCTTATTAGTAGGTTTTTTTTCCCCCAAACCCTTTACAGCCCGGTAATAATGGACGAGGTTTGCGGTCGTTTTCAGAGACACCAAATATTTTTTTTTTGGCCCCACAAAAGTGCTTGTTCTAATGGTTTCTTTTTTATTTTTCGCAAAAAAAAAAAAAAATAAAAATTATAAAATAAATGAAACCTAACCTAAAATTTTTTTAAAGAAAACCCAACTAACCCAACCTAACCTTTTAGGGTTTTAAAGAAACCTAACCCAATTAACCCCCAAAAATAACTTTTTTTTTTTTTTTTTTTTTTTTTGGTTTTGCGCAAAAAAAAAACTAGCACCATTAAACAAGCCCCTATTTTAGGCCAAGAAAAAAAAAGTTGGTNGTGAGCTCCAGGGCCTACCATCTGAGTCCTGGAGGTCACTGCTTACAGGCGCTGTAGTTGTACAAAAGATGATGTAGATGTACAAAAAAAAAAAAAAAAAAAAAAAAAAATTGCCTTGCCGAGTTATGTTAAATTCTGAGTTATACAATGCGAGTTATAAGGGTTTTACTGTACTCAGTGTACAGTAGTACTGTATTTCAAGACTTCAGTATGAGCCATGTTTTGGTGAGTACAAGTGTAATACAATCTGTGCTGTTTTGTTAGTTTTCGATTCGTCATGGATTAGGTAAATCCCGCATATATCAGAGTGGCAGAAAAAGTTAGTCAATCCGAAATTTGTTATATCGATGTCCGTAAAAGCGAAGGTTTACTGTGTATTATATATATATATATATAATATATATAGATATATATATATATATATATATATATATATATATATATATATGTTATAATTTATATGTAGTTATTTCATAGTAGGTGAATATCTATTTTGTTTCCTCTGAACAGCTGAGGACAAAGGCTTTCTAGAAAATCTGTCCAGATATGATCCAACTACACAAGGCTCTGTGGCTGCAGTGGTTGGTCACATGTACATATGTACTATGTGTCAATTCTGGTTTCCAGATCTCAGTTGGCCTCTGGGTTTGTGAAATATCTATTTTTGCACAAATATGAGGACTAATGTAATATATAAAGTTGAGATTTGAAATTCCATTTTCTACATCAAAGAAATGTGATCTTGAATGGTATAGTTATGGAAATTACGGGAAGGTAATGTGACGTGTTTGAAAATGTAACTTTTTAGGTGGCTGAAATATATTTTAGTATATTTAAAATTTATGAATTATCTTGGCGATTCAGTATACCTCCTCTAACAATGGCAACCAATAAATTACCATAAGTCTTATGTAGAGTATGTTATTTTTCCTCGCATGAGGTGAGTTTATTCAAATTAAATTACCGTATTTGCCGGCGCATAAGACGCACCTCCGCATAAGACGCACCCCTATTTTACAAAGAGGTTTTGAGAAGAAAAAAAAATATTGCAGTTTTTGATGGAATTTTATTTTTTTTCGTAAAATTATCAGTTAATAAAAAAAATTAAAGATTTGTAGGGGAAAGCAAATGATATAATTATGAGCATGTACCTAAATACAAATATTCACTGTGCAGTGAATGTGAATGAAAAATTATACTAGTTAAAATGTAAAGAGAATGACAGTAACCAAAATCGGTCATAAATCATAATATATTGCAGATGCCCCCACGAATTGCTATTCTAATATTTTGCGACCTATGACATATAGCTTAGATTTAATATTGTAGGTATGCCTTTGTTGCTTTTCTGCTGTGTTTAGACTTTGTGGAAAATTTGCAGTATAGATATTGGTATTATTTTGGTAGTAGGCTTTCAAAAGTCCTAGGACTTTTACCGACACCATCGTGTAGCTTTCTTCATTATGAGTATTTTGAACCCATTTCCCATGGCGCAATTGATAATATGGCATTACACGTAGTACCGAAAATTACCATTACTTCAGCCAGAAAGTTAACTTAGGTTAAATCAGATTAGGTAAGGTTAGAGGTGAGGGTTGGTTTAGTAACAGATGATATAGAGAAATAACGAAAACTACCAATAATTTGGCAGTGTGAAGCGTAGCAATGTTTGCAGGGCCGACCTGGAGGGGCAGGTTGCCTCCCACATACACACATGCAAACAAACATTGATTTCCGACAAAATTGAGAGCCAGATTAATTCAAGACACATCAAAACTATTCAGGAGGACTTAAGTTTCGGCCTCGAAATCGGTGGTTGTCCAATAACAAAAATTCACGAAGATATTTTGATAACACTGGTAACCTCTGTTGTTGTTGTTGGGGGTTTGATGGGGCCGTGTAGGCTGTGGTGCCACAGCCTCTAGTGCCCCGAAGGTGCAGTATGCAGATGGGTTAGCAGGTTAGATCCTGTGCAGTTGGCCCGATTTGTGTAGGAAGGTCCTGGTGTGTTTGAGAATTTTGAATGCCAAGCCGGGGTCTGGAGAGCCACCCAGGAGGTCAGCTAGAGTTGGCCTGCGGAGGAGGAGTGGGGATAGTGATTGGAGGAGTGCCGTGCGATGGGAGTGGTGACGAGGACATTGCAGGAGGAGGGTGTTCAGGTGTGTCCGGGTATGTGGGGCACAGGGGCAGTGAGGGTCAGCTGTCATGCCCAGTTTGTGTAGGTGGGCGTTGAGGCGGGTGTGGCCAATCCGGAGTCTGGTGACTGCGGTGTCCAGGGCACGGCTGGGGGAGTGGGTCCACCAGTGGTGTCGTGTGTCATGTCGATACGTCCAAGTGAAGTGTACTGTAAGGCGTCAGTCAGTTCATTGTCCCAGTGTCGGTTGCATGTAGTCTGAAGGTTAGTCAGTGAATCAGTCAGGTCTGTGGTCATGTCTATGGGAGAGGGGAGGGAGTGTGCTCCGCTGCCGCCCTGTCGGCACAGTGTTGCCCCTGACACCAATGTGGGAGGGAACCCACTGAAGGTGGATGACATGGCCAGAGGAGGATAAGTGAAGCAAGAGGTGGTGATGTGAAAACAAAGGGCATGGTGAGTGATAGGGCGGTGACGTTGGAGAAGTTGGAGGGCTGTGAGGGAGTCAGTGAAAATGGTTACAGCACAGGAGGGGGGCACGGTGGTGGCATATTTGATGCCCTCCCTGATGGCAAAAAGTTCTGCCGTCAGGATGGAGGCAGTGGGTGGCAACCTCCAGGCTGGTGGCAAGTGACCTAGCCGGGATGAACATGGCCGCACCTACAGACGGAGGGGCTGGCAGACGGGAGCCGTCGGTGTAAATGTGGAGGGAGTTATTGTAAGGGTGTGTAGGAGGGAGTAAAAAAGGTACCTGCCCTGCACCGGACAGGCAGCCTTGGACCATGGTGTAGGTGTGTGAAGGGACAGAGAAATTAGAGAAGAGAGAGGAAACCAAGGGCCCAGGGGAGAGGTCTTCTCCAGAGTGCAAAAGGAGGGGGGAGTCACCCGGATAGAAGCAAAGAAGGAGAGGGCTCGCTCTACGAAAGGTGTTGTGGGCTTGATACGGCAGGGGGCCATGAAGTGGTTCCCTACCGTGTCGGAGGAGGAGGGAGTGGAGGGCATGGCAGCTAGGGGAGGAGGCAAGCTTGGTGTAGGTGCGGACAAGGAGGGTGGAGCGTCGGTGTGACAGGGAGGGGAGGGAGGATTCTGCCTGAAGGGCTGTGACTGGGGAGGACCTGAAGGCCCCCAAAGCTATACGAAGGGCATTATTCTGGATTACATCTAACTTGTGGAGGAGGAAGGTGAGGCCGCACCATAACCTCACACCCGTAGTCTAAGCGGCTACGGATGTAAGTGCTATAGAAATGAAGGAGGGTATTCCTGTCCGCACCCCACTTGACCCCTGCAAGGGACTTCATTAAGTTAAGCCTCTGAGGCACGAGGTCACCAGGTACTGTATGTGGCGGCCCCAGGTTAGGCGGGGGCCATCCAACAGTAAACCAAGGAATTTGTGCTGGGTTTTGAAGGAAATTGGGGACCCATTAATGGTGACCATTGGGATGTTGGGAATACGCCTTCGGGTGAAGCACAGAAGGCTAGACTTCTGGGCACTCACCGTCAGGCCCCAACGGGAGGTCCATGAGTGGACGGCATCAAGCCCACGTTGAAGATGGTCTTGAGCCTCCTGGATAGTGGGAGCAGAGCAAATGAGAGAGATGTCATCAGCATAGATGAGTGCATGTGTGCATGGAGAGCAGGGAAAGTCTGAAAGCAAGATGTTGAAGAGGACAGGACTGAGGGGAGAACCCTGTGGGACGCCTCTGGTGACCGGGTAAGACCTGGAATGGGTGTTCCCGATCACCAGAGAGAAGGACCTGGAAGACAGGAAGGATTTAACCCATTGGAGAGGGGAGCCATGCAGTCCCAGGCGGGCAAGTTTTCCAATGATGGCATTATGGGAGGAGGTGTCAAAAGCTGCTTGGAGGTCAATAAAGGCTATTAGTGTGAATTGTTTGTGGGTAAATCCTTCCTGTATGTGGTGCTCCAGCTGGAGCAGGGCATCCAGGGTGCCCCGGTGAGGACGAAACCCGAACATGTTTGATGGAAGAAGGTGTTTGTGTTCAACCACCATGTCAACCTACACCGTACTATTTGTTCTACTACCTTACTGAGATTAGAGAGAAGGCTAATGGGCCTATAGGAGGAAACCTCAGACGGAGCCTTGCCAGGCTTAAGAATAGGAATTGTGATGGCATGACGCCACACAGAAGGGAACGTCCCCGACAGCCAGCTGGCGTTGAGGACGTCCAGGAGGAGGCGAGCCAGAGCACCCGGGAGGCGGCGAAGAAACTCGTTCGGGACGTTGTCCGGTCCCACCGCCTTCCCAGCGGACAGTGCGTGTAAAGCCGAGGAAAGCTCCTGGGGGGTTATAGCAGTGCTAATTGTATGGCCGGTGTGTGAAGGGGGTAACACAGGTGGGGGTACGGGGTCTGGAGAGCCGAGTGTAGTGTGAATGTGGGAGGCAAGGCACTCGACTTTTTCGGCATCAGTGACGAGGAGGGCACCGTTATTAGTTAACGGGAAAGTGAAGGGGGGCTGAGGGTGGACCATCTTCCTGAAAAAGGACCAAGCCCGGGAGACTGAGGAGGAGAAGGACAGGGAAGCACAAAAGGAGGCCCATGCAGAACGTTTCTCATCAAGAATAACACGTTTGCATCGGGCCTCCAATAAACGGAAGCGACTACGGAGCAAGGGAATGGGGTTCTTACGCCACGCAGTAAAGGCGTGGCGTTTGGCCTGAAGGGCTGCCGCACACTTCCGGGACCACCAGGGGACCCGGAAAGAGCGGGAGGGGTGGGAAGTGATTAGATGAAAGTGGTGGGACCCCACGTCCACCAGGGTGACCGTGAGGTATTGAATTATATTCGATGAAGGGAGGGTAATGGGAGGGGTAAGTGAATTAATTTGATTGAAAAGAGCCCCAGTCTCCTTTGGTGAAGGACCAACGAGGTCTGCGTGAAGGGGGATGGGGGTGGTGGTACTGAAGGGAAGGAAATTACAACAGGAGATGGTCGCTCCCCATGTAAGGGCAGTTGTGACAGTGGTGAGGAGGAGGGGGCATTACCAGGCAGAGGTCCAAGGTGGAGGGGTTCCCTGAAACTGGATCAGTCCTGGTAGGGAGGCCAGGTGGAGTAAGGAGAGATAAAGAAGCACTGTCCGCCAGAAAGCTCGAGAGTGACCTGCCCGAGCGGTTTCTCCGGCTCCTGGGGAGGGCCGGTTCCCAGAGGTCATGATGGGCATTAAAATCACCCATTATTAAAGCTGGGGAGGAAAGCTGAGAGAACAAGTGCTGGAATTCCTGAAGGGTTATATCTAAACATGGATTGTAAATCAAAAGAATCTGAAGGGGCCCTGAATCAAAGGTAAACAGTCACCCCAGGTGCTCCAGGCCACTCCAGGAAAGGAGTGATAGTGAGAGGGCTAGAAGAAGAGGGAGCGGTGGACAGCAGAAGCAGGCCGCCTCCTGCCCCGCCGGTCCCCGGTCCATCCTGTAGGAAGCATAGTTGGGAAAGGAGGGGGAGAATGCGTCTGTGAGCCACGTCTCACAGACGCCAACAACTAGAGGAGTGTATGATGAGAGCGTGGTTTTAAAGACTGGAAGTTTCCGGTACAGAGACCGGGGCGTTCCAGAAGATGAAGTGGAGGGGGAGTAAAGGACTCACCGCGTGAGTGACATAAGGAAGGTAAGGAGGCCTGGCAGGCATCGAATGAGGCTGTCCCTGAGGCTGGAACCTGAAATAAGGAGATTAAAAATTCAAGTGCAATGGGTGCAATTCCCTTAATGAAGGCTGGCCATGCAAAGCCCGAAGCATGCTGGGCCTGAGAAGGAGAAGGGGGCGCAAGGTTAGCACTGCCCAGTGAGGGCAGGGGCTGTTGAGCTGCTGGCAGTTGGGCATGGCGCTGAGGCTGGGAAGGCAGGGAAGGAACAGGTCGGGGTGGGGGATTAGGTGATAAGGGGGTAGGGGGATGGAAAAGTCACCCCCATATCCTCCCTATAGGGCCCCTCCGGCAGGAAAGGAGGGCCTGTGCCTAGATTGAAGTTGGGGTATGTTACGGTGCCGGGGGGACTGTTGGCGCCTTGGGTTGGAGGAAGGGGACCCACTGATAGTGGGTGGACGGGGTGGGGTGACGCAGCCAGCTGCCAGCTGGACAACAGTAATGGAGGGGCTTCATAGGATGGCAGGGGGCAGGCCTTGGATTAGGCTGACAGGCAGGGGGAGGCCCTGGAACAGGCTGGCACGGAAGGTGGCGAGTAGGGGAGGACGGCTCCCGTACAGGGGGCCCCCTTGGACGGAAGGTCCCAGGGTGGATGCCCCTCAGCTTCCTCTTTCACATCAGAGATGGAACAGGTGGGCTCATGTGAAGGAGTTGCACCTGCATCGCCTGGAGGTAAGCCGGGCACTGGCTTATAGGTGGGGCGGTGGTCATCACCACAAAAAAGGCAGTACACCGGCGGGCACACCCCTCTGCAACATGAAAACCGCTGCAGTTACTGCAGCGGATCTTCATGTTGCAGGTGGCATTAACCATGGCCAAAAAAGGAGGCAGCGGGTGCACGGAGGACAGGGAGGGTGTGGGCCGGACCCAGTACACCGTGTTGTCTAGAGAGACCCGGTCTGGAAGGGGGCCCCGAAACTTGACCCTGATTGCCATGTTGGCCTCCGACTCACCGTCCCGGACGGGAGTCGGGAGTCTAAGGGCACTAACAATTACTGAAGGGGAGCCGTCAAGTACAGTCAGCCCAGCCAGAATCTCGTCATTTGTCATTTCTGGGGCAACAGGGAAAATTCTCCCGAACATGTAGGTCGGGTCGTCGTCCGATGCAACCCAGCACTTTACGGACCACTCCCCCAGCGTTGTGACAGACTCTGGGGGCTGGGCAAGCTTGTCAAGGTTGGCCACCTCGAACTTAATACCTCTGCCCCCCCCGGTGATGGTTAGAGTGCTAGACACAAATTTCTTTTTAAAAATGGAATCAAAAACTGCCCTGGACACCTTCCCGGGGTTGATAAATGATCTGAGTCCCTCAGCTGACCTGACGATGATGAGGCGATTAGGCTGGGAAGGCAGAGAGCAGGCGGATTCAGAAGCAGCAGAAGTGGTGGGTATAGCATCGCGTGGAGGGGAGGAGGCAGTGATGGAGGCGAAGGAGCGTGCAAGCTTGCAGGACTTATCAGGCAGGTGGGTCTCACCAGACGGAGGGGAAGGCGAGCGGGACCTCTTGGGGACAGTTGAAGTGGTGTCCATGTCCACGGCAGCCGGCTGGCGGCCGTCGTCGTCAGGCGGCATCAATCACGGGAATAGGGAGTCTAGGGCACAGGCACGCACAGGCCCCACACAGCAGAGCCAGGCACACAGTACCACGTAGTGTAGTGACGTGGCTAACGAAAACGTTATTGACAGTGATATTGCGTTGGAGGAGCCGGAGCACAAACGTCTTATCACCACCAAGGCAGCTCAAAGAGTCGGTAACCTCTGTACCTTGTTGTTATTGTTGTAATTGTTGAAGGGCACCGTTGTCGGGATCGACGATATTTGCACTGGTTTAAGCCCGGTTCCCATCATCCCGCTTGTACGGCCGCCGTACAACAACAAAGACGTCACAATGACGTCACAACAAAGTCTACCGCACCGCCGTACCGCTGTACGGCCGCCGTACAAAGTTAAATTCAAGTCATCTCTCCCGCTCGGCGGTGTCCGCTCGAGCGGAGTTGCCAACTGTGCCCAGTTACCACAAATACCACTCAAGCGGTGATGATGGTGACGTCATTGTTGAGCGGTGTTGTTGTAAGACGGCCGTACAAGCGGGCTGATGGGAACCGGCCTTTACACCTATGAATCTATCTATCACAGTCGCGAGGGTTGATTAGTCTTCTTCTGGAAGGTAGGCTACAGGTGAAGGCTGATTCACACTCTGAAATCACGGCAGCGTTCCGTCAGCCGTGCCTTGTATTCACACGATTCGTCACGGTTCTGTCATTTTCGGCAGTTCCTGCTCACCCTCTAAGCAGACATGGTGCCTCAGAGGCTATGCTTGAAGAAATTTGCATTAATAGCACTTCTGTCGGATGAAGAAGAGGAGTTGAACTCTAAGACATTGTTTTGGGTACATAAAGCCTTGAGAAAACGACAATTATTAGCACGGCACAGTCTCATTACGTTAAAATATTCTTCCCCAGAAACCGTTACGTGACAGGACAGTGATGTATTGGAGCCGTACGTGACGGCGGCACACCGTTTAGTGTAACACGTCAATTTGTTTGAATGTAAGAAATTCTAACGGATGTGATGAGACAGTGTCCTGTCACCAATTTCACCATGATGGTATGGTGTGATTCGGCCTTGAGGCGGACGGTGTGGCCCCGTGATGGGTCTTGGTCTTGGTGTACCGTGTGGAAGACTTTTGTCCGTCTACAGGTACCATTGCAGCCTTTTTACTAGCACTCTTCATACAGTTTCCTTATCCGTAGAGGTACAGGTTTGAGGATTGAGGGGTCGAGGTGGTACAAACGCCTATGCTGTCTCCTATCTCATTTGCTTACCACTGTAGCGGCGCTAACACACACACGCACATACACACCTGCATCGGCTTAGGCCACCCCCTGTCTGGGACCAGAATTAGAGGCCCGAGGGTGACCTGACGCTGACCTGACTTGTCCTCGCCGACACAACTGCAACACCAGCCAGGTCATTCAGTCAGCTACAGGACACACAGAGACACACACGCTGCGCACCTCTTGTCCCCACGTGTACAATGACTCGCTGTCAAATAAACTACAAAGCCAGGACGCCCTTTCTCCATCCTTGTGTATGGACAGACTCCCCAAGATACTACACTCCCTCTCACCGCTCACACTCCTTCAAATGAAACTTTAACACGCTCTTGTTTCACTATTCCATTTATCTACAATACCCAGTCCAGCAAAAAATTCCATCACCATTTCTGCCTTCCCCCTATCTCTCCTTCCAACTGTTGTGTCAACTTGTTTGGCCCGAGTCGAATGCGGGTTTAAGGCGACATCTAATATGCGGGATGTTTGTTTTTCCATGGGTGCGGGGAGGAGTTTGAGCGGTAATGACCCCTGGTGGGTGCACGGAGGGCTGTGCCGAGACGTTTTATCAGATGTTTTACAATGGAGAGCAGCACCGGGAGGTGGATGATGTTTACATCTGACACGGCCATCTTGGCAGCAGCAATCGCTATCTTGTTGCCCCAGCTCATTTTTTCTCTTAAACTCCAACCTTTTCTTAGTATTATAAATTACTGTTGATAACACAGTTACAAATTTGTGCTCAGTGGACCACTGCTCAGCAGAGGTCACTCCAGACCCCTTTAGTAATACACCACCGGCTGTTCTGCATTCTCTGCCCGACCTCTCATGCGCTAATATGGCCGCATTAGACGCAGGGTGAACTTTGCATTCCTTTTTAAGGGAAAAAACTGCGTCTTATGCGCCGGCAAATACGGTATGTCCTGACATTAAAGGTAATTGATTGAAAAACTTTTAACAGTATCTTAAAGCTTGAGCCAGCTTTCTTCTTCAGTAATGGGCCTGTCACACTTACCACAATCAGCCGGCGACTGCTTTGGGCTCCTGGACTTTGAATTTTTTTTTATTTCCTTGACTTGAATTCAGTGACTTCGCTGAAAATTGTGAATTCCATGACACAGGTTGCTGCCATTGTCACACCTACCAGCGATCATGCACTGTGACCTGAAAAGTATGAAAGCGTGAGGAAAAGCACAGTAAGGTCTCAGAACGATTTGGTGACAAGTTAAGGAGTCACCCCAAGTCGCTCTATGCATTGTTGCTACATCCACAATATGCTCATGTAGTTCATTTTGCGCTGCCGTGGCTGTACTGCGCACTCGTCAGAGCACCGACCCGCTGCGCTTGTTTTGAGGATGTACAAAACAAGCGCTGAGGTTTGGCGCTCAAGGTAGCTCATGATGACCCTCTTCCATCCTTAACTCGTCACCAAATTGTTTTCAGAGACCTTACTGCATTTTTCCTCAGGCGTTCATACTCTACAGGTCGCAGTGGGAGCGCCAGCGGGATCGCAGGTAGGTGTGACAGCAGCATAACACGCAACAACAGTTCTCAGACTACCAAGATGGGTCATGGTATACACATACACTGGGGGTACTCTACAACGATACTGATACGTTCCAAAGGGAATGTCATCATGCAAATTGACCTATCTTATATACCGTATTTACGGCTTAAAAGACGCACTTTTTTCCGAAAAAATATCCTGAAAAAACACTCTTGCGTCTTCCAAGACAAATGTTGTAGGAGGTTAGCTTAGGTAGCCATTCAATTCAGCCTCTTATATGATGTAACCTCAGTATTTAAGAAACGTGACAAAAGAATGAAAAGGAAAATGGCAGAGCGGCTGCTGCATTCGTGTGTGGTGCAGACACTTGTTCAACACTGCAGACTGAGTTGGTAGGAATAATGACAGCTTTAAACGAATGCCTTACACAGGAGACATACACATTACTGTCTACACAGACTCTTTTGACTGCCTTACAATCCCTACAGCAATACCCACCTAAGGACAATATCAGACTTGTGACAATGCTTCTTCACTTTTTGACTTGAGTTAAAGAGGCGGGGGAAGAGAGTGACACTTGTCTGGATACCCAGTCATGTGGGTGTCCAAGGGAAACGAGGCAGCAGACGAGGAAGCCAAATGAGCACTGACACAAGACCAGGTTAGGTTAACCATTCCTCGGGAGTCTCCAACAGATTAAAAGACTGCCCCGTAGGACAGCGGGTATCGAGGCCCATGACGAGGCCCATGAAATGGCGAGACGTGCGCAAGAGAACTCAACTACCTGACGCGGTACGCGATCGCGACAGAATACGAGCCGTTATCTTTACCAGTCCCTGTTGCAAGGAGTGACAGGGTAAGTATAACACAACTACGTCTTGCACACACACATTATGGTTTCCCTTACTTACCAATCCATGTTTTGGAGAAGTGCCAGGTCCTCTTGCTGATCCTCAGGCTCCGCTAACATCTGTTCGTCTGCCTCGTACTCTGGTTCAAACATATAGGGTTGGGCTCCCATCACAATCTGAGGTTCGGTTTCCTCATATACGCGAGCAGCGTCATTTATTTCGGTCTCAGATTGAGCATCGTACTCAAGATCTGTCACAGCGACAGATTCACTGACACCGAAGTACAATCGCTCATCATCACATTGCCGACAGGGGTCACACAGGCAGATGACTGTTGTTTACATTTGAGCTCCTCAAAGATATCATCAATAATATTCGTAGCCCTGTGGAGGGAATAAAGTTTTTTTCGCGCGCTTTTACAAAAGTCGTGTTTTTACGGAAATAAGGCCCGGAAATCAATTATTTTGGTGGATTAGGTGTTTTGAATGTACAGTAAACCCCCTCCTATTCGGACTTTGACATTATTCCTCCTCTTTTTTTTTTTTTTTTTTTTTTTTTTTTTTTTTTTTTAGGGTAGGGGGGTGCAAGTGCAGGGGGTTACCCCCAAAGGGACCAAATTTTTTGATCCTATGTTTTTTTGTTCAATTTTGGGGTTTCTTTGTTGGAAAAGGGTTTGGCGGGGGATCGGGGGCCAGAGTTGGGACCCAGCCCAAAAGGGGTTTTACCCCAGTACACCGCCTCCCCCCCTAAACCCCTCCCTTATATACCAGAACCCCCCCCCCGGAGGTATTAAACAGGGGGGAAGCCCCCAGGGGGGACAAAAGGGCCAAAAAAAAAACACAAAACAAATTTTTCAAAACCCCTTAAAAATCCTTAACAAACTTTTACACCCCCTTTTAAAAGGCCTTTAAAAAAGGGGACCCGTTTTTTTGGGGGGCCGGGAAGAAGTTTCCCGTCACTGGCTCCCCAGTCACCTCAACACTTAAAAACCGTTTTAAAGGGGTGACAGCGGTACTACAGCCCTAAAAATGACACGTGTATAAAAACAAACGGGTCACCTAGTCAGTACGATGTATAATAACTAGTAAAAGACATAAAAACTTTGCCCACCTGGGCGAGGACCTGCCCCCCCGGGCGCCCTGCCACCTCTCAGGAAAAACACGTATCCGCCTGGGCGTGCCTCAAAAAGACAGGTCAGCTACCAGCCTGTGATAGCATCATAGGATATCACCCGGGATCATAGGGGTCCTAAGGGGGTCCCCGCAGCCCTACAGAAACACCAAGAAGGAGGAGGAAATCTTGCCATCAGATACTGCTGCCGGCTGCCGTGCCCGACGTAGAAACAGTACGTACCTACTCCTGTACAGTACGTAGGGGGTATTTTTTTGTAGATTTATTATTTTCAGATTTTTCTTATGTTTTTTGAATTTTCATGACTTAGACATTTAATACAGGGAGGTTCCATATACGGATTTGATATACGAGAATCGAGAACGAGAGTGTAAAATTGGTTATTTTAATATACGAGACAAAATCCCAAAGTTAGACATTCAAACTGGGGTGAGTAAAAAAACCAAGTTATTTCAAAATTATAAACATTTTTTGACGATATGTTTTTTCTAAGGTTGTACGATAATCAAACTGAAAATAACGTGAGATGGCCCAACGACGCCGAGGGTTTAGCAGAGGTAGGGGGTTCCCCGGCGTTAGATTTTTTGGTATGCTATGAAATATCATTTTTCTAGGTGAAGTAGAATATATTTTCATTGGAGGTATTTCTTATATGAAAAAGAGATTTAAAACAAGCAAGGACCCTCCCCGTTGGGAGCGCGGGTTTTGGGAGCAGCAGCAGAGCATGAGCCAGCCCATGAAAACCCCGGGGGTGGATATCAACACCATAGACCAAGGGGATAGATGTCTTTGGAATATTTAGAGGGGAGCGAGAACCCCCGAGGGAAACCTAGATCCCTGGTGATATCCTTGGTGCTTTTCAAGGGTGGGAGCGACGTTTCTTCAGGGGGAAGGGAAGGGAGGCGGAGACGGGGGGTTTACTCAAAAGTTTGAGTGGCGGGGTGGGCCCGGGGGCCGCCACCCCCCGCCCCTGTAGGGTTTAGGCTTTGTCTTTTATCGTTATTTTACAACTTAGTGATTAGTGAATTTATATACAGTGTATTTCTAAATAATGTAACACCGTGTGTCCCTTAAATAAGGGGATTTAAAAAGGTATGAGGTGAGTGGGCAGTGAGGACGGAGAAATTTTTGCCCGGGCCCCCCCACCCAAACAAAAAATTCACATTAACCCCATACACATTCTAACACCAAAACACTAGCAACAAGGCTTTTACAAATCTTTCTATTTACATTAAAATCCTAAAACGCAAGCATTCCGAAAAAAAACGGAATTAGGGTATGAGGGGACAGGCGGAGAGGCAGTCTGGCATCCATTCTGCCCCGGAAATATGTCCGCGACTTTTGGGTTGGCGAGAAAAAAAGTTTTTAAAAACCAAAGGGTTTTTTCAGGGTTTTTTTTTACCTTTGAA
>JACEEZ010005501.1:0-12578 GCA_016584305.1 Chionoecetes opilio | reverse complement strand
CGAGTTTTACCGGGAAAAAGGGATGAAAGATAGATACTGATTAATAAATAGACGTTTGGGGTACCCCACCTTCGTGCTCTAAAACGACTGACCTCCGCCCATGGATCTGATAGAAAAACTTAGATAAACTTAACATGGGCAGTCAATGGCAGATGGAATTTATTTTGAAAATTTGGTTTTAATGTTGGAAAAAAAACCTGGTAATAGATACCCATAAGCATGTATCGCTAAAAGATAGAAGGTGAAAAAAACTTTGGTGAGGGTGAGCCAGACCCCGACCTAGGCCAATGTTTTTGGGGCCAGAAATAGGCAAATAGATTTTTAGGTTTCATTACCAGAATGTTAAAGTAAAAGGGGGGAATTTTATTCTAAAGCTTTTTTGGGCTTAGCGGGCCTCACCTAGACTATGCACATTTTGGTCTCCAGTTACGGGAGGGATTAGGTTGTTAAAAAGTGAAGAAGGATACAAAATGAACAGGGATGCGAACTTTAGTTATAGAGGAGTTGAAGTTATTAAAATTACCTATCGGAGACGCAGAGTAAGGGCGATCTTAGAAGTTTTTAAGGGGTAAAGGGTTAATAAGGAAGGTAGGAAAAGTTCTTACGGTTTTTTAAACCAGGGTAAAAAAGAGAAACGGATTAAAGTGGAAAGCGTAGTTTTTAAAAAGGAAAATAGGGGGGAACTGTTAAAAATAGGGGGTGAATGAGTGGAATGGTCTCGTAGACAGTTTTAGTGCGGAGTCATTGGGGTTTAAAAAGGGGAGGGAGCTGGATGGGTTTTCGGAGGGGGATGAAAGGTGGATTAGGAGTGTTAGTTGACGGAACTACCACTGTGGGCCCCTCGGGGCCCTCTGTATTTCCCTTATTTTTCTTTTTTTCTTATTTTCTTACTACTAAAAGTCCTCTCCACACCAGCTGGGGGGCTAATCGCGCTAACCTCCTCTATTTTCACCCCGCACTTACCCTTTCGAAGCTTGAAATGGATGGAAGTTACTCCTCTGCCACACCCATCGACTGGGGATGTGGATTGGGTACATGTCATGGATCATTGGTTTGGGTCATGTGGGTCCGTCGGGAAAACCGGGGCTTTTCAGGTCATCTCCCATCCCAAGTTTTTGGGTGGATGCTGGTGTCCTCCCTTTAGATCTTCAACGCCACCCCTCCTGTTAAATTTGGTATCGCCCCCAACGCCCCCCCTGACTAAATGTTTCCCGGGGCTGTTTCTTGTGATTGGGATCCAATTCCATGGCGAAGTAGTTTACCAAGCCCCTTGGTTTGATTGACATATTAGGAGATGTTTCCCTTTCCCCTGCTTTACGGATCTGCCCGCATAGGCTTACGCAGTGGGCCCATGGCTTCTCCCAAAAATGCCCCTTCTCAAAACCCTTCCGCCTCAAAAGGGTCTTTCCCTCCTCAGGGAAGCGTCCCCATTTTTTTAGACCATTTTTGCACCATCAGAGTTCGGTCCCTGTCTTTCTGGGGGTTCCCAAAATGACAAGGAGTTGGTAGGTGTCGTTTTTCCCACGTTTAACAAAGCTCACCTTCCCCTTTTTTTTCTCTTTTTTTACGGCTGAAAAAAGTGCTATTTTATATGCCCTCATGATTTTTTTTCCCCTTTCCGGTTCTCTTTACAATTTTTGTGATTTTTGTAGTGCTTTCAAAAAACTTGTAATTTTAACTCCCCCCTCCGCTGGTAAATGCCATCCGAATGGTTTATTCTAAAGGCGGGCCCGGGACGGTCACCTTATGTTGGGTCCCGGGCACATGTGGGTGTTGCCGGTAGGGGGAAGCTGTTTGCCTTGGAAAAAGCTGCAGTAGAAGACCACTCATCACATTTTGCAGTGCCGGCTACGGACCTGCGCTCGGCAATCCTAGTCATTCCAACATTTGGGCAGAACGTGGATTACTATAGGGCAAAAAAAACCTGCGCCCATCCGAAAAGTATCGGGGACGGGAGCTACTGGGGGTTTTCCCCCGGAGATGGGGACTGCCTTGGCACGATGCGTATTGGTCACACTCTATAACTCAGGGGTTCCTCAGAAGGGGCCACCCCCCTTACTGTGATGATTTTTTGGCCCCCTTAACTATGCGGCATTGCTTGGGGGTCCCATCTTGGGGACCTACGTTTTTTCATTTTTGCCCGGTGTCGCGGGTCGGACGGGGGTTCCGTCTCTCCCTGGAAATTGGGGAGAGAGGTGTTTCTCCCCGGGGACTGAAGTCCATACATTATTGAAAAGGCGGGCTTCTCAACAATTTTGATTTTTTTTAATTTTAACTTATGATTTTTTTTAATGTACTGTTGTTCTTTTATGTATTTCGTAATTTTAAAATATTTTTATTCTATCTTAAATTTGTTTTTTGGTTTTACTTTAATTATCTTTGAGGCAGGCGTCAAAAACCCCGAGTTTTCGGCGCGTTAAAACTATAATCAATCAATCAATCTCTTCTCTTCTCTCTCTCTCTCTCCCCTCTCCCTTTTTCTCTTTTCCCCCCCCCCCTCTCTCTCTCTCTCTTCTCTCTCTCTCTCTCTCTCTTTTTATATATATATTATATATACTGCCACAAAGCCGCCCTCCGGGGGGACTTTTTTTGGGAGCTCCTGCGGAGGGGATTGGTGGTTTGGGCCCAAGGCCCCCAAACACGGACTTCCAGATGCCCCCTTTTAACTTTCCTGAAATCAGGGTAGAAATGTAGATTCCCCCCATCCTTCCCTCACCCATTACCCTCATCTCCCACCCATTCACTCCCCATTTTCCCCATCACCCCCCACCCATTCACTCACCCCTTACCCTCCCACACACCCCTTCACCCCCATTACCCATCAACCCCCCCCCCTATTCCCCACCCATCACCCATCCCCCCCCAAACCCCTCCCCCCCCCCCTTCACTCACCCCAAAACCCCCCCCACCCATTCCTCCCCCCCACCCTTCACTCACCCATTACCCCTCAACCCCACTCAAGGGTTTTCCCCAATTCTCGCAACCCACTTTTTTTTTTACAAATTTTCGCTAATAGGCTCTAAAAAAAAAAAAAAAAAATGATCGGATCATCTCATAATGGGGTTAAAAATTCCCCGGTCAAACCCGTTCCAAAAAAGTGGGCAAAAGGTGATTGCCCACGGGGGCGGAAAACCTTTTCCAGACACCCCACACACAACCACACACACACACAACACACACCACACACACACAACACACCACAACCAGACAGACAGACACATTTCGCTTATATTTACCATTACCCCACCCCCCACCTATTTCCCCCAAACCCCTCACCCATCACCCCCAAAACCCCTAGCCCCCCCCCCTTCACTCACCCATCACCCCCAACCCCTTACCCACACCCCCACCCATTCACTCCCATTACCCTAAACCCCACATCAAGGTTTTTCCCCAAATTTTCCCCAACCCCCTTTTTTTTTTTTTCCCCAATTATCGCTAATAGGTGCTAAAAAAAAAAAAAAAAAAAAAAAATGACGATATTCATAAGGGGGGTTAGACCCTTTCCCCCGGGCAACCCCGGTTCCCAAAATTCCATATGAGTATTGGGGCCCGGGGGCGGGAAACCATACCAACAGACAGACAGACACCTTTCGCTTATTATATATATATATATATATTATATATATAATTATTATATATTATATATTATATTTTAATTACATCTAAAAAAATAGAAAAAATCTAAAATAGAATATTAAAAAAAATTATATATATATATATATATATTATATAAATAAAAAATAAATAATCTATCTATCATTTATTATTATCTATCTATCTATTTTATCTATCTATATCTATATATAAATATTAACTATATATATTGGCGCCCCCATTTCAATTTCCCCCCCTTAAATTCCCTCTTATCAATAGTAGTTTGTGTGGGTAGGGGTTGGTGGGGATGGATGGAGGGAGAGAGAGGGAGAGAGAGAGAGAGCCAGCCACGTTGTGACACACACACACACACACACAACACACACACACACACACTTGTTTGTTTTTCGGTTAAAATTTGGGTTAGGCGTCACGTTGAAGGGTGGACGGGGTGGTGGGGGGGGGGGTAAGTCAGAACTGGTATCTCCATCATTTAAGTTAATCATATAAAACCCAAAAAAGTTTTTTCTTTGGTAGAAGATAAAAAAAAAATACGCCAATATTTTTTGGGAATGTTAGTTTCAGAATCATTGATTGTTTATGAATGCTAATTATAAAATGAAACTAATTTAATTGTTTTATTGAGTAACCATTAGTGTGTGGTGTGTGTGTGTGTGTGTGAGTATACAAGTGAATAGATGGTTTCGACAAATTATCCCTTGGAGAATGGGCCCCAACATTAACTACGTCACGGTTTTGTTTCATCGGTGCATTGGGGGATAATCGGTCGCCGCGGGGGGAACCTACAAGGGAAAACTACGGCGATGAAGAATTTTCGAGTTATTTTGCGGGAAATTATATCCAGTTGCTATATTACTGTGCTCTGTTCTCGCTAACAACACTATAGAGAAGACCTGAGGTAAGGGCCCTATTGCAGAGGCTTCTAAACCAAGAAAAAAAGGGTCATAACAGAGCTCGCCCAAAAGAAAGCAACGGGTAGTCGATGTGTCCCTACCATTTTGCTTACTCTTAATGAGACTCTGCTGTGACTGTTTTCCTGGTTTTAGAAGCCTTTGCTCATCACCATCCCCTCAGGTCTTCTCTATTTGAAAAGCGAGCACGAAATATAGCACCTGGAATATCAATTTTCGCCCAAAACAACGTGAATTTTTTCATCGTCGTAGTCTTATCTTTGTAGGTTGTACATATTCATGGTTATGATATTTTAAATTACCTTATTATTGATTTCCCTTTTTGTTGCCTTTCCTCATTAAGTATGGTACTCATGTTTTAGTGTTAGTTTGACGAGCCAATGATACTCTTTGATCTACACAACATCACCACCTTTCTTTGATTTATCTTATTACCCCATCCTAACAATTCATAACCCGTGACATTACCCATCCTTGCCTCAGGGGTACCTGGTACTGTCGTCTACCGATATTTTATCCCTACACAAATCGGGAAAACTCGCCGACGGTAATGGT
Source organism: Chionoecetes opilio (assembly GCA_016584305.1). Taxonomy (NCBI): domain Eukaryota; kingdom Metazoa; phylum Arthropoda; class Malacostraca; order Decapoda; family Majidae; genus Chionoecetes; species Chionoecetes opilio. The sequence goes on along the minus strand of JACEEZ010005501.1, from coordinate 7,494 downwards.
TAGGTTAGATTTTGCTTTGATTTATCTTATTACTCCATCCATAAACAAGTTGCAAAAACCAAACGGTGACATTACCCATCCTTGCCTCATGGTCCCTGTTACTCTCGTCTACCGAAATGCTCGTTCCCTACACAATCGGGAAAACTCGCCGACGGTAATGGTTAGGTTAGGTAAAGTCAGTTAGGTTAGGTTTCATAATCACAGGTAAAGCTTATTAGTTAATATAATAATAATAGTTATACATACTACTCCACTCCATACACACTTTTTTAACCCTTCAATACATCCCACATTCCCTCCCAGTCTACTCTGTCATATGCTTTGGTATTAGTCCAGATGAACACCGAACTCACTTTGGTGGACCCGAAACTACTTTTTTCTGGTGTGTTTTTATTGTTTTTGAATGAATCTGCTAACCGTTTCCCTGTCGAAATTTTTTATATTTTTTTATTATTATATGTTTTTTTTTTTAGGTAAAGGTTATTTTTTTTTTTTTTTTTTAGTTAGGAAAAAGGTTTAGGTTAAGTATAGATTAGGTATGGGTTAGGTTAGGTATAGGTAAAGGTTGGGTTAGGTTTAGGTTCATTTTTTTTTTTTTTTCATTTTGCAAAAAAAAAAAAAATAATATAATTGCGACAGAAACGGTTAGAAATTTTCATTCAAAACACACCAGAAAAAATAAGTTTCGTCCACCAAAGTGAGTTCGGTGTTCATCTGGATATTTATCTATGCTTTCTCTAATCCATAAAGGGTAGCTACATCTTCTTGTATTTTGCTAACATTGTCTTATCATTCGCATATCTAAGATCTGATCTACACAACCTTCCCAGTTCTAAATCTGCCTTGCTCCTCACAAATTACCTTGCCATTTGTGATTTTTTTGTACTCTTCCAATTATGATTTTACCATACATTTGCCTCATCACTGTGGAGCACATGATGACTAAACGAAGCTAAATATAAGCCAACCTGGTTATTGCGACATTGCCAATCTAGCTAATCACAGCCCTGGAAATTTTAAAACCACATTTACCACAGCTTAGGTAACCAGTTTGGTTACCTAACGGTAACCTAACATAACCATTACCGTCGGCGAGTTTTCCCGATTTGTGTGGGGCGAGCAATTCGGTAGACGAGAGTACCAGGTACCATGAGGCAAGGATGGGTAATGTCCCTGTGGTTATGCAACGGTTTATGATGGAGTAATAGAAAAATCAAAGCAAAATCTAACCTAACCATAACCGTCGACGATTTTTTCCCGATTTGTGTAGGGATAAAAATATCGGTAGACGACAGTACCAGTACCATGAGTAAGGATGGGTAATGTCCCCGTGGTTATGCAACTTTTTATGGATGGAGTGGTTTTACCGGTCATTTCGCCCACACGTCAATTCGCCCACAAGACATTTCGCCCACATGAAAGAGTCAATTCGCCCACTCTAAAGTCATTCGCCCAAACGATCCATGTCACGGAGTCATGTAACTATATCTTCCTCGGGCAGAAATGGAATGAACCAGTAACAGTAACCTTGGGGCGAAATGACGGTAAATTTCTAGTGTTTGCCCATACTCTCCCACTTCCCCCAAACAAGTTTGGGACCTGTGGGAATGCGGAGTTTTCGGGTGGGGAAAAAATTATGCGTCGGAAACACGTATTAAAGATTGTGTTAGGGGGGGGGGGGGGTAAATTCCCTAGATCTAGGGTAATTTCCTTATATCTAGAGAAAATTGCCTAACCAAAATAACCTAACCTAACCAAAATTAACCTACCCTAGCAGGGGGCTTGACCCACCGATAACCTAATTTAAACCAAAATCTAACCTAACCTAACCTAACCCAAATCTAACCTATGCTAACCAAAACCAAATCTAACCTAACCTAACCTAACCTAAACTACCCAAATCTAACCTACCCTAACCAAACCCTCCTGGGGGGGGTTGGGGGGTTTCTCGACACACTAAACAAATATAACCTAACCTACTAGCTCCTAGACTCCATAGTGTGGGCGAATGACTCCATAGTGTGGGGGAAAATTTACATGTGGGCGAAAAGATCCATGGTGGGCGAAAGATACACAGTGATGCACAGAAAAGGCACAGTGTGGACGGGGCTTTAAAGCACAAGTACGTCCACCCAACGTGAACAGGGAGAGGGATTAACTTGTGGGCGCAAAGGGTTTGGGTGACGTACCTTCCTTTCTTGGCCTTGGATTAATAGACACTATAAAGACACTTAAAGACACTAATAGACACTTTAAAAGTCTATTGATCTTGCTCCACCCCCAACACAGCACGTGACGCGGAAGCCAAATCCACTTTTTGTCGAGTATACGCCAGTACGCCATGATTGACCCCGGTAAAAATTTAGTTTTGACTGTTGCAAGATTCGCAGTGAGTTTTTTTTTTTTTTTGCTTGATATGTGTGCTTTCCCTCCGTAATAACAGTGAAGTCGCCAGTTCTACGTTTCTTTGTTATGTACAGACGTGTGGTGGCGTTAATACTTACATTTCTACATCCATGATTTCAGGAAAGTTAGAAGGGGCTATCTGGCAAGTCTGTGGGCATTTTGTGTCCTTTATCTTTCATATTAGGGGTATAAATGAACAAATTAAAAATAAAACCGAGTGGCGACCTCACTATACCTACTACAGTAAAGTCGCCAGCTAGTATTTTAACCCAACAGTTGAGTCGCCACTCTGGGGAATTCAAGGAAATTAGAGGCAAAGTAAAACAAGCCTCTATATATATTAGCTGCGGAAAATCTTGGATATATAAAATTCCTCTGCCAACGTGAAAACAAATTCTATTCAAGTTTGAAAGATTCCCGGCAGGTTTTGTGTCCTGTCGCCCGAAAGGTGATCAGCTGCTGTCTTGTCGTCGTGCGAAGAAAAACGTGAGAAGCAAAATGCGCAACAGTTATACTTGGCAGATACAAAGCATAAAACAACGCTGAAACAGGGTAGATTATACAGTCATGATATAAACTACTGTGTAACCCTCTTCAGTGGCACATAAAAATCAGTAGTTTATGCTATAATTCGTAATATTTGGCGCCTGGCGACTTCATGCAGGTGGCGACTTCACTGTTTTTCTACGGATAGAGATAGTTTTTTCCTGTGCAAACCTAAGTGTTTTTTGCAATTCGAATAAGTGATGACAAATTTCTAATAATACACTTCTTAGACATTTTGACGGGGAAAAAACACGCTCCAGTTGTTAAAACATCAAATAATAACCTAATCAAACCATTAAAAATAACCTACTCTAACGTTCTAACCTAACCCTCAAACTAACCCCAACCTAACCATGATTTTGTTTGTTTGCACATTTCATTGTTACTTTTTACACTCGTGACCTGTAGAAACAAAAGAAAAATAAAAAATACTTGAATCCAGACCCAGTCATGTTCTAATTAGCCTCGACGACAACTGCGGCAGACGAGACTACCGTGGATGTACGTTTTGCGTGGGTGAAAACGTGTTATAGAGACGGATGAATGGTATGCGTATGGCAGGGGCTGAAAAAGAGGGGAATATAATGAAGTGATAATGTGACAACCAGAATTTAGAGATTTTGTGGAACTGAATGCTAATATTGCGTGGGAGTGATATTGGATTGATTGATTGATTTAATGCCAAAAAGGTGGAAATGTGCCAGACATCAGAGGTCACATGGCACTATTGCAAAGCATAAAAAGTGAAGAGGTTTATGAGAAAGAGTGAAACGGTGAGGGAGTGCACATGATTGGATTATGATTTCTTATTACTCCGGAAATATTAATGAATTTTTTGTATTGAGCAGTAATGTATTAAGTGTAGGAATATGATTGGAATAAGATTATGTTCTCGATGCCCAGGTGGTGGTGATTGCGCAGTGTATACCCAAAGGGTTTCAGCGCAGTATTTGTGCGTGCGGGGAATACATGATAGAGTGTGTGGCAACTGCATCCCGTGCGTGGTGACTGAATGAATAATACAAGCCAAGGTGTGCCGGGAAAAACCCCAAATGGACCCATTTTCTCTACTTGAGGGAACGATAGGGTTGGAAATCTTCAAGACTCATATAGTAGGGCAGTGATGCTTTAATTTTCGATGTGAACAGTATTTTTGATGATGCAGCCTTTTAAGTGGAGGAAAATTTGTGCGCCCTAAAACGACCGGCGCCATGCTGTGACGTCAACACATAGGGTTTGTCAAGGCGGCCGCAGCTGGCCGCTCCACAGTAAATTAACTTGCATTACCCTACTACCGCAAGATGGCCCAAAAATCCTCCTTCAAGTTTTGTGGTAGGTTTCACTGTTTGTGAAAATATAAAATTGTAGTTTATAAGGAGAAGTGATTAGACAGGGACAAGTTACCCATGACAACAGGCAAGTGATTTACTTTAGGCATCGCACTCCTTACAAAGAGCTCAAATGAACCCACAATGACATGTAGCCTACAGCTAGACAGATATCGAACTCATAGAAAAAACAGGTAGAATGAGAGCGCCTTCCACCTGCACACACACACACTAAGAAGTAAGCAAGTGGTAGGGACACATTATGTACCTACCAGTTGCTTACCTTTTGACGAGGCTCTGTTATGACTCTGTTTTCTTGGTTTAGAAGCCTCTGCACATCAGCCATTACCTCAGGTCTTCTCTTTAGTGTTGTCAGCGAGAACAGAGCACAGTAATATAGCACCTGGAATATCAATTTCGCGCAAAATAACTCGAAATTCTTCCATCGCCGTAGTTTTCCCTTCATAGGTCCACCCGCGGCGACCCCGACTTATCCCCACAATGCACCGATGTAAACAAACCGTGACGTAGTTATGGGTAGGGTCCATTAAGTGTGAATTCTGAGGCAGGCCTTATCAAGCCTCCCTCCCTCCCTCTCACCAAACCCTACCCATCCACCCAAACTGCTTTTGATAGGAATTCTACTACGACTGCTAATTATTATTAATAAAACAATAATAATAACAAATAATAGTAATAATGATGATAATGAGAGAGAGAGAGAGAGAGAGAGAGAGAGAGAGAGAGAGAGAGAGAGGAGAGAGAGAAGGGGGAGGGGGGGAGGACATTTCGTCCGTTAGTCAGTCACTCAGACCCAGGGCATGTAGTTTGTTACGGTACGGTAATTTAAGGGCTAAAAGTACGGTCCGATATGTTTGTTCTAGTTCAGTACGGTACGAAAGTTCGATTTTTATTTTAAAATCTATTTTATACTAATAGATTATATTATAGATTTTATATAAACTTATATATATATATATATATATATATATATATATATATATATATATATATATATATATATATATATATATATATATATATAATCACTTCACTTCAACCTCGTTCATGGTGAGTGAGTGAGTAGGTGAGGGCGTGGGTGGGTGGGTGAGTGAGTGAAGGCGGGGATGGATTCGTGAATAAGTGATTGAGTGAGTAGTGTTGGTGGGTTAATTCAAGAGGGAGTGAGGGAGTGAGTGGGTTGGAGGGGTGTTGCAGAAATGAGTGAGGACGTGGATCGGTTAGTGAGTAAGAGAGTGAGGGCGTGGGTGAATGGGCGGGTAGATGAATGATTGAGTGAGAGCGTGGCGCCACGTGCGTGGATGGGCGGATAGGGAAATGAGAGTGAGCGAGATTTGACCCCATTAATTAACACCACCGTGTGACCATTTCTGCCCAGCTGCCTGGGTGTGGACGTGGCATGGGGATAATCCCTCAGCCTCCTCAGGTCAAGGAGATAAGTAAGGGGACTGGGATTGAAGGAATTTTTCATTTTTTTCTTTTCTTTCTTTCAATAGATTTTCATTGATTTTTGTATGTTTCGGCTTATTCCTATATACTTAATATGCGTCCCACGGTCGCATCATCCAACGCCGTTTAAGTGTTAATGTCATCCCTTATAATAATGGTGTTTGGGGGGGAGGGGGGGGGGTAACTTTTTTCAACCGTCGCCGCTCCCCCACCTCCCTATCTTATAAGACACTGTGTGTGTGACCGTGAGATGGTGCGGCAACATTTATTTTAGCCCTTATCCTCTTGGAGAATAAGTGTGAAAGTCTGTCTGTCCTGTCCGCGACAGGCCTTATCAAGACTCTCTCTCTCTCTCTCTCTCTCTCTCTCTCTCTCTCTCTCTCTCTCTCTGCCCGTCAGGGTGGCAAGGTTGGTAGAGACGTGAGCTCGCAATGTGCAGCGTCCCTGTGCATTCGGTCAGCGGTTCGAGTCCGCCTAGTTCGTGCTGACGTGGCGGCGCTTTGTATAGTCAATAACCTTGTAGTTGGTACTTGCAAAGTGTCTAGATAGGATGAAAATCTTATCTTATCTTATCTCTCTCTCTCTCTCTCTCTCTCTCTCTCTCTCTCTCTCTCTCTCTCTCTCTCTCTCTCTCATTATTATGATCATTATTACTATTATTATTGTTATTATTGTTTTATTAATAATAATTATTATTATACATTAATAATAATAATAATTATTATTATACATTAATAATAATAATAATTATTAATAGTAGTTGAATTTCTATCAATAGTAGTTTGGGTGGGTCCGCCGTGGGTAGGGGTTGGTGGGGAGAGAGAGTGAGAGAGTGAGTGTGAGTCAGTGAGGTCAGTCCGCAGTCGATCTCTCGAAGTGTCGTGAAGCAGACGTGTGTGTGGGGGTGGTGTTTACGTGTGTTGTTAATCACAGACCGTAATTGTGTAGTGAATAAATAATCCTCTTCCTCGTACACTTGGGGGACATTGGCAACACTGTACATAGTGTAATGCCCGTTATTCGGAAGAGATAGGATGGGAATTCCTATCATACAATCCCCGGGTTATGTCCGTAAGCAATTCAATCTTTTCGTTTCTCGTGAAATTTATCTTCCTTCTTGCATTCTCACTTCTATATTCCTCCCTTCCTTTCACGCCTCCCCCCCCCCCCCCCCGACATTCCGGGTACGAGTCAAAATTCGTGGGACACTTATTTCGCGATCATTGATAACTAAAGGATTCAAAGCTTTTCATCCTCCCCTCACCCCCCTATCAGATCAAGGAACACTCCTAGATTCTTAATGTCCTTCAAAATAGTCACCATAGTGAAAGATCACGGTCACACATGGATGGGTTCGTCCAGTTATTCGCTAAATTGAAAGTCTACCAAATTTCTATTCAGACTCCCATACCACGTCGCTCTAAAAAACGCGTTCGTATGCTTGAAAGAACTAAAATAACACTTTCCCCGGATATTAGATTAAACATTAAATTCTTCTATATCAAAGTAACAGAACTGTATTATAGGCAGCCCTTTCATAGGTACACTTGTTTCATTAGTTAATTAGTCATTCAGGTCTATAAGCTCTTCAGGAGAGGCCAATTTCATAGAATTAGAACATTCCCTTTCATCCCAACTTCACCTTAGCTACCACGAGGATCATCGCTTCCACCTGAGTAAACCCGACCTGCTCTGTTCCCCCCTCATTACCTATTTCTATTATGCATTGTTCAGTTTAATGCCC
>JACEEZ010005500.1:0-14957 GCA_016584305.1 Chionoecetes opilio | reverse complement strand
TATATTATTGATTATATGATAATGATGTTTGATATGTTTATGTATGATAAATTATTTAAATTGTATATTAATATGATAATTATATGAATATTTAATATGATATAATGATAATTTGATTATAATTGAATATATATGATAAATAAATGAATATAAAATAATGATGTATATTATATTGTTGATATATTACAATGTATATAATGACATGATGATATTATATAATGTTAAATTTTTATGATAATGAAAATTTTTATGATAATTTATATCAAATATGATATAAATTATATGATTTTATATTTTGATAATTTGATATTATCATTGAATTAGGCGGTTCACAATTGATTAATTTGATTTAATATGATTATGATATATAATAATAATATGATTATTGATATAATATAATATTAATGAATATTAATTATGCTTTATAATTGATATATATAAATGTATAATATATGAAATGATATAATATATATATATATAATATATAAATGAATAATAATTGATAAAATATTAATATTAATTTAATATTATGATATGTGGATAATAAAATAATGATGAAATTTATGATATAATATTATTTATATATGATATATATTGAAAAGGGGGAATATAATAATGATTATGATATTTTTTATATGATAATAATGATTTTGTTATATTGTGAAATGATTGTAATGAAAAATATATGAATTATGTAAAAAATGTTAATACTAATAATATTATGATTATGTAAATATGATATTTATTTTGAATGTTAATGAATGATATATAAAATATATATTAAATATATATATATATGATGATGATGTGAATATTATAAATATTTGAAAATATTTGAATTATGCTGAATGAATTGATTGGGGTGAAGATAATTATAATGATTATATATGATTGAGAGGGATAATATGATTGAATTATTTTAATGATGAATGCTATTTATTGAAATATTGAAAAGAGTTGATGATATATAAAATGATTGATTAAATTAACTGATTGGATATTTATATTATTATATAAATATAATAATTTTTTTTGTATTATTTGGATGTTTTGTAATGAGATTTGATGAATATAAATATAAAAAATATCTTTGATGTATAATTAAAGTTATGTATATTGAGATTATAATAAATATTATGTATTACTAATTACATTATGAAATGTATATTTTTGTAATGTAATAATATAATATATTGTATTAATTATATATTATGATGTTTGTAATATTGATTATTATGAAATTATGATATTAATTATATATAATGATTATGAATATAATAGATTGATATTGATATATTATTATATTATTATGTATATATTTTATAAAATAATGATATATATTATTTGGAAATATTAATTGAATAATAAGCTATATGGTATGATAAATAGATATTGACATGATTATGGATAAATTGACATATTTTTATTTATAATGTTAATTTATGATTATATGATTAATTATAATGATATGAATAAAATATACTATGTATTGATATTGATATATTATATGGAATATAATATATATAATTAATATATTTAATTAATATTATTATAAATTATAATTAATTAATTTATGCTATATAAATAATTAATTTATAAATTATTGTTATAGATATAAATATAATATGAATATTGATATGGAATGATTTTTAATTGTTAATAAATTTTAATAATATATGTGATTGATGATAAAAAAAATGATATATTAATAATGAATTCTTATATGGTGAATAATAATTGTATATGAGTATTTGAAATGTTTGTTCATATGATATATGATATTATATATTAATTTATTGATGTGTATGTTATAATAAATAAAATATTTTATTTATGATATATGATTTGATATGTATATGAATAAAAAGATGATATTATATACTATGAATATAATATTATATGTGAATAATAAAATGATAATGATAATATATATTGAATATGTGATATGTATATTAACATTATATTATATTAATTAATATATTGAAATTAATATGAATATAAACATATAATGATTTGAATTTATTTAATGACTTATTGATTAATGATAAATATGATTTATATAATAATGATGTGAATGAAATCATGATTTGATAATATTTATGAATATAATATTAAATGAAATTAAAATAATTTGATAATTATTTATATATGCATAAATATTATGAATATAATTTTTTATTGTATATATGATAATTTAAAAGAAATGTGTATTATTTGATATATTAATGACTATTATAAATAATTAATAATAGTTATTGATATAATATGCAAATATGAATATTTATATTTTGATAATGATTATATATGATTGAATATAAATGTTATTTTGATATAAATAATGATGTTTAATAATTATTATTTTATTATTTAATAATGATATTAGATTATATTTCATTGAGTGTATTGAAATATGATTGATATGATGATGTGTATATAATGATGATAATATATATTAAATTTAAATAATATATTGAATTTGATTGTATTTTTATTTAATTGATATATATATAAATAATTAAATGATAAATATATGATATATTATTATATTATTGATTGATTGATATATTATATATAAATGTTTTATTAAATATTGAAATGATTATGTGATATATAATATTATTTTAATAATATATATATTTTTATATTAAAATATAAAAATTTATGAAGTAGATGGAATAAATTATAATTTATAAAGATTAAAATTAAATGATGATATGTGTAAATTAAGAAGTAATTCAATATGATTTAATAATAGAATGAATGATAAAATTATAAAATAATATGATTTATATATTGGATATTTTGAATATATGAAAAAATATATAATTATATGATTATATATTGAAATATTGATATGTAATTATATATATTGATAATGATATATGAAATTGATGAATATTAGATGATTTAATAATTGTAAATAATATGATGATATGTATTAATGCAATTTTTTTTTGATGTTTATATATAATGTATTATTTTATTATATAATGTAATATAATTATAAATTTATATAAATTATAAGGATGATTGATATAATTAGTTATGCATTTATGATGATTGATTAATTTTAAATGTTAGTATATATATGTATTATATGTAATTATGATATGAATAAATAAATTTGAATGTATAATATGAATGATATAATGAATAAATGTGAAATATTTATTTTTATTATATCGATATATTATATAATAATATTGTATATGATATATATCATATAAATTATGATATTGAATATAATGTATTGATGATATATTGATTATATGATGATTATATATTATAGTGAAAACTGATATATTGGGTATTATAATGATATATGATAAAAATATAATTTATTTATTGAACTGTATATGATGTGATGAATATAATATTAATGATATATATTTATTGATTTATTTTATTGAATAAGATAATAATATAATATATTATATAAATTATTTGATGGATGATGCTAAATAATATATAATATTGATATATGATGATATATTGGAAATTATGTAATGATATTGATGATATGTATTTATTATGTAATATAATTTTTATGAATAATATAATGTTAAATATGATAATTGATTATATATTTATTATTAATGATATTTAATTAATATATTAATGAATTAAAACTTTGAATACTGATATATGCACATAATTATTTTTTTTTTAATATAATATATTATATAATATTAATTATGGATAATTAATATATTATAATGAAAATGATAATATGATTTTTTAATTTGATTGATTGATATATGAATGATAATGATATATGAATATAATTCTTTAATGTAATAAATATATGATTTTATAATAAATATTATAATGAAATATAAAATATGATATTGATTTAAAATTGATGATAATGGTTGATGTAAATTATATATTATTATATAATGATATGATTTATATGTATGAATATTAGAATAAAATATTTATATTATATGCATATATATGAAGATTATTTGAATGATATGATATATGATCATTTATTATGATGATGATAAAATAAATATTGATATGACTATGTGAATTATATTATATACTAATTGTAATTATTTTAGTAATGATAAAAATAATTTATATGAATTTATAATTTGAAGATGTTGTGTTGCCAATTATTAATATGTATATTAATATATTAAGATTATTATTATATTATATATATTGAATAATACATATATGATGATATGTGATATAATTGATGTAAATTAATTACTCATAATTAAATTATTATTGTAATATAATTATAATGATAATGCTATAATATGAATAAATATGATTATTATATTAAATTATGATAAATATTTGATATAAATTATGATAATATAAAATGTAAAAATATGTATTATTTGATATATATAATGAAAATGATGAATTATATTTGAATATATATGATAATTAATTAAGTTATTTATTAAATATATTTTATTAATTTTAAATATTGATGATGAAATGATATATGATAATATGATGAATGATAATATATATGATATTATAAATAAAATATGTAATATAATACTTGAGAATTTATATATATTATTTATATTATATAAATGTAATTAATATGATAATTAATATATGATACTTGATATTATATAGTTGATTATTATGTAATGGAAATTATAAATAATATTTTATATTATATAGTAATGTGTTTGATATATGATCTTATGTGTAAAATATAAATATGTATTCATTGATAATAATATGATGATAATTGATGATAATATGTGATATTTTGAAAAAAATATAAATGATGAAAATATAATAAATATATTATTAATTTATATTATGATATGAAATGATTTTATATAAATGATGATTTTTATATTTATTGATTAATTATATGAATTTGAATGATATAAAGTGAGTATATTTCAATGATATATGGACATTAATAATATTTGATATATAATAAATTTAATTATATAATATGAAAATAATGAAAATATATAAATAATAATAATTGTATAAATATATAAAATAATTTAATTGATGATATAATTAATATGAAATAAATTATAATATAAATTTTATTATTTTAAAATATAATTAAAGATTAAATATATATTTTATAATAATTAAAATATGAAATAATTATTAAATAAATGAATTTATAAAATTGATAAAATTAAATATGATTTATTATATAAATAAAATATAATGAAATTATTGAATAATAATAAATATTTAATAATAAAAATGAATTTTATGAATATAATTTATATTAAAAAATATGAATTAATATTAAAAATTATTTAATATATGTATTAAAAATATATAAAATGAAAATTGAAATTATTATGAATTAAATATATAATTATTATTATATGAATATATAAATTGAATATAATTAATATTGAATAAATTATATTTAAAATATAAATATAATGATAATATATAATAAATATAATAATTATAAATTATAGATAAAATAATATGATAAATAATTATAATATAATGAATAATAATGATAATTTGATATTAATAATTAATAAATTTATGAAAATAATATAATATATAATATTAAATAATATGATAAAATATTAAATATATAATTATAAAATGAATATGAATAAGTATGAATATTAAAATTAAAATTTGAAATATATAAATATAATAAATGATAATATTGATTAAAATATAAATAATTGATATATGAAAAATATTAATATAAAAAATAATATTTAATTGATAATAAAATATTAATTATATAAATATATATAAATATAAATATATAATTAATATAATATATATATAATTGATATATTTAATATTGATATAAATGATATATATGAAAATAATATTATAATAATAATAAATTTAATATATAAAATTAATTGAATTAAATATGATTAATAAATATAAATGATATAATTGAAATAATTAAAATTATTAATTATGATTATAATAATATATATAATAAAATAATATATTAATATAATAATATATTAATAATTATATATATAAATTAATATAATAAATTATTATGATATAATATATTATTGATTTAATAATAAATTAAATAATTAATAATGAAATATTATAATTATAATAATAATAATAATATATATATAATTAATATAAAATAAATATTAAATATAATTATAAATATATTGAATTAATGAAATTTAATTATGTAATAATATAATGAATATTATTAATAAAATATAATATATATAATAATATATGAACCGTGATAATTGAAAATTTTATAGATATATAATAATGATTGAAATATGATATATATTATAAGGTATATGATAATAATATATATTATTAATAATTATGAAAGATTGATATAATGATATGATAATTAATTTAATTTATTTGATAATGATTAATATGAAATAAGAATCATGAATATATATATAATGCCATTGATGAAAATGAATAAAATATATATATTTGAATGAGGATGATAATATAATAAATTAATATAATATAAATGAATGTATGATATAATATATCATATAATATAAATAATGAAGATGAATAAATATATTATTATATTAATATGATATATATAATATAATATGAAATTAACATATAAATAAATATTGATTAAATCATAAATGATTATTAGTAGATAATGATAAAATATGAATTAAAGATAATACTATCTATGAGTGATCTATATAATGAATATAAATATGAATAATCATTAAAAATAATACATAATTATATATATATTATATTACTACAATATGATGATAGTATAGAATATATATAGATAGTTATTAGAATATATGAATATATATGATAAAATAACAAATATATGATAATAATAATATAATGAGTGATAAGGAATAATAATTATATGAAATGATGATATATGTATAGATATGTATATAAAATTAATAATTTTGCATAATGAAGATATGAATATAACTAATCCATGAATAGCCATATGCAAGAATATGTAAAATAAATATATATGAAATTATATCAATAATAAAAAATATATATATTAATAATAATTGTATGAATTTAATATGATAATATTAATTATATAATATGAATATATCAATGCATAATATTATTATATATATAAAAAAAATAAATATAATGATATATATATGAGGAGATGAGAAAATATGCAATTGAATATATATTAAAATAATAATAATGATATTAACAATGATATGAATTTATCAAAGATTAATGAATTGAAATATTGTAAAATATCATATTATGATTAAAATAAATATGCATATCAAAATATCAATACTGAAAATAATTAATCAAATATATAAAATATATGAATTATGTGATTAATATATATAAATATATATTATATAAATGAATAGATGAATTGCATACATATTATTAATACTTATTAAATATGATATATAATATATATTATATAAATGTTTAAATAATGAATTAATATAAATATGTATAATATATGATGATCTAATATTGTATTGATATTGAAATATATGATGTAATTGATATAGGTATTATCAAATTTATAAAAAGAAATGTTATAAAATAGATAAATAATGATTAATAAATAAATAATTGATGATGATATATATAATAGTAATGAGAATGATGAATATTGAATATTAATAATGAATTTTATTATATTATAGAGGTAGATATGTATGAATATAAATGAATAAATATGATACACATGATCGAATAATAATATAAATCTTTAATAAATTATAAGTGAACATATATAAAAAAAAGATAATGAATGAATACATAACGATAATGCTGATGATGAAATATGATATTATAAATGAAAATAATATATATGATATGACAAATATAAATATGAATATATATTAATATATATGATATATCTGATGTATCCATATGTAATAATTATGTATAAAAATTCATTATAAAAATTATTGTGATTATATAAATGATATATATATGAATAATAAATATTATATATTTGAAAAAATTATTAGCAAATAAATATGATATATGAATGATTCTCCCCCCCCTCCCTTCTTTCATTTAATACATATCATTGATATATATGAGAATGAATGAATGAACAGATAAAATAATAAATGATCACAATAATATTAATTATATATAAATATATGATTATTATATAAAATATGTAATGATTAATGAATGAATGTTTTTCACAATGATAGAAATATCAATGATATGTATCAATAATATGATGAATAATATGAAAATATAAATATTATCTTATATAATTATCTGATATATTAATAATGAATAATGATACTATCTATATATGAATGAATATAATATATATGATGATAAATATGCATAATAATGAATATCATGATATATTAATGTAATATAAATATATAAAATTGATTGATAAAAGATAAATAATATAATTATATGAATAATAATTAAAATGAGGTATGAGAAATTTATTATATATATATATATATGAATAAATAAAATGTTATGATATATAATATTGAATGGAATATGTGATAATAATATAATGAATGATATGTCTTATATGTTATAATAATATATGATATATATAAATATATTATAATATAAAAGTACTGAAGATAATGAAGATAATGTAGAAACTAATGATTATTAAATGGATATATATATTATCAAATACATGATATTATATCCATGATTGCAAATAAAATAAATTGATATATATGCATGTGATAATAATATATAAATGAAGATATGATAATAATAATATTTAAATATAAATTTTAATGAAATATAATATATAACAATGAAATATATTTATGAGATATTACTGATTATATATATATATGATAATCTAAAAAGGATTATTGAAAATAAATATATAATATGTATATATAATGAATATAATATAATGAATGAAATAATATATAAATAAAATGATATGATATATATATAATGAAATAATGGGGGGGGCAATTAATGATCACTGAAAATATATAATATATATAAATATAGTGAAAATGAATGATTGAAATTAATAAAATAAATATTGATATATATTATCATGATATTAATAATATATATATGAAAAATATGATATGTATATAATTATGTTATATAAATATATAAATGATGAAGACAATTATATAAAATATGCTATTAATGAATGATATATATTAATATATATATTGAATTGAATATAAAATATAATATATATAATCTAAATGATAACAATGATATGAATGAATTAAAATTTCAAAAATGGAATATATATATATATAATATTATATAATGAAATATGAATCATACTATTCATTATGATAATAATTAAAAAATCAAATATTTAATATGCATAAAAGGATAATAAATTATATATAAAAATGAAATTCTATGTATATGATGATGATGTATGATATGAAATATATATAAATGATATGCATTGATAAAATTGATATGATAAAATATGATATATATAAATGATGAATATAATAATGATATTATGCCATAAAATGATGATGAATAATTATGATATAATGATTGATCAATTATAATTATATATATATATATAAGAATATATATTATATATATAGATAATTATATAATGATATATATAAGAAATTAAAATGAAATGAAATTAATATAATATAATTATCAATAATATGAAAATAATTATATGATTCTATAAAGAATGATATCATATAAAAATATAAAAATAAAATTTTATCTAAAAATATATATAGATTAATTCAAAGATAATGATGAATATGAATATATAATATATTAAAATTAATATATAATGATGAATATTATTATATCAAATAATATATATAATAATATAATAATTATATATATATATATATATAATATTTTTGAAAAATTATTGATATAAAAATATTATGAAAATAATAAAAAATTATAAATATATATTATGATAATGATGATATGTATAATCAATATAGTGAAAAATAAGATATATATATTAATATATAAATTATATGTATAGATTATGATAATATTAATAATGTATAATTTAATTAATAAATTAAATATATAAATAATAATAATTGATTAATATATAGGAATATATATGAACTTATATTTAATATAATTAAGATAAATGATATATATATATGTAATAAATATGATATCTAGATAAATATAAATAATTATATGCAGTCTATAAATAAATATTTATAAATGAATAATTTTTTTTCTTCAATTATAAAATATATAAATAATGATATGATATAATGATGAATAATTCATAAATTATAATAACATAGCATGATTATTATACATAAAATATATTATGAATAGATATATTAATGTAATGTATTATGATGAATAATATATATATAATTAATATATCTATGATGAATTATATAATCATGATATAAATAAAAAGATAAATCATATATAAATATGAAATATAATAAAAAATAATAAAATAATCAATAATAATAAAACAAATATATAGATAAATATATGATAATATTATAAAAAATAAATGACCATTATCTAATAATCATATATGATAACATGAAATATATGAAATAAAGATATATAAATATATAGCTATCATAATATAATTTATATGGATGAATATATATTATTATATAATTATTGTATATGTATATAATATAAATAAAATAATGATATATATATAATTTATAAGACTGAATGATATTTGATAATATGAATCATATGACATATAGAAATATAATATGAAAGGTATAATCATATGCATTATATAAATGATAAAGCATGAATGATTATGATGATAAATGATACATGATGTAATCAATGAATATATTTATATGTATGATAAAATAATATACCATGAAATTGAATGAATAGATATGAATTATAATAATATATTGATGATATATATTATAATGATATATATATTATGACTATTTATAATAATAATATCTATAAATAAAAAATGATGATATTATATAATTAAGATATATGTGTAATATTATTTTATGAAATATGATGTGAAAATAATAATTATATATAAGTATCTTATTATGAGATCATTATATAATAATAATGATTAATTATAAGAAAATACATATAATAAATATGATATATATGAAATATGAAATATCAATAGCTATAACTTGAATTAATATGATATAATATATAATGATGAATAAATGGGAATTTATAATAATAATAGAATGATAATGATTGATATGATGTATAATGAAACTATATACAATGAAATTATAAGATCATTAATGAATAAAATAATATATTATGAAGTATATATGAAAAAATATGATAATATAATGATATGCATAATGTAATTATAATATGATGATTGAATATAATGAAATATTAATTAAATCATGAAAAAATATTGAATATAATAAAAATGATTAATTATGTTATAATAATTGTGAATATAATATGTATATGATGAATTTGAATGATAGATATAAATATATGAGTAATATGATATCTAATAACATAAAATATATAATATAGATTGAATAACTAAATTAATATATAATATATATATTGAAATGAATTATATGAAAATAAATTAAAATATTAATATATGAAATATGAATAATAATTAATAATATTATAATATATGATAAATATATGAAATATATATATATATAAAAATAATATTATAGAATTGCATACTTATGATATATGAATTGATATAGAAAATATCTATAATAAAATTTTTTTATTGAATATAATAATTGTCTATGAATAATATATTTATATATGAAAATTGAGATAAAATATAAACGAACAAATATATGATAGTTGATATTATATAATATGCTCATAAGAATAATTATATATATGATAATAAATTATATAATATCATACATATGATATATTATTCTTACAATATGAAATATGACAAGATGATAATATATATAATTATTATATTTATGTATATAATATATATCGAGAAATATAAATATGAATGCAATGATAAATATTTGTTCAATAAATAATGATAATTATAAATATGAATTGATTATTTATATATCTAAATTAGTGAATATATAATATATGATATATATAGATTTAATAATGAATATAAAATATTATGATAAAATATAAAATGATGATATAATTAATGTGGAATAAATATATCAATATGTATGATAAATATTAATAAACATAATATATGATAATTGATTATCAATAATAAATACAAATAATAATAATGATATAATGCTAAATATATGATAATATATGATTATAATTAACTGAATGATATCTACAAAAAATTAATATAATATGTATATTATTGATATATGAATATATGATATATAGAAGAATATTTGCATATGAAGATAAAAATATACAATATATGAATATAAAAATAATAATGAGATGATTTATATATATACTAATTATGCAAATATGAATCTGATATAATAATAATAATTGAAAATATATGACTAAAAATTATATATATCATGACTACTATAATATAAATATATATATATACTAATAATATAATATGAAAATAGATAAATATTAACATAGTTTTATGAATTATATTAAATATGATTATAGATATTATGAATCTAAAAGGATTTAATGAATTGTATGATATAATAATATAATATTGATTAATAGATAAATGATATTAATTATAATATATTAAATAATGATGAAAGAACTGAATAATATATGATAATATATAATTATATATAATATATGATGATCCATGAAATATTAAACAATATATAAAATTGATATGATATCACAAATATGAATAAATAATAATATATATAATATAATAAATTATGAACATTAAATAAATATTTATGATGATCATTGATATAATATTATATCATAATGACTAATCAATATGATCATTTTAATAAAATATTATGATTTAATGAATTAGTATCATGCATAAATATATAATAATAAATATATGACGAATATAATTATATGAAATGATGATATCATATATGATATATTGTATATAAAATAATATGAATTAATAGTAATAATATGATATATATAATAAATATGATTAAAAAATATAAATGTATATATATGAATGAGTGATATTGAATATAAATTTAATTTATAAAATGATGATATAAATGATTGTGAATGAATTACAATTATTCTATCATATATTTATATGTATATTGAATCAAAATTAACAGTAATTATAATGAAATTTGAAATGAATATAAATCATATGACATATGATATATAAATATATATAATATATAAGGATGATTATATGAATATTAATATTCATAATCTGATAATATATACTATTATCATCCAATTATAATATTATATATATAAAAATAATGAATATAAATGAATTAATGATAATAATAATGATAGAAATATAATAATGAATAATATACATAATATGTGATATAATAAACCATTATAGAAATATGATTATATTATGATTTTATGAATTCCCAAATTAAATATATATAAATTATAATACAGATGAAAAAATCCATCTATATATGATGAATATAATATTAATATATATATATGAATATAATAATATCAAAATAATTATTATATACATATAATATTGCAATGATGTTGAAACATAATGATATTATGATAATATGACCAATATTATATCATATATAGATGATGATGAAATGAATTTATTATATTATATGAATATATGATGAATAATAATCGATGAATAAATGCATATGAATGATATTAAATGATAATTATAACAATTTATAAATATATATATAATGATAATAATAATTGAAAATATTATTAATATATATAAAAATAATATATGATGAATGATCATTGATATATAATTACATATTATATAATATGATATACTTATATATAATATATAAGGAATAATATATGATTAATATTTAAATATATATGGATATGATCTAAATTCAATGGTTATAATTAAAAATGATATATGAATAAATATATAAAATATGATATATATAAATATTAATGTAATTAAAAATATATAATATATATGAATAAAAAATGATATAAAATATATCTAATATGAATGATATGAAAATATTGATATACAATATAATGAATAAATGATATATATTATAAGGATATATATGATATGAAATAAGATATCATATTAGGTTAATATTATCAATAATGATATGAATATAATGATGATAATAATTATGTAATGAAGTCATAATAATATATTATATCATGCATTGAATATGAATGATGAATATATGCAAGATAAATGATATGAATGATATATAATCATATAAAAGGATTGAATATTAAATCAATTGATCATATAAAAAAATATTTAATGTAAGATAATTTTAAATATAATATGGGAATTATGAAATAATGAAATTGAAAATGAAAAGATAGAAAATTATATTAAAATATAATTTTAAAAATTTTATTTTGAATAATATGTTGATAATGAATAAATAATGATTAAGAATATAAAATTTTGAATATAAAAATAAGAAAATTTATATAAAAATTATAAAATAATTATTTTAAGATATATAAAATAATATGAAAAGATTATGAATTTGGATAATGTATTAAAAAATATTTATATAATGGAATAATATTAAAAGGAATTTGAATAATGAATATTGAAGATTATTATAATATTGATTATTAATGTTTAATGAATTTTTGTTAATTGGATATTTATATTAAATTTAGAAAATTTTTTAAAATTATAAATTTAATTTTAAATAATAATAATAAATTTATATGATAATTTTTTAAATTGATAATGAGAATAATTATTGAAAATAATGAATATTAAATAATTATAATATGAATTAAAAATAAATAAATGATATTTATTTATAAAATAATGAATATGAAATTTTGGGATAATTTAGATTAAATAAATGATTATGATTAATATTTTAAAATAAGATAAAAAATAATAAATATTATGATTTAAAATTAAAAATTTATAATATGAAAAATATTATTTAAGGGAAAAATTTTAAAAAAATGAATAAAAAATAATGAAAAAAGGAAAATAATTTATAAAATATATATAAAATAAAATGAAAAATATAATA
>JACEEZ010005499.1:300000-302820 GCA_016584305.1 Chionoecetes opilio | reverse complement strand
CTTTTTTTTTTCTGATTTGATCAGGGATCAGTCCTGGTTGGAGCGCCATCCCCCCAAGATTTCTCCCCTCCTCCCTGCCGCGACGCAAAGCCCCCGACTTCCTCCCTCCCCCCGGCCGCGACGCAAAGCCCCCAGGCTTTCTCCCCTCCCTGGCCGCGACGAAAAGTCCCCCAGGCTTCCTCTCCTCACCTCACCCCCCTTACTCCGGTTCAGACAACCATCGTCACCGGAGAGCCACCCAACTCCCACCCCTACCCCCGGTGTTACGCAGCTCGTCACCGTGAGACCCCCTCAACTCCTACTCCCACTCCGTCATTCCCTACCTGCCTCCCCGCCCCTTTCCCCTCTTTTCACTATCTACAGGGGGTGGCGGATCCCCGTGCAGCGGGAAAAGGCGGGTGTTCCCCCCCTTTACCACCCCGAGACCCATGCACGCCGTCAGTTACAGGCGCTCCGGGCGGTTTCCCCTTTCCCTCCCCCCCCATCCGCCATCACCGAGCCGCAGAGGCCTCGGGGGAAAGGGGCCAATCGCGGGAGACTCCTGGCCACCTCTCCCGTTGGACGTCCGCCCTTGAAGACACCGCCCCACCTCAACCCACCCACCCCCGGGGCTAAACCCCTTTATCCTGTTGGTGACTGAGGCCAACCCGCGGTGGGACTCCGGGCCCCCTCTCCTGTTGGGCACCAGCCCCCGGGGGCCCAAGGCACCAAGTCCCCACACCGGGGGACGCTCGCTCCCTGCCATTTGGGTACCCGGGGAGGATTTGGGAGTCTGGTGCTTAGCCGTGCCAAGGGGGCATGAAATATATATTTGTTGTCCCAAAAGGAAAACTTGTAAAACAAAGAGGAAAAAAAACACAAGCCGGAGATCACATTTTTCTTGGCCCTCGGAAGAACCTGATAGTCCGGCAGCTTGGGAAAAGAGGGGGACAGCCGGGTAAATCCCCCCCCAAAATTTTTTTTTCGGGCCTTAAGGCTCTAGCTATATTTGAGAGGGGAGACAAATGACCCCCATCACTCAATGGCTATAAGGAACGCTTTTTTATTTTTTTGAATTTCGATGTGAAATTGGGGTAAAGGGTTTTTTAAAAGAATAGTAAAGGATAATTTTATTGGTGCAAGTTTTCTTTTTATTATTATTAATAACCCAGAAAAAAATTTTCCCAATAGGTGTCAAAAAAAAAAAAATTTCAATATTTATTCGATTTTAAAAACCCCCCTTTGCGGACATCGCGAAAGCATGTAGTTTTTTAGCAGAACACAAATTAAAACAACTCTTGCAATTCAAAAATGCAGGGTTAATCTACTGAGGGTGATATAAAAAAATAAGTTTTCAAAAGTCATTACAAAAATCATTTTTCCTGTACACTGCAGGAATGCCATGTCTTTGTTAAGACCAGTACACAATGAGGAGATTCATAATTGTAATTAGTTCACTTCTCACATTTGCAGCTGCACAGTTCGGGCATTTCCAGCGGCTTTCTTGCATGAACATCTCCCCCCAAAACCCTGCAGCACTTTTGCAGGCACACTTCAAAAGTTCACTACAGCCTTTGCTGCCGCGGGCTGGAGCCCCAGCGGGAAAACCCAGGACTTTGTTTCGCACCTTTTCCAAACCCGCAGCCTTCAGCGTGGTGTTGTTGTTGGGCCTGGGGACAGGTTGTCCAGTCCAGCCGGGGACCTGCCCCTTTGGGTGTGCTGCAGCAGGGCCTTTGATTTGGGGGAAATGTTCCCATCGTTCTTTTTTTCGGGCAAACATTTCCTTTTTGCTTCATTCACCACACCAGAGGGCTGGTTTGTATTTTAAAACGACTGTGAAACTTTCCAGCTTTGGGAACTCCTGGAAAATCCACGGGGGATTTGTGCATGTGGATTTTCTACGATGAAGTTGAAGGCATCTGTGTTTGGGTAAGGCCCCCCATGCTTCCAAAAACCGTTTTTTTCCCCTTTCCCAAAAAAAGAAGAACGTATACACCCCCTGAAGCTGTGGAACACTGGAGCGCTGTGGACTTCTCTTTCCCCGATACTACAGATGGCATTGTGTGGGAGGAAAAGGGAAATTCTTTCCCCTGCGAAGGGACCCAGATGTCAGCCGATGGATCTTTCTGGCTAGAAAGTGATACTTTCCCCTGAGGTGACAAAACGTCAGATCCCGGGCGACCAAGCAGTGGGCACCACTCTCTGGGCATCTTGTAGATGACCCCAATTTTGTGTTGCCCTTCGTGGGCACATGGGGGATCGAGGGTCAGTGCCACTGCAGCTACAGAGCTAAAAATGTTGCAAAACCGCTTTCCTCTGGGAAGGGAGTGGATACAATCTTTTCTGATAGGAACGGAAGAGTTCTACCTTTTTGTGGGGTCACCCGGGAAAACGGCCAATTTCCTGGGACCTTGGGTTTGGCCTGCCACCTTTCCCTTTGTACACCTTTCCCCCCCTTTTTTTTCTGTTGATTTTTTGATACTGTTGTCCCGGTACCTGTCCCTACCACATCTACTCCAAGAGGTTTCCCGTTGCCCCTGATTGGGGAACAAAATCCCCCTTGCATAATCGTCAAATGTAGTGATGCCGTCACGGGAGGGGGTGTACCCCAGCACACCCCGAGCCTCTAAAATCAAATAGCCCAAAGGGGTTTTCTTGCGTCTTTGGGGGCCCGAATGTTGGTGAGACGGACTTCTTCCTTGTCGCAGCTTCCCCTTTCAGCCAAAGAAAGGGGGGTATGGGTGATTCCATGCTTTTAAGAAGGTGTCCAGGTCCCCACACGGTGCTGTGGACTATGTAGAGACGGGAAAAGAGGGCACGTCATCCTTTAGATAGACCCTT
>JACEEZ010005499.1:225000-295000 GCA_016584305.1 Chionoecetes opilio | reverse complement strand
ACTTCTCCTCCAGATCGCAGCCTGGTAGTTTGCACGTATGCAGCATGGAAGAGGAAAGTCCTCACAAGGAGGGAGTTGACTTGACCCCACCTCTCCACGTCTCGCACAGAACAGCTCATACCGAAGCTTGTTCACCTCATTTTGTGTGGGTAGATGGCAGGTACATGTGGCAGGTGATTTCCCTGTAGCTTCTCAAAGAGTTCAGGAGACATTTCCCCATGAGCGCCCAAGTTCGTGGAAAGCATCCGGGTATGTCTTGTCCATTTTCACCTGCTTGAGTGTCGTCATCTTCCCCCGGGCCAGCGAATGCACTGACGGTATCAACAGCCTGTAAAGGCATGCATCCAATCAATTAATCACACACCTGCCCCCAGTGTACGGCTCAGTGTGGTGATACCCAGGAATTTTGTCCGGTTCTTCGTCCCGCACTTCTGGAACAGGGGGGATGGGATCTTGTGGCACATGCCCAGACCCCGACCATGACGTCTGTATCCTCTGCAGTGATGATGACAGACTTGTACCCAGATTCTGCTGCATGAAGTGCATGGAGAAGGAGGCGTGTGTCTGCTTCTTCTTGACTTGACTTAAGCTCAGGAGCCTCTTCCCACTGCTCTTTGGTGATCTTGAAGCAGAGTGCTCACATGTGACATACAGCTCCTTGCCCTCGAGCTTCTCCCTGTGCTGTGGTTTTTTCCATTCTTCTACCAGGAACTTGATGAGACTTGCCTTGTGGAAGGAATACCGAGTAACTTTCCCCACTGCTGGATGTTGTCCCCAGGTTGAATGTTCTTGAAATGGATCCCTGTGCCTGCACTTCTGTTGGCTCGTTCTGCATCTTTGAGGATGTCTCCTTGTAGACGTCAAACACAACATCAATGCGCCTGCTCTTAGCACCCTCATGGAAACGTGACTCAGTGCTGTGCCTGCAAGCTGTGAAAAAGTGTTGTCGTTTCCTTCAGTTTTTGGACCAGGCTCATCCCATCAATTATGGTAGCAGAGGGCTCGGGGGTCACCTCTGCAGGAGAAACATTTCCCCTCCAACTCCCTTGCTAGGGCAGCCTTGTTGGTCTTGCGGAGAGACCCATCACCGCTGGCAAGTGCCCATGGCAAAGGCCCCAGGGGATGAGCCAAGACATCATCATTTTTAGCTTTCTGTTCTCAGCAACAAGGATCATCTGGCCAAATAGGTTCCTGTCAGGCCCTTCAAGATAGCCTCCTTGCATGGCCTTGTGAGCGTGGCTTCATTCTGATGTTAGTGAACGTTCTCAGTTTCGTCTTCGTCATCGTGTCATGAAACTGTATAGTTGGCGTATTTGGTCTCCAGGCGCTCTTCCTTGAAGGCTTGATATGCATCCTCTCCCATTCTGTAGGCCCCTAGAAAGGGCTTTGGCAACTTTGGTGGTGCTGTTTGTCGCATGACAAACTGACAAGATCTCCTTGGGTCTGCGTTGAAGGGGTTCAACCAGCTGGTCTCCATCAGTTGAACTAAAGATTGGACATCGGCCTCATCTCTTCTAATCCTGGGATCTGTAGGTCTGGGTGGCTGGGAAGTCAGTATACTTTTGGCCTACTACCATGGGCCCTGAGCTGCCTCAAGTATCTGCTGCGATACTCCCATGTCAGGTAGTACCTGGCGACAGCTCCACCTTTCAGCTGAAGCCTTTTGTGCCCCCTGGTGTCTGGGTGTCTTTGTTGATCGTCTCTTCGATGGGCTGGTCCACAGGAATCCGTCCAAAGGGATTCTTGCTACCCATCACAAAATACAAAAAATCACCCAAAAAAATGAAATAAACCCCTAAATATGGGGAAACTTGAAATATACATCGAATAACTCTTGTAGAGAATCAAATTAGATTTTCAAGAGCTGTTAGAATATATTTTTCAATTTTCCCATATTTAAAGGGGTTTATTCCAGATTTATGGGAAAAATACCCAAATTATTTTTTTAGGGTAAATCCCAAAATATGAGGAAATTTGAAAAATACCTAGGAACAACTCTGGTAGAGAATCAAATTCTACATAGGTGTCCAAAGTTTCGCACGATCGTGTGATTGATTTTAAAGAAAATGAGGAAAACCCCGAGCGTCACGCTGAAAATCTTTTTTTATGGGTAGCACCCCCATTGCATCAAAAAATCAGACTAAGCTCCCAGTGCGGGAAGGCTATCAATTTTAGTGTTTTTACAGTCACTCTATAAACATTTTAGTACCATTCTGTTTAGTCACCCCAGGTGGTACCGTTTTCGGCCCGGGTCTGGATACTAAGGATAAATCAAAAAATTTGATATGGAAGGGGGCCCATACAGCGTTGCTCGGCCCTGTAAAATAAAACTAGTAAATACACACACACACACATACACACACAAAAAACACATACTACACACCACACAAACACATAATACACACATGCACCACCACATATACACACACAAAATACATACATACAAACACACAAAACAACTCACACCATCACAACACACACACACATAAAAAACATACATATACACACACCTACATACACACAGACTCACACACACATACACACAACATACATACATACACAACACACCCACACACAACACAACACACACACACACACACACACAACACACTCACACATACACATCCCAAAATACATACAAACACACAACACACAACCATCATACAAATGCACCCCAACAACATACCCACACATACATACACCCACACACACCACCCACACACACACACACACACAACACACGCATCCACATACACACACACATACAAACACAACATAAAAACCACTAGTGATGGACCGAATATTCGCATTCGCATTCGCATTCGCGAATTTTCGAAATTTTGGAAATTCGCATGTTTTTTTCAATATTACTTTCGCATTCGCATTCGCACCCCCCACTCGTAGTTGTTTGCGAATATGGAAATTTTGCCAAAATCATAAACTTACAAAAAAAGGAGAAAAAACAAGTGAAAAAATTTTCCCAAAAGCAAACATAATAAAAATTTTAAAGTTTAGGCGAGCTTAATTAAAAGAATAGGTGAGGGGGGCGTAGTGGTAGCCAAGGCCAGGGTTTCCCTTAAACACTAATCCATTCTCCACCCTTCAACAGATAAAGCAGCCGCTTCTCTCAAGGTCATGTTAAAAAATCAACCATTGCTTGCCTCGTGCTCTAAAAATGTGTAATAATTGTGTAATAGAAGTAATTGTGTAATAGAAAGTAATTGTGAAATAGTAAGTAATTTTTTAAGTAAGTAATTAAGCATCTTCTCTTTCACCCACGCGCAAATAAAACTTTTTTTAAAAGAGAACAGTGATGCAGGAACCTACTGCGTAATGCGTCCAGTCACAACAGTGGGGTTTGGGTTTATTTCGAGATTTTTTCCATGATTTTGAAAGTGAAAAACTTTGCAATAATAGTTTTGATATTTATTTGATACTAGTTATTCATGAAAGAAATTATCAGAAAATATTCGTGTAAGAGGGGTCCTCGTCCCGAAAGCTGGCAACATAAAAAATTTAAAGGGAAATTTTTACATTAGCATTTTTTTTTTTTAGTCTAAAACTCTACAATACAACAAAATTTTTTTCAGTCCCTGTTGTTAAAAAAAATTGCGTATTAAATGAAATTTAGTAATTTTTCGCAATTCGCATTCGCATTCGAAAATTCAAAAAAATATTCGCATTGCTTCGCGAATACGGAAAATAGAATTCGGCCATCACTAATACACACACACAAAAATACACACATGCACTCATACCCCACATACACACACACATAATACTACACAACACAACACAAACACACACCACACCCCACACAAAATATTATATCTATAATAATATAAGGCGAAAATGGTTTGTTTTGGGGTGTGTGTGTTGTGTGTGGTTTAAAAAGGTTCCGCCCCCTGGGCAAAAAACCTCATATGGCACATTTTTTGGAATCGGTTTACCAGGGGAAGGTCATAACCCTTATGAGATGTCCGATCACTTTTTTTTTTTTTTTTTTTTTTTTGCAGCTTTACGAGAAATTTTGAAAAAAAAGTGGTTTCGAGAAATTTAGGGAAACCTTGATGTAGGGGGATGGGTAATGGGTGAGTGAATGGGGGGGTGATGGGTAAGGGTGTGGGGGGTGATGGGTGAGGAATGGGTGGGGGGTGATGGGTTGGGGTGAGGGGGGATGGGTGAGGGGAATAGGTGGTGGGTGATGGTAATGGTAAATATAAGCGAAAGTCTGTCTCTGTCTGTGTGTGTGTGTGTGTGGTGTGTCTGGTATAGGTCGCCCCTCGTGGCGCAGCGCAAATCACCTCATTAGGACATTTTTGGGAATCGGGGTTGACCAGGGAAGATTTTTAAGCCCAATATGAGATGATCCGATCACTTTTTTTTCTTTTTTTAGCGCCTATTAGCGTAATGTGAAAAAAAGTGGGTTGCGAGATTGAGGAAAACTTGATGTAGAGGTGATGGGTAAGGGTGAGTGAATGGGGTGGGGTGATGGGTAATGGGTTGGGTTATGGAGTGAGTGATGGGTGGGGTGGTTGATGGTTGGCTGGATGGCGTGATGGGGAGAATAGGTGGGGGGGTGATGGGTATGAGGTGAGTGAATGGGTGGGGGGTGATGGGTAATGAGTGAGTGAATGGGTGGGGCGGGATGGGTAATGGCCCGTGAGTGAATGGGTGGGGGGAATAAACATTTCTACATCCATGATTTCAGGAAAGTTTAGAAGGGGCTATCTGGAGAGTCCATGTTTGGTAGGCCGACCAAACCACATGTGGTGGGCCGATAGGCCACCAATTAGCCCTCCGCAGGAGCTAGCCAAAAAGTCCGCCGGAGGGGGCTTTGCGCTAGTAATATAATAAAGTCGGTTAAAATGAGAGAGAGAGAGAGAGATGAGAGAGAGAGAGATGATGAGAGGAGAGATGAGAGAGAGAGAAAGGAGAGAGAGAAGGGAAAGGAAGGAGAGAGAGAGAGAGAGAGACGAGAGCGAGAGGGGAGAGACGAGAGAAGAGAGAGACGAGGAAGAGAGAGGAGAGAAGTAGAGAACAGAGAGAGGAGAGAAGAGGAGAGAGGAAGGAAGGAAGGAGAGAGAGAGAGAGAGAGAGAGAGAGTGAGAGAGAGAGATGAGGAGATAGAGAGAGAGAGAGAGAGAGAGATGAGAGAGAGAAGGAGAGAGAGAGAGAGAGAGAGAGTAGAGAGAGAGAGAAGTGCAAGGAAGGAGAGAGAGAGAGAGAAGAGAGACGAGAGAGAAGAGCAGAGAGAGAGAGAGAGAGAGAAGAGAAGAGAGAGATGTGAGAGAGAGAGAAGAGAAGAGAGAGAGAAGGAAAGGAAGGAGAGAGAGAGAGAGAGAGAGCCGGTGAGTACTCTCGACCTCATGGAACACCGCAGGATGTCGCGGCGCTTTGTGGTATTCACAAGGCACAGTGCAGGGAGTGCACAACCTGGCTGGGTTACGGACAGCCTCGAGAGCGCCACGCGGAGCACGAGAACGGTGCTACCAGTGGTGATGCAGTGGAGGTGCCGCGTTCGTGCCCAGCCAGCACCAACGCACCTTTGGGGCCGCCGGTCTCCAGGATGTGGAACATTTTCACGGCCGCTGTCCCCTCACATCCAGGAGATAGAACACACAAGTGTAAAGTTGGCGGCCATCGGGGTAGACTGTGAAGCCCACCCGCTGAGACTAGTGATTACTGTGGACCTAGTGACAAGCAACCAGTGCCTCAACAAACACTTAGTGATAACATAAATGTATATAATGTAGTTTTAGGTCTTTATATTTAGGTGTAAATGCCTTAAGATAGGTAGCAACGACATGTGCACCTGTGGGCTTTAGTTATATGGTAGTTTATAAAAAAAAAAAAAAAAAAAAAAAAAACGAGAGAGAGAGAGAGAGTAGAGAGGATGAGAGAGAGAGAGAGAGAGAGAGTTGAGAGAGAGAGAGAGAGAGAGAGAGAGAGAGAGACGAGAGAGAGAGAGAGAGGAGAGAGAGAGAGGAGAGAGAGAGAGAAAGAGAGATGAGAGAGATGAGAGATGAAAGAAAAGAGAGAGAAGAAGAGAGGAAAGGCCGAGAGAGAGAGAGAATAAAGGGAAAGAGAGAGAGAGAGAGAAGGGAAAGGAAATGCCTCTTTCCACTCGTCTCTTCGTTAAAACAACCCTTAAAGCGGGGATCACACGAGGCGTTGCGGATGTTCGTCGAACCAAACAAGCATTTGGTTGACCTGTTCGTCGAACATGACAAACCATCTAGACACGGTCTGGGCAACCGCTTCACCAAAACACCATGAACAAACAAAGGTGGAAGCGATGACAGCGAGAGGCTCGGAGATTTGTTGTTATGTTTGTTTATTCAACTTTAGGGGCATATATATACGTAGCTACTGGGGATGAAAGGGAGGAGGTGATTGTTAGAAGAGACTGCAGCGACAGATGAAGGACGCGTTTATGTGCTAAATGAGTTATAGTGGACGAGAAACTGCGCGCGGTTAGGTCTTAAGTTTCGGTAAGGTAATTAATATTCCCGTCAGGGTGTCGAAGGGGACGGGAGCCCCTCCCGTTAGAAGGTTAGGCGGTTAGGTTAGGTAATAATTTCATCCCCAGCAGGGCGTGCAGAGCCCAAATCGAGTGGCGGGCGGGGCGGGCGTAGGGCGGCCGCCGGCCCACTGTTACCTTTTGGCCACCGAAACCCGTGGGCGGGCGGCCCGCCGCACGCCCAATTGCCAATGGCCCAAAACCACACGCCCAATGTGTAAGCAGTTTCGTCCTAGTGTGGAAATAATACCATATGTAGTCAGTGTCTCAGAAAGTATCCGCGAGTCCTCGTCACCATTTTCCGGATCTGATATTATCAGGGGGACCACCGTAGTTTAGTGGTTAGCACGCTAGGCTCACAACCGAGAAGTCCCGGGTTCGATTCCCCGGGCGGAGCGAAGACAGATGGGTGGGTCTTTCTTAAAACCCGAGCCCCTGTACACCCCGGCAGTGAATGGGTACCGGGTGGAGCGGGGGTTTGTGACCCCCCTACCGGGCTGGTGGCTTCGGCCAAACACAAGCCCGAGCGGTAGATCACTATGGCTCTGAGGAATTAATCCTCTAAACAAACAAACAAACACCACACCTCTCAACTCGGATCCTGCTCTCAATCATTCCGCCCCTGGTCTACCAGTCATCACACAGTACCAGCAGCAATAAACAGCCATTCTCTTCCCTGTCCTTTCAAACCCACATTCATCATTTCACATCCATTTCAGTGAAAAACCACACGCAAT
The DNA here is from genome assembly GCA_016584305.1 of Chionoecetes opilio. Classification (NCBI taxonomy): domain Eukaryota; kingdom Metazoa; phylum Arthropoda; class Malacostraca; order Decapoda; family Majidae; genus Chionoecetes; species Chionoecetes opilio. Next base: position 287,740 of record JACEEZ010005499.1, on the reverse strand, counting down.
CATTCCAATTCTCTCCGATATACTTCTCAGATCTCATAGGCGAATTTTGGTGATGAGAAGCCGTAAGGAGCCGGCTTCTGACGGCTTCTGCAGATTCTCTTCTCGCTTTCGTGCCTGCCAAGAACGGCCTGGCTGACAATGCTGTTCGAGGCTCGCTGCTCGGCGCTCACAGCTGATAATTGTAAACCAAAAAACAGGCCACACAATGACGAAAGTTACGCTCGATGAAAAACCATTAATAAGTTATGATTAACTGACTGACGATATTGTGAATGGATCCAACACATACCTTCACATTATGTTTTTTTTGCTCCATTCAAAACCAAGGCTATTAATAGGGCAAGTAAAGAGCGGGGGAAAACAAAAAAAACCTACGGAACCATTATATGGGGCTGGCTGGGTTGAGTTCCACATTAGTGACTTATTTTTTTAAAATTAACTGCTGCACCTGATGGCAGGGGTCAGGTATAATGAGGGATTCATTAATGGCCATCATTGGCGCCAGTGCCCGGGATTTTACGCTTTTGGTGGTTGGGTGATTTGGGTTGTTATATTTGCTTGGAAGAGCAAAAGGTTATATTTGCTGCGAAGATGCTTGGCTGTTTTTATTCTGGCTAATTTTTGCATTAAATAACTTTTTCTCCTTCTCTCCTCTCTCTATCTCTCTCTCTCTCTCTCTCTTCTCTCTCTCTTCTCTCTTCTCTCTCTTCTCTCTCTCTCTCTCTCTCTCTCTCTTCTTCAGTTTAATGAATTACTGTATGCGGTATATGGACTTCAACAAATACTTTCTTACTTTTACTTTTAGCGTTTAAAACTGCAAAATATGCAGCTAAAATAGCTATTGGAGGAGCTAGAAGAAGGATCAACGTACTCCTATCATAAAAGAGTAAAAGTGTTTAACAATTAAAGCAGATATATTATGAAAAATGTTTCGCTGTTTATAAGGCGGTCAATGGGTTGTGCCGGAGTGGGTATCTAGTTTTCCAGGGTCAGGGAAATAAACAGCCAGCTACAAACAAGGCAGCAAAAGACCTTATGTGCCAAAAGAGCCAGAACAGGACTGGTGCCAGACCATCACTGTACAAAAGGCCTTAAACTTATGGAACAATTTGCTTCATGCATCAGTAATTATGGAAGTCGTACACTTTAAGTCTGACTTATAAAGTTACTTTTAATTGCCATAAGTGAACATAATTGTTTCGCCATATCAAATCGCAGTGGCATATGTATTAGTAGTTATTTTAAAGATATTTGAACTTCGAAGTGACTTTTATTTCTTAATGTTTAATGTTATAATAAGTCCTTTTAAGTTTCGTTTGACTTCATTTTTATGTATTTTTTTTTTATTTGGTGACTTTCAGAAGTTTCATTTTTAGTAGATAGAACATCATAGAACATCTGTGATGTAAGTTTGAGAGTATAACCATGTTCATGGAAATAAAGCTATTACTTATTATTTATTTATTTATTTACTCCCCTTCACTCCTTCTCTCAGAGTTCTTCTCCTTCAATCTCGGCGCGGAATAACACTTCATGGCCAACCGGCACATACATACTGAAAACATAGACTGTGTTACTATGCAGATAAACCCGGCCATGAAAAGGAAATAGAGACAGACAGGCATTATGATGCTGTTTGTTCATACCAGACAAATAGTCATGTTCATAGTTTCATCCAGATTTACCGATATTGCCACCTTTATAGATAAAACAGGCTAAATATACAAGGAAATGCAATAATTATAAAAAAGTATGTTGTTGATGTGCTACCTATATAGAAGTGTTATAAGGCAAGTAAAGAATTAATACAGAAGCAAATAATCCAATAGACACTAAATAAAAAATATAGCTAAAACCTCAGATTTTAATGCACAAAGGGCCAGTTGAATATGAGTGGGTCAGATAATGCAACCAAAGTAGCCAGTAAATACGATTAACATGTCATATTCAACAATACAATGTGCTCATAAATAGTTTCATAATTTTTCTATTTACTATATGCAGAAACACTTGACCATAATCTAATCCTACTTAATGTCACCAAAAACGAAACGTATTCGGTATATACACTGATGCTCCTGTAGTACTTTTTCAAAGTTTAGTGTATTACACACAACCCTCGCTTTTACGGGACCTTCACAGATAACAATATCGGCCTTCAACACTTTTTCTGCCAGTCCGGTATATGCGGCTTTTACCGATAAGCTTCAGTATAGGCGTTGTAACGGTTCTGATTGTTTATATTGCCCTGTATTCGTTTAGTATTTGTGATGGCTAGCAAGTATGCAAGTATACGAACTTTCGTCAGAATGTAAACGGACCAAAGTTCACGATACAGGAATAAGTCGGTAATAGGGAACTTTCACCCGCATATTTGATCGACCACAATTGTTATATGCGAAAAGTTTGATCTCCGGATAATTATAACCTCGCATCCTTCCCCAATTTGTTCGTCAAAGCGAGGCTTAACTGATACATCATTTACACCATTAATTATATGTCACTAAAAATCAGGTACACAAAAAATAAGCCATAATCTTCTTCATAAAACATACTATCTAACAAAATATACAGAAAATACAACCATATATATATATAATATATATATATATTAGATAATAATATATATATATCGTAAATCTTAAGGAACAAGTGCTCACCCCCTAATCTCTTCTTATAGCCAATAAGCTTGGGGACCATGGTGGAAACGGGGTTTTTGGGTGGGGGAGCACACATAAAGAGAAATATGGCCCCCACAAAAAATCATAAACTAGGAAATTTCCCTAGTCATAGACTTTATCAGGGCCATCATATTTCCCTTATATGTGTGCTCCTCCACCCAAAAAACTCCAGTTTCCACATGTTCCAAGCTTGTTGTCTATAAGAAGAAGAAGAAGAGATAGGAGGTTGAGCCTTATATAAAGGAATTGACAAAACTCTACAGACCTAACCTTGCACCCCCCTCGAGCCCATCGGGCTGGCACTAACCTTAAACTAAACCTGGACCTGACATGACCTGGCCTGACCTGACTGACTGCCCACAAACCAACCCTACTGGACTTAGTTTTTCTCAAGAACCTGAAATTTAATATTGCCATGTAGCAAAGAAGGATCGTGCAAGTCATAAAATCTAAACAGATGGTTAAGGACCGTTAAGTATAAAACACATAGAGCGAACATTTGGGTCAGCTTACCGGGAGCCCTGTCTTAAGATTTCTCTCAACGCATGCAGTCATTTCCACAAACCTATCAGCACCTCTACTACACATTAATATTGTTCATGTCCGTCAACAGAATGTCATGCATACTTAAGATCTCTTGCAATGTTTTGTGGGTGGAATTCGGATGATGGTGAAGGTTATGAGAATCTCGTTCCCGTCGGCGAGAGGTCCAACATTTTCACGTTCTCAACAAGTGTGAGAGATCTCTAAGAACCAAAATGGGAGCATAATGAATCCGCCCTCCCCCCCCGAAAACGGTTTCCTGTCTCGCTTTGATAGCATAACTAGATAAATTAGAAAAACAACGCTTGTGTAATATTTAAAGACTGAAGAAAGTTATAATCACCAGACGTTCTCCTATCACCATGTCATTCAATTTTAGCTCTACTTAGTGTGGTCCGAAAGTTAAGCCCGTGCACTGAAATGTACAAATCAGGCAAATTTGTGCCATGAAGAATATCGCTGAATTTCGCGATAATATCAGCGAAATTCAGCAAAAACACTACGGTCGCAGCTAGGGGACTATTGTCCGGCTGATAAGACATGATAATTCTTTCACCGTTTTAAAAGTTTTCTGTCGTGTCATAAACCTTGTAGAGTCTTGTTCGTGGTCTTAAGGTATGTCCATGCTTCTGAATGTACATCTATGTGTTACTTGTGTCCTGTTATCTGTAATTACAGTATTTCTACGCGATACTCACTGTCTGAGATATTGCCCGTCCGCCATATTTGTTGTTATATCTTGAGTCACGGCCAACAAGCGGTAAGAAGCCGTGGTAAGCGAGCCCTGGCTCTCGGCTCTTATGGCTTCTTACGGCTTGACCAGCTGGGCCAATCCGTAAGCAGGCCACACACACACCGGCGCGCCTGTTCCACGGCCGATCGAAAAGGGGCGTGCTAGAGGCGGCGGCTCCTTGTGTGTTGGGAGGGTGTTTTTGTCATACGGCGGGGTCTGTAGCAGCGGCCGGATGGGATAAATCAGTCGGCGCTTGAAAATCAGTCCGGCGTGGCTGCGCTGCGTGTGTGTGGGTGCCTTCCGGCGCGGCCGCCCCCGTCTCGGCCAGATTAATGGAATAATTGTACAGTACTAATTGTATTTATGAGAATATAGGTATTATATATGAACGTATTTCATATAGTATGACGTATATATGAGTAGATATATGGCTGCACATTGCAGGGGTGGGGGGGGGGGGCCATCACCAACAAGTCATTTTCGGAACAGCGGAGTCATGTTGTCACCACGGGGCCGACGTGTACTGTATATTTCAGGAGCGGCACGGTGTGTGTGGGGGGTCTCGTCGGCTGAAGAGCCCGCCACTTTTTGCGGCCGGACAGGCCGCGCCGGTGTGTGTGTTGGCCGGCTTAAGAAGCCGGCTTCTAAAAGTGCCTACGCCATAACAGAAACGCAAGCTGCCAAGAAGCCGGCTTCTTACGGCGTCTTCACCAAAATCTCGCCTTATATTTTACTATAATATTCTACCGCAAAATGTAAACACATCAAATCAGGCCTTCATATTTTGAAAATCATCACATATATAATATAGGACAGATCTGTATTAATTTTACTGTAACGTATTATATGATGGTGTTTTCATGCTTAATAATTGCTAACACTATTTATAACTACAGAAAACGTATAGACTTATTTGACCCCCGAGTGTTCGACGTATGGTGCAGCATTTTGCTGATCATTTCACAAAAACCATTTCATCGAACCATGCTCGGCGCATGACCTCGAAGTTCGACCAAACAAGTCCAACCAAATGGCAAAGTTCGACGAAAACAGTCCGACGAAACGGAACACCGTTGCGAGCCGCTTAATAGGCGTTTTCTGCGGGGGATTTTGGTTGCAATCCGGAACATTTTCGATGCAAACGGTCCAACAACAGGCACAAATGAATTGCGGGTGGGGCCAACTATCTCATGGAGGTTGAACAGGGATCACGAAATTTGAGCAAACGAAAAAAATTTCGGTTGCAGAAAATCCCGCAGAAAAGCCTCTGTACTCTTCCCCTGTCTTAAATAAAGTGACGGGGGCGATTGTGTCTTAGACACCTGGACGCGCCGTGTTGATCAAAAGTAAATATCCGTTTCTTCCGCCTTTGTAGTAAACAAGACGTTCCCTCGTTAAACAGGGGGGGACACTGCCCACACAGACACCGGTACGTCCTCACAACGGATCAGTTACGATAACGGTAGCCGATACGGCCCTAAACGTAGTTCCGGTATCGGTATTTTATTTTTTCGTGTTTTTTTTTTTTTACTTGTCCAATTCTAAGACAATTATTAACCTCTACCAGCATCGACCCCCCTAAAATAAAGTTTCCTATAGCGTAGGCCATTTCTTTTTTACAAGTAGTAACCCCTACCGTACAGCATAGGACCCCCCTAAAATAAAGTTTCCTGTGGCGTCGCCTAGTGGCGGATTTTAAGGTGTGCGACCGAGTGACAATGGCTAGGCCCCGCTCCCGCAAGGGCCCGCACCCAGAGGAAAAAAATATGATTTTCAGTGAAAATCTGAATGCTGGACATTTTTATTCGCCGAACACCTGCTTATCCATTGCATGTACCATAATATGCCACAAATAGTACCAACATTAATGTTAAAATATGGGTGGAAAAAAGTTTCAGTTAATAACTAATATGAAATCTGAATCCACATTTGGTAAAATTTTCTAGCGATCCTTTCCCTCCCTTATTAGGGGTTTATTTATCCAGACCTTCACAAAATCCCTCAGATACCTCAAAACGTAATAATAAAGTGGGGGAGAGATTAAAAAATAAAAAATAAATTACTACACCTAACCTGACCTAACTGGATTAAAATTGTAGTCCTTTCCCACCCTACATCTGTTAGGAGGTTATGGGTTAGGTTTAGTGAAGTTAGGTTTTTTTTTTTTTTAAAGAAATTTTATTTTGGGGGTCCCAGGGCGGGGGTAATGTAGGGGGATGGGGGCGTTGAAGGGTGGCATTTCTCTCCCCCACTTTAGAATTAGTTTTGAGGTATCGAAGGGGTCGGTGAAGGTTGGAGAAAAAAGAAACATAATAAGGGCGGGAAGGACTCTAGAAAGAAATTAACCCCGCTTCATTCAGGGCCCCGCATCCAACCGGCCTAGGCCCCGTACACCCATAAATCCGAGCCCCTGCGTCAGCCCATCTCTTTTTTACAACTTCGTAACCCCTTACCGTACAGAATAGGGACCCCCCTTTAAAATAAAGTTTATGTGGCGTAGGCCATTTCTTTTTGTATCAGTCATTAGTATGTAGTAATGTAAACCTCTAAATAAGGAAAATAACAATATTTGATTCAAATTTTCTTTTAACATTTCATTTTGGACAAAGAGTCCTAGATTTCCTGGGAAAAGACAGTTAGATAAGATATATAGCCAGGGCTGGGCAGTATATTTGAATACATGTTGTATTTAAATACATTGTGTATAGGAAAACTATTATAAATACCATTAGTTTTCATGTATTTAAATACAGTAAATTTTAAATATTTAATGAGTATTAAATACATTGTATTTATATATCATATAATATAATTTAACAGGGTGTAACACGAGTTCTGCAAATATTGAGACAGATGATATATCGTATAATTTAAGTAGAAAATTTCTCTATATGGTCAGTGTCGCCGCAGCTATACCTGCAATTGGAATGATAAAGTTTTTTCTCGGATGGAGTCTACATCATTAGAATGTCTATAAAGCATATCAAGCGGATAACAAGAGAAAATCCTTCTGGGCAATCCGAGGAAATCGACGAAAGTCCCAAAATGGCCGCCATGACGGCCGACTTCGTAGACATTATATATAAAAACCATAACGACTAGGTCTAGAATCACATGTAATAGTACTTTTCATATGATTTTGACATGAGAAATTCGTTTAGTGGTTATTTTTTCAATTGGAGGTAAAAAAAAAGGTTCAAAAGTAAAGTTCAAGTAACATTACGGATAATTTTTACATAAAAAGTAGTTAATTAAACAGGTATTCCACACAAACCAAAATTATATACATGACAATAACATAATCTTTCATTCAGAAGGAAAATCTGTTTAGCAAAGTGTCAAAGTGTCTATTGGTTGTGAGCACCCATCTCTCCTCTGCAGTGGGCAGAAGAGGTTGCAAAGGTAGGCGGTGCACCTGCATGCATTCTCCTGGAGCGCAATCCCTGTCGCTGCCGCCGCCGCATTTAAGGACTTTCAGGGAGATACAAGGTGCAAGGGGGTGTCTGGAGGTACGTACCAGTGTGTTGTAGAACAATGCTGCCCTCGGGGGACGATACCCATCCATGTTTGGTTGGGTCAAGAGTAGGGGGATCGGGCTCGAGGCAGTTGAGCATTACAGACACCAGCTAGAAGACCGCGTAGTGCGTTCATTGAGGCTAACGTCCGTTAGACGGAGACAGCATAGCTTTTTGGCTTAGACCTTGGCGTTTCATTTTTTTTCTGCACACTTTCAATCGTGCGTCACAGAGAGATTCACAGTTGCGATGTTATAGCATGCTAGGATGAAGGCACTTGCCTCTGCCAGCACCTTGTTGTATTGGTTCATCCGGAAGTGAAGCTATCGCCAAAACACCCGGAATTCGCGCCCTTCCCTGTATGGAAACCATATTGTATTTTATTTTACATTATATTACTGAAATGTTCATTAGGCTTATGCTTGGTGGAAAAAATCATCACCCTAGTGGGAACGTGTTATTAACTGCTCTCAGACCTCAGCACGATGCCTTTCCCGAAGCCCCGTAATAGCTGGCGACCGTGTCGCAACCCGACAGGGTGCATGCGGTGTGCCGCCAAGGAGCCGGGGATGATTGAAAGATTATCATTGCCAAAGTTGCAAATCGATGTCATAATGGAACGGTCTTTCAGCGGCGACTACATGTTAGAACACTGCTTGCATTTATCACTCCACCATGTCGGGAAATGTATAGAAGTGCAAACATGTCACGTAGCGTCCGCGTCGCGTAGAAGTCACGATGATATAGTGCATCAGCCGCATGAAGGTCGGTGCTTGACGGCGAGGCCGGAAGTCGCTGCAGCACCTCGTCCTTCCAACTGTCTGCTCGTTCGGTGCACTCATCGTATATTTATCTTCTAGGTGTACCACTTAGTTGTTCCACATACACCTATCTTGCTTCAAGTCTCTCCCAAAGGATATGCGGATTCCAACCGATTCGGGTTTGGGATATTGTTCTGGACCAGTTGATACAGGGGTCCACAGCAACAGAAAACATTGATGTAACCAATCAAACGGAGACCTCCTGGCGGCCGTGTCTCTTTGTAGGTATTGACTGAGGAAATTGATACGCTTCTTTGTTTTTCTAATCAATCGTTTGCTTTTAGGGATACTTCGCATGCTTCATGATAGGACTTGAACGTCGGATCATTTTTTCAATGGTTTTAAGTTCGACATGTATGTTACACCATGAATTCACTGTGTTCAATAATACTGTGATCTTTCACCACCAACCTTGGTGACCTGAGTCTGCTTTGTCAGGCAGCTGTAGCAAAATTGGAACGGGATTTGTCATCCATTGTCTCTGTGGCCACCACCACTATCACCTTCTTAAATATTTACAAATACATGTACAATGCGATTGTTAGTCATGTTACCAATCAAACGACGACGAAAACAACGGATATCAGTGTAGAATCTTTCACAAATTCAGTTTGCTTTATATTATTTCTGCTTGCGTAAGGGAATAATGTTGATATATCCATTTTCATTCAGTCAATTTTTTGTCTATTCTGACCCAAACAATACTTGCAGCTTGAAGGTGGTGCAGGAATCATTGCAGGCTTGTACTAGGTTGTCATTTGTCTATTTTCATATTTATTATTCAATGCAAGATTTTCGTTTAAGTACGAAATCAGCCCAAATTTTTGCTTTTGTTTTAATGTTTGTCATAAATTACCACAAGAGTGTCACCACACTACCGTCCCACCATTCCACAGTGTCCTTGTGGTGTTGTTTGTTGTCATCACACTTCGTCAGTCACTGCCACAGATGTCTCGCTCCACTTATCATCCTACTTTCACATCCAGAGCTTAAAGTAATCGTCCAGACCCAAATTTTTTTGCCAATTATTTGAATGTACATTTCAAAAACACCTAACACCAGAAATACTTGATTTCCAGGCCTTATATCCGTAAAACCACGACTTTGGTAAAAAGCGCGAGAAAAAAAAAATCTTCCCTCCAAACAGGGCTACGCGTTATTGATTGACGTCGTCAGAACAGGGACGCCCGCAGACACTCGTCTGAACCTGTCTGCACATGTTATGAATGAGCGATTGTACTTTGGTGTAGACAGTGATCTGTCCGCTGGACATCTAGGGAACGATTGCTCAATCTGACACCGAAAGAAATGACGCTGTCGGTATCTATGAGGAAAACGACCTCAGATGTCATGGAATCCTATGTTTGAGCCCGAGTACCGAGGTGGATGAACAGGTGTAGCCAGGAGCCTGAGTTCAGCAGGAGGAACTGGCACTTCTCCAAACAGATTGGTAAATAAGTTAAACCATGTGGTGTGGGAATCACAATAAGTACTTTCGAGAGAAAAGAGAAAATCCTACGGTTAGTTTTTGGAGCTACAGTCAAAACGTCATTACTCGGAAACCACATACTAGCATTAACTACAGCATAGAGTTGGAAACATATGCGGGCGGGAAGGCAGAAAGTGTGACAGCCACACCACCACAGGGTCTCTCACCGCAGGGCACGCCCACTCCACAACGGGTTACTTGGTCTTGTTAAGAGGCAAAGCCCTCACAGTAGTGTGGTCAACCGCTGCTAGCCGTCCTAGCGTCCTGTCTAACAGGGCCACCTGGTCTGGTATAGTGTTGGACTGGGGTCAGTCTTACGGGGGGCGCCGTTTTCAACACAATGCTGCCCCAACACACTATAGGCGTGTATCACCCTACACAACGCCACTCCTTCCGTGTGAAAAACTTTTCTCGAAAGGCACAGCTGTCTTGCTGCACCCATAAAGGATGCATGCATGTGGCATATAGAAAAAAAAAAACTTTCAGAAACACCCAAATATTTTTCAAGTACTATATTTATCTCTGTTTACGTGCCTCTCTGATCAGCGCGGGAAGATGAGCCTCCCTGATGGTACGTCACCGAGCCTGAGCCTGAGCGTCTGCAAACCTTGAGAGCGTTTTGAAAACTCGGGGAATTTGCAGATTTTGATTGCGGATTATTTAAAAACGGTTTGACTGGATACAAAAAGTGGACGTGTTGTTGATATATCGTTAATGGCTAGATTTGATTGCATTTAAAACAGGAATGATGAAAGGTCTGGACGATTACTTTAAAGTAAACGTCCAGACCCAATTTTGTTTTGCCTATTATGTGAATGTACAATAAACAGCGGGAAACCGACCAGACACCCCTGCCGCCTTTTTTTCCCCCAGCGGGAAAAAAAAAAACTTTTTTCCCCACGAAATTGAACCCCGCCCTTTTTTCCATTTTTAAAATTTTTCCCCCTTTTCCCCTCCTCTTCCTCCCTCCCTTCCCTCCCCTCTCTTTTCTCTCTCCTCTCTCTTTCTCTCTCTTCTCTCTCTTCTCTCTCTCTCTCTCTCCTCTCTCTTCTCTCTCCTCTCTCCACACACACCACAAAGACGTAATTTGGAAATAAAATATATTCGTAAAAAAACATAGATATTTTTCAGCAAGATTATAAAGTGAGAGAGAGAGAGAGAGAGAGAGAGAGAGAGAAGAAAAGGGAGAGGAGAGAAGAGGGGAAAGAGAGAGAGGGGGGGACGAGTGAGATAAGGATTTGAGCGTCGGGCAGGTAGCGGCGCCTCTCTCTCTCTCTCTCTCCTCTCTCTCCTCTCTACTCTACTCCTCTCTAATAGTTTTAACGAGTTTTCTTAAATTATAAGCGCAAACAATATAATTTCCCAATAAAGTTTGACATCTTGAAATAAATATATAATATACAGAAGAGAAAGAAGACAAACAGACCTCTTCTCATTCTAATTCCTCACTTCCCCCCCTGCACCCTGTCCTCATTTTTGTTTGTTTTTTGTGGTGTGTGGTGTGTGGTGTGTGTGTGTGTGTGTGTGTGGTGGTGTGTGTGTGCGGTGCGTATGTTGGTGTGTGTTTGCGTGCGTGCGTGGTGTGCGTTGCATATAACTTTAAACAATTACTTAAATAATGTGTACCGATACATATAACAGTCATAAAAGAAATTTCAGAAATGGTTTTATTTGCAATTTCCCCCAGACGTATAATCTAGAAATTTCAAAGTTTGATTGAAGATACAATAAATTTTCCAGTATATTGCTCGCCTAGCTTCCTGATTTTCATGTCCTATATAATGATAAATCGTTTCCCTAATGGTTTTTAAAACTTTTTTTTTGCAATTTTCGCCAAACGCTAATGTAGCTATATACGTGAACATGAATACTAAACGCAACCCCCGAATGTCAATGAACATAAAAGGCTTGACGTTTTTTCCTGAGTGATGAAGTTTCATTTTTTGTGGCAGGTTCCATCGGGTACTTTTGTCCAAGCCTTAAAATTTTTTTCCTTTTCAAATTTTCCTTTCTAATACAGTGCCCCATCTAGAGAGTGAAAGAGTAAACTTTTTGACATATTTATATTTTATATTATATTATATATAAAAATTATATTTTAATATATATATATATATTAATATATAATTATATATATATATATTTAATAAAAAATTGATATATATTTATTTATATTATATATATAATATATTATATTATATAATATATAAATATATATTATATTTTAATTAATATATATATATAACTATATTATATATAAAAAATTATATATATATATTATTATATATTATATAAAAATTTATTAAAAATATATATATATATTTAATTTTTATAAATATATATACATTTTATATATATATAATATATAAAAATATATTATATAGTATATATTATATATAGAGAGAGAGAGAGAGAGGGGAGGAAGAGAGAGAGAGAGAGAAGAGAGAGAAAAAGGAGAGGAAGAGAGAAAAGAGAGAGAGAACACACCACCCCCAACACACACACACACAAAAACACACACACACACACCACACACACCAGCGTAACTGTCGCCAGGAAAATCTACTTTTCTCTCGGGTAAAAATAAAAAAACTTCGCCTGGGGGTCACGTGTGGAGGGGGAAGTGGAGGACGGAGGGGGTTTTGGTTTATTGTACTATTTTTTAGGGTTTCGTATGGGCCCCTGATTTACAGTGCCCTTTTGTGTTTTCCCACAATGAAAAGGGGAAAAAAAAGGACATAAAAAGCGTGATTTATTCGACACAAAAAAAATTATAGCTTTGAGTCGTGGAAGTGGCGAGCCGGATCGTGTGTGGTTGTGGGAAAAGGGGGAAACGGAGAGTATTTTAAGCTAAAAATTATAATTATTAGCTTAAAAACCTCCGTTTTCTCCCTATTCCCCCGAACCACACCGATCCGGTCGCCCCTTTCCCCAAATCGAAGCTATAAATTTTTTTGTGTCAGAGATAAATCATCGCTTTTTCATGTCCCCCTTTTTTCCCCTTTCATTCGTGGGAAAACACATGCGCGGCATGTTTTTTGATCGGCCTGGGGAGGAAGGGGCCGTCTGTCAGGCTCTGTGAAATATATTGCGGGCTAGGCGACGCGGGGGGGGGGGGGTCAAACACCACCCAAAAATGAACCCCGTGATAAGGAAAGTGTTTTTATGGTGCCGAGGGCTTTTTAAGGGAGTCTAGTTTCCAAAAATTTGGAAAGGTAGCAAGATCTTTTTGGGTTTTCCAAGTATCAAGCATGTTATTGTCTGTTTTGAGGGGTTTATTGTGTGTGGTGGTCCGTGTGGGGGTGGTGGGGGTTGTGTGTGTGTGGTGTGTGTGTGTGGTAAAAACAATCAATCATTTGGGGGGAACGCTAGGGGCGCGTCGCCTCCCAACCTAAGCGCCACTCCCAGGGGTCACCCGGGGGGGCGAGCCCCCGCAGGCTCCCTTCCCCTACCAAGCAACTCCGCAGGAAACATCAACTTGCCCCAGCCACGAGCCTTGTGGGCACCCCCTTGGCCTTCGCGGACACACAGACACACAGACACACACACTTTCGCTTATTATTATTTATAAATTATATATATATATATATAATATATATAATATATATATATAATATATAATATAGTATAATGTATATATTAAAATATATTAATATATATATTATATATATATATATATATAATAGATAAATATATATGTATAATATAAATATACATATATAATATATATATATATATATATATAATATATATATATATATATATATAATAATAATATATTATATTTAATACATGATATAATATATAATATAGATATAGAATATAATATATAATATATATATATATAATAAAATTAATATATAAATATTATATATAAAAATATAAATATAAATAAAATATATAATATAAATAAATATATATTATATATATATATAAAACTTAACAATAATATATATATATAATATATATATATATATATATATATATATATATAAAATATATATATACATTATATATATATAATTTAAAATATATCTATATAATATAATATATATGTATATATATATTCCCGTATACTCTTCAAGGTTACATAAAGTCAAAGGGCCAAAGTGAGTGTTGGGGATGGGTGTTGGTGGAGGCGTCCGGAAATTTTTGGCTGTTCAGATATGGCAAACCTAATATTGTTTGAACTCTTTCTTTTTTTGTTTGAACTTCTCCCACTCCTTCCTCTCACTAAAACCCCGCCTTCACCTCCCCCTTCCTACAATATAAATATTACCACTGCAAGGCAATACTTTATCAACACACTAGGAAATAATTGGGTGTATCCCTCCACAGCCCACCATAACCAGCACTTGGTAGTCACGCCAGGTATAAACTACGTGCTGCATGGCTAAGTTAGGGTTGTTTCGGCACACCTTGCTTGTAGTACACTGGCTCGACACCAAAAATGGTTCTGAGTTTATGTGTGTGGGTTGGAAAGCATTTTCGCTTGCTGATTTAAAAAATGGCATGCTTTTTCCTAGCACGTATAGTTTTTGAAATATCGGCATTTTAAATTTAATAGTATTATATTATATACGATATATAATTATATAATTAATCGAACAATCCCCCTACGTTAATATATATTACTCGTATTAAATTATGGTGGTGCCGTGCGGCTTTATTAGGACCTAATGTAATATCTGGCAAAAAAATTATACTTAAATTATGTTCCAAATATGTCCGAAATGTTGCCACATCTGGAAATATCGAAAAATTGCAAATCACAGTAAATTTTGACTTTATATATTATATATATTATATATATATATATATATATATATATATAATAATATATATTATATATATCATATACACTACTATATCTATATATATATATTAGATATATATATATATATATAAGATCTGGATTTTGGAACACAACTTCGAGATTTTTTGGAGAGTGAGGAGAAAGATGCGTCTAGTTCGAAAGAAACAGTCAGGAATCTAGACTGTTCTTCAGAAGAACGTCAAGATCTCAAATTGGTATTAAATATACATATGATCAAAACTATACCTAAACACCAAAAGTACTCACCCTGCTCCATAGGACATCAGAAGTTGTTTCTGTAGTTTGCTCTTGCGTTGGTAGGAGCAGCTACTTTCACGTTGTAGCGTCCAGCAATAAGTCCCTATCTGTTGGGACTCGAATAGTCTTGGATCAGGTTTCCATGGTATGGCAATGTCCTGGTGGAAACGTTCCCCCTGCTCATCACTGACCGCGCCAAGATTCGTTGGGGAGACATCAAGATGGAATGGAAAAAAAAAGTGGATTTGAGTGACATCCGCCAGCCCAGCGCCATGGTACTCCTTAAACATGTTCATTTACCAAGTTCCTATAATTCGATGCTCGAACATTACCTAGGTAGTTCTTTATAAACAGCCAAAAAGTTCTTCAAAGCAGCTTTTTACAGGCAGTTAGGCTCTTACAAAGTCATCATCATTGAGTAGTTGAAGATTTGGAGGGCCCTTTTGAAAACACCTGCCTTACTTTGGCTTCAGATACGTGCGTCAAAACTTGCTAAACAAATACTTGAAAGCCAGCACATTTTAATCCAGGCCTTCACAAAAATTTTCATTAAACCAAGTTCAAGATGCAATGGAGTTAAGTACACACTTTTCACTGTCAACCAATGAGGTTTGTACATACAGATTGAACTGCCCGGTGAGTCTCGGTCGTGATTGGCCTTCATTTTTTGTTTTGTAATGTCTGCTGGTCCGCTCTTAGCGTCCCACAACAAAGAAAAACACATGTGCTTAGGTAACCTAACTGGAATCTAGAAGCAAGGAGATTACCTCCAGGTCCCCCACACAGATTCCACTGATGTTCTTCATATTTACAGCAGATAACAAAGTCTTCATAGTTTCATAAGTTTAATCCTTCTTCAGGCCATGCGCAATTGGAACACTCGGAAGCTTATTGCCTTTATGCAGAAGAACGGCATTAGCGTGTTTTTTTCCTGAATCTATGAACAGCTGCCACTCACTCTTATCATAGCGTGAGACTCACAAAGTTGTTTCCAGGAGTGTGTCAACATCAAAGTAGGAACAGAGCTTGGTGTTCCATCTGAAGAAGCTGAAAGTTCTTTATGTCTTACGACGAAAACGTGGTGATGAGAACTCCTTCTTGTAGCAAATTCCATTCCTTGAGACGAGATCCAAGGGACTTCACTTTTCTCCTTGGGTAGTAGATCTAGGTCCCACTGAGCAAGGTCTGTAGCATTTCGACAGATGAAATTTGGGCTCTATGTGTCTGCCATTTCTTGAAAAGTCTGTTGTTCATGGGATGTGTTTTTATTTCCTCGTTCGAATAGAATTCACTTATAGCACTTGCAATTGGAACTTGGAACTGGGAGATAAGGACCTGTGGCACCAGGCCTGAGGCAGAAGGGACGTCAGGCCTTTTTACCTGATTTAGCTCGCGTTTTTACTGAATATCCTTTGATGTTAGTGAGGCAGAAGTAAGCAGTCAGTACTGTGATCTTTTGTTCACGGACAAACCCATTGGGATGCCGAATGCCATGCCTGATGGCCGTTTGCCACGCATCCATTCAGCCAAGTGGGTCACACAGGGGTTGCATGCTACGTGAGTGGCCCATTCTTATCTTGATCACCTAACTGCACTGAAGCTAATGCGATAAGCTGCTTGACAGTCTGTGTAAGAGGTTTCTTCAGACTGTCAGGGTTAAAAATTCCACATAGTAACAAAAACTGTCCGATGCCATTTCAACACAGTTCGGCGCTCAATCACAGCCCGGTACAAGGTACTATATACGGTTCAAACAAACTAAAATTAGGACTCCACTAAATCAAACACATCATATCTGCAAGAAAAATAAAATGGTTTAAAACATATTTCAAATAGCTGTACGCATCAGTAGGTTAAAAATGTACTACACAGTGCTAAACCCTCGCCAATACGCAGCGCGCACAACCCTCCTGCCACTGCACCAAACCACACTAATCAAAAAACACTGCACTGCCTAATAGGCTTGAGAAAGAACAAGATTAAGAGTTTAAATGAAAAACATTGGTGAAAACCTTTTCTGCTGATTTTACTCAGATTTTGCATGAATTGGGTTGGTTCTCAAAAACTGGACGTGATAGAGTTAATTGAACATCAGATCGAGTCAGCAGGGTCGATTTACCTATAATTCAGCTTCATTTAGTCCAGAACAATATCTTCGATTTTTTTTTGTCGACCAGTGTAAATAAATATATTTTAAATCAGACCTTGGAAACAGCATTATTTTTGATATTGCAAAACTTAGTTACGCTATAATGTTATATAAATTGTGGCAGGGCACAAAACGCTCCATGCAGCCACCGCCAAAAGAAATGGAGGCTCCGAATCTTTTGGCCTCCAGACGCACCAGCGTCTTTCAAGTCACACAAGCAGGAAGTGACGTCACGGTGAGTCCGTTGGCCAAGACGGACGTGCAAATACGGGAAGTGATGAATCCCGCATAAGTGTTAGCTGAAAGCATTTTACCCCCGGAGACGAAACTACTAGGGAGGATGCCACACTTTCCAGGTCAAATGGATCTTGGCAATTGTCCTTGATGTATTCCTTGATACTTTTAACATTCATATCTGGTCCTTGGTCACTCGAGCATGTCCAAGTTTCTTCATGTGTATGCTGGACCGGTAGGTGTTTACACATTTCTTTGAAATAGTTCTGACGTTATTCCCCGGTTATGTGAGCGTCAGCAGCAGCGAAACTAGGCTCCTTTCCTCAGTGTGGAACCGATGACACCAACTTGGCTTTTAGCCTCCGCGATATTGATACTCTGTTCGAGGAGCCTGATCCGTAGGAACGCAGTTGAAAAGTACTTCTGAGCGTTCACAACGAAACCACCTTTCGACATGTGCTGAAATTCGTGGAGCTGACACCTCCAGTGACGCATTCGCAACATAGACTGGGGTGTTACGTGCATAGTTGCTGCGGCCTGCCAGGAAAGAAGACGGTATGACTTCAGGACGGCGGTAAGGTGCATTTTCAAAAGCAGCCTTTCCTCACGGTCTGCCCGAAGTAACTTTCAAGAGGGTGTCACCCGCATCCAGGAAGCTAATCCAGTAAACGAATGTTTCTGATTTGTCTTCCTGTGTCTTTGAACTTCTTCATTGTACTGAGGAAGAGAGGATGACAAGAGGCATATTCAATCTCCTTGGCACACAGCAGTGCAGGCTTCGGGGATTGCATTTTGAAGTATTTCTCTAGATCTGCAATTAAGTGCATGGTTTCTCATTCATCCAACCAGGGCAAACTTGTCTTTCATTGCAAAGGTTTCGGCAGTTATAGAAACAAGTGAAACAGTGCTTATGTACCAGTCTGATTCCTCTTAGACCTCTGCTATACTGCTTCCTCCACATCAAAACTACGGACGCATGGAGCATTACACTTCAGGTACTGTCAGCATGTTGTGGAGACCACCATCACTAAACAGCTTCCTTATACTGGCTATGAAAGCCATAGTTGAGATGCATCCCACCAAGCCTCACGTCACTCGACAGCCAAGGATCTGGCTCAAGTCCAGAGAATCTGTCAGCCTTGCTATATATTGCAGGTCAGCAGTGAACAGAACATGTTCTTGTCCCAGCTGCATTTGCAATTTCAAACCAATTCAGCAAAGTCGTGTAGATGTAGAGAAGTCAGAGGGTGTCCATTAAGAATGGGATATATACCATATTCGAGGTCAGTGGAATTTCTCTCTCGCTAACTAGAGAATTTAATCCACCCCAAAGCGGAAATACGTGAGGTTTCAGGGGGACCTTGCACGGGCCATTTCCCAAATCAAGTCTTTTAGTACCACATCACTAGCAAATTATCCAGTTCTGTGAATTCCCATTTCACACATGGTCTGGTTGTATGGGGTTTGTTGTAAGCGTTTGATTTCCATTACTCATCACAGCTCTGTGGATCTAGGGTTTTTAGGTTTGATCTTGGAATGCAAGGTGTTTTCGGCCTAGGAGACCTTGATACAACACCACAGCCTAGGACCTGTTCAGGAAAACCAATTATTTCCTATTTTTTATACCATCCTGCACGGTTCAATGCTTTTGACCTTGTGGAAAAGTCGAAAATTACAACATTATAAGCCAAACTGTACAGGAACCCCTTGCCTCATGAAGGCATGAAGTTCTATATCTATACACGTTTTCTGAAAACGACATTGGAGCATTTTGATGTTGTTTTCGCCTATTTTTCACCAATAAAGTGGCATAAGCAGGTTAAAGCAAGTAATTAGATGCTGACTGAAACATCAAAATGCATAGGAAAACATTTATCGGAAATATTTACATGTGATATTTACAGACAATTTTCAAAAAACATTAAAATTAAATAGAATTTATTTCACTCTAGTCACAAATTCACAATGGTTTTAGCATGACATCTAATTGGTCTGTTATGTTTGTTGGCAGATCTGTTGAAACCTGCTAACAAATCCAGAGATTACTTCACAAGATAACTCACTAGTGGCAGTAAGCAAGGAGCTCCGAGGAGGCACAAGTTGACATCTCAGACCTACACCTGCAGTCCAGAGGACAAGCGTCACGCCGACCTGCTACTAGATCTGCTACCCAGAAACTCCTGGATCGGCTAACCATCATCCAGCATCAGTGGCTCCCAGTTACCCACCAACAGAAGGCCTTCAGTTCACTTCCTCCATCTCCAGAGCTTGCAGAACATACAGGGAATCCTAGCATCAAGACCTCGCCAATGAAACAGTGGAGGTATTCATCCCATTCTGTCAGATGGCTAGGATCAAGACCATGAACAAGTACAATGCAGCAGCATTTCATGACACTTCACCAAAAAAGCACAGAGATCTAGCAGGAATAAAGGTTCAGCACACGGTGACCCTGAAGGGAAAAGAAAAAGAGTGCCTTTGTCCTGGAATTAGATAGGCCTGATTCGACAAGGAGCTTTCAGATGCCATCCAGGAAATAGAGAGAAAACCGACTGTATCAAGGGAGAAGAAGGACAAGGACATCAAGGTGTCTACCAGGATAGAAGACAGAGAGAAAGGCCCAACATGTCTGGTCATGACAAGATATTGAGTCACGGACCCAGCAGCAAGCAGAGAGGGCTGCAAGACTGCAGCCGAGAGAGGAACAAGATATGAATTTGTCGCAAAATTTCTACAATTTTTCAGCTGCCCACACAGCGAAGGACTGCTGCTGAGTGTTCTACCTGGGTGACCCAAACCGAGAGTGAACGGGGAATGCAGAGGACATGGATTACCCAAACAACCTCGCTTCTGGATGTTCACATCACCAAAGACACTGCGAATCCCACATTTCCCAGGAGGGTCAGGAGTGTGTTGAAATCGCGTTACCGCTGATTCGTCTGGATTTGTCTGAAATCAAGGCCAGCCTTGTCTCTGTACATTGAAGGACTGGTGGAGCTGACCTGGACAAGTTTGTCATCTCAACCTCAACAACGAGACGGACAGGATGCTGACAAGGTACCACATCAGCCAGGGAGTACATCGGGCAGCATTTAGCGAGGACCCTTCCCAAGTATTGCTGCTTCCACTGGGATGGCAGATGCTGAGAAGATGTCCTGGGAAGTGATCCGGGACCACTTCAGAGACTCTGGGGTGTGCTTTGTCTTCAGGGAGCACCTGCATATCCTGAAGGCAAGTTACTCCCGGGAGTACCAGTTGATAGACAAGACTCAACAGGTACGGCTCAGGCAAGGCATCCATGGATTTGCCTGGGAGGCATGGGGGCTTAATGGAGTGAATCACTGCCCTTGTGTTTGACACAACGGACAGCAACAGTGGAGTACATCGGGGACTGCCAACTTCTGGAGCAACCAGCTGACAGGAAAGGTGTTCTTAACCTGGCCTGCAGACACCACATTCTAGAAGTGCTGGTGGTGCTGTATGGGAAGATCATGTTTGGCAAGGTCAAGAGCCCAGAGATTCCTTGGTTCAAGCACTTCAAGGCCGTTTGGACAGATCTTACCACAAGGGACAAACCTTAAACCCTGTCCATCAGACAAAAATGGTTGAATAAAAAGAAGAAAGAGTGCAAGAAATAATACAGGAAATCCTGAGGTCCGGAGAAAAGCCTCCTAGAGGCTTACCGTGAGAGGGCTCAGAGTAACTGATCGCCTGGGAGACAAGCCTCCCCGCGGAATCACTGGAGTCGTGCTGGAGCCATTCATCAGGCAGGTAGGATGGCCAGACACCTGTATTCTATGAAGATGTCTGCTTGCTGAGCAGCTGGAGTACGATGAAGAAAACTGGTGTGAAGCTGGAACGCCTCAAACTCTTCCTAGGATGGTTGCTATACCCAATGGGATGTCATTCTACACTTGCTGCAGATGTCCTGCAAATGATCTGCAGTTCATGAAGGACATGATGAGTTCAAGAGAACAGATCCAGAGATGCTCAGGCAGAGTGCTACAAAAACTTGGAAAACCACAAGTGGTACCTGACACAGGAGGTGTGCCGTCGCTCATGCACCTCTTCGGTAGCAGACTCAGTGACAAGAGAACGCAAGGACATTGCTGCCAAGGTGCACGCCACGCAGAAGCCAGATAGCTTCAGACGAGGGAAACCTATGTTCCTCAGGTTACAGCCAAGAACGACTCTGGCTGATCTAGTTGGTCCAGAGAGTCATCTTCTCTTGACACCTTGGCATTGTTGAGTAGATGGCTTCTGCAAACCGGTGGCGACATGGCCAAGGAGTGATGACTACAGCAAGGCCCCTGGAATATGTCAAGCATGTAAAAGTAGTGAATGACATTTGCTGAGCGGGGAGTCAAGATGATGACTTGATTTCGCAAACATATTACCACAGATGTCTCAGCAAAAACAGTACCTTCTCAAATGTGGAATACAAACCGTGAGCGATTGATAGCTTCAAGACGAAACTCTGGAAAAAATGACTGTGAAGTGTCCTTATGAAATAGACAATAGAGTTTCTGCCACTGAAAAATAGTTTTTAGAGTCTTGCACACATTTTTTGATGCAAGATTGTAATATTATAAAATTTATATGAAATTTTCAGAAAATTTGCTTTTTTTTCTGGATATGATGTGTCTTTTTCTTGAATGTTACTTGGATGTTTTTCAGAAGTAATATTAAAAATGCATTAAAATTTTGATACCCAATTTGTGTTCTATCCCAATTGTAAACAAAAGTCCAGTTAAAAAGTCTGGCGGAAGGCAAAATTAGGCGCTTTTCTACTGTAGCGGGCTCAATATCTTGAGGTCAATGAGGGCAAAGGTCGCATTTAGTTTAAAAATTTGTAATTTCGGCTTTTCAGGGCAAAAAAAAAGGCCCCCCCCCATGGGAAACCTTGCAGGGGGTATAAAAATAGGAAAAAATTGTTTCTGAACAGGTCTAAACCACATACCACAGCCATGAAGTGTAGTGTTCTTTCCGTCTATTGTCTGGTCATTGTGATCGAAATTGTCAATGGCGGCCCATCACAGTGTCTTAATACCATTCTCAGGATCATAGACAGAAATGTCACGTGATATGATGAACGTCAGATTGGTTGACAGTGGTCCAAAGCAAGGCAGTGAGGAATCTACGCACTTCATCATAAGGTATGTAGTGCCACGAGAGGTGGCATGCTATCTATCAGGTCTCGACTACCAGGTCGTGATGCAGCTTGACACCTAAACCAATGTTATTGGGTATGGATTTTTACAAAACTAGAGAATCATGTGTGAACATATGCAAGAACTCTCAGTCAATGTTCCATGTGAGTCTCAGATTCATAGGCTTGTAGCGCTCGGTCAAAGTCTTTTTTTGAAGTACACCATGCAACGAAATCATACATAGGATTCGGACACAAAGTCCTTGCACTGTTTTGTCTCCATATTCCCACTAGAATCCTAACGCTTCAGATGAAATGTATGCACCGATACATTTCCTGATGGATACCAAGCGGCCTATGCAAGACAACAGCGTTCCTCTGCTGAATTGACATCATCAGAGGATTTCCGAAGTTTCACATTCACCACTTCATTTACATGCACTTGTAGCCTCACAACGTGTTTCAGGCCTCGGCAAAACTGTTGATATCCCCCTGAGCATGCAAGATAAGACTTCCAGGCTGGATGATGAATGAATCCTGTCTCCGAAAGCTTTCTGTAATTTCTCCTTCAATCTCAATGAGTACAAGACTCGTTGGTTTTAGAGTTGACCTCTGCTGATATAGCGACCAAATCGTTCATTCAGGACAGACAAGGTTGTGATAGAGATGGTTTGGACAGGACAGTCTCTTCAATCTACCTTACTACAAACTTTTGAAGGCACACGCATGTCAGATTTATCAACCTTAGCCTTAGCACTAGCAGTTTACTATTGGTAGCGAGAGTAATGCGAATAGCAAGAGCGATGGATATTTGCATCCCATTGCAAAACAAGTCAGTAGTCAGTGTTTGACAGCATTTGCATTTTGAATCTCATAGTCCGTTTCTACTGAATGGCTGCATCAGCACTCTTGCCGTGTGGGGACCCGTCGCAGTTGAGACGTTCGACAGTTTCTCCTTCCAGCTATGTGATTTCCCACATATGAAACAGCGACGATGTCAACTTGCGACGTGTCATATCGCCGGAAACGAGACAGTCCAAACCGAGGCCCATACCTGTTGCGCCACGTCAGCGTCAGACATGTAACCAGTGTTTCTTTGGGCATCTGATATTCCTCTGTCGTATAATTTGCTCTGCACTTTTGTGGAATTGATAACAGTATATCCTTTTAGGATGTAGTTTTTCACTGGAAACAGCCGAATCATGACACCATCTTTACGAAGTTCGGCAGCTTTCAGAAGGATTACAATCCTTCGACTCCAGGATTCTGGACCAACTGGGTTATCAGCTGGTTTGGATTAAGGAAATCTCGCAAAATAGCAGCATCGCAAGACTCGTCTTCTCCTCTTCTTGAGCGGGTTCTTCGGTGGTTCCATACTTTCTTCAACCGCCAAGGAAAAAAAAAACACATACACAATTAGAAAGTGATAGAGGAACAATGAGTGTAAACGTTTTGCGCAAGGGGTTTCTTTGTATAACTGAAGACAAAGTACGAGTCAAAATTGGCCAAAAAATGGTAAAAACCCCTAATTTTGGGGTATTTAGGGTCCAAAACACCATTGAAGTGGTTTCAACCCCATATATTGTGAGAGTGTGTACTGGCAGAAAGGAATCAATGTGATGTTACCAAGTTTCAATCTTTGTAAGTGCCACAATAACAATTTTTAAGATATTCAAAGATCTCAATTTTGTTATGGGTGCAATGGGTTTTAAATGGTAAATGGCAATGTTTGAATATAAATCTGAATGTAAACCATCGTTTTTTCACAAAGTAGACATCCTAACGAATACAAGATAATATTTGCCTTGTTCTAAAGGTGGAGGGGTCAAGCGAAATTTTTGGCTTTGGCGACTCCACTAATAAGATGCTTGTATGTAATGGCGGCAAGTGGAACGCATCGCCGATCAGCTAGCTGGTTGTGCGCAGAGCTTGGGGACAGCGTGTTGGGCTTCCACAGGGTAGCTTCCTTTATTTCAGAGATTTAGTCTAGTCTCTTAGTCTTAATTGCCCCGTGGGTATGTGCGGTGCCAAACAAATGGTAAGAAACAGTATAAGCCATGAGGAGCTCAGTTTAGGAAAATTATGGAAAATAGAGGAGGAGAAACGCGGACGAGAAAAGGTATGCAAACGTCTGTTGTCATCTCTCAGTATGTTATGTGGTTGAAGGTAGTAAAATAGGCTAGTAACGCAATGGTTTGGTTAACCTGTCCCCCCAGTTGTGCTGTGCTATTTCACATAGGGTGAAATTAGCCGATTAGCAAACTAGCATGCATAATCAAAACAGTAATAACACGATCATTTCTTTGCAAGTGTTTGTAAGCCAGCAACAAACCAGTTATAATCAAAACAATCCAATACGGATTTGGTAGGTGGACTCATTATGGTTCCTTGTGCTTGTATATGACTACTAGGTTCTGAACCCAATAAGGGAATTTCCAATGTTGTAGGCTAACTTAAAAGACTTCTAATCCAGCCGGACACACCCAGGAATTTTTTTCGCGGGGGGTGGAGGGTAAGAATTTGTTTTCTCGTTCATCAGTCTAGTAAACCCGCCAGGATTCCCGCTAGCTCTAGATGGTAAATTTTTCCCGCCATAGCTGATTCCTTTTCAGGCCTAATTTCTTTATTTCAGTTACTGAAATAGTTTTGTAGTGTTAAATGCTTGTCCAAGACATTACGTGAATCAATATGCGACAAAGTGAAGGTTAGGTGTCCACGGGCAGGTGACGCAATCACATCGCTAGAAAATATAATAAATTTTTTTGGGATTACATGAAGATCTGCCACCCAGTATTGCCAACTTTTACTCCACTTATTGAATATGACACATACTCTATATGACCAATACTGTAGACCCTAACTGGCGGGCGCTCCCCTCTGACCCCCCACTAGTTCATAACACTAACCTGGAACACTGGTTTACGGAAACTTAACCTAACTGTGTATTAAACCACTCTCACCCACATGAAGATCAGTCACCCAAGTGCAGCACAGAACCGATGGTGGTGGGTGGTGTGGTGGATCTTCATGTGTCCATTTTTTTAACGGGACTGTTTAGAATATCTGATTTCTTACCAAGGATTGTAAATTTCGGGGGGGGAGGCCCATTTTGGGGCGGGCCCCCCGCGTGGCAAAGGGGCTATGGATGCCCACCTCGCGGTGCGCCCCTGCGTCTATATTATGCTAATATTTGTATTATTTGTGATATGTTGAGTCTTGTGGGATACCATGCTTCAATTAGCAAATATTCGTATGGTTTCCTTCCTATTCTGAGAATTTAAGCTATGGGCAATTGCGTGTTTTATTGTGCAACAATATATTAGTAGACTAATAATTATTTCATTGTTAAATCAGGGGCACTTCTGGAATATTTTGGAGCACCCTCTGGCAATAGTCAGGATGAGGAGGAGCCTTCTACCATGCCTTTTCTTACAATTATTATAATGCCTCTCCAAGTAATTTGCTCTCTATTTATTTGTATGTATTAACTACAATTTTCTCAGTCTTTTGTTTGTTTTTATGCTTTGTAATATAAACTTAATAATTATTCATTATTTTGGTATTTATGTTGTGTAACTAGCCGCCAAAGCCGCCCTCCGGGCGGAATTTGGCTAGCTCTGTGGAGGTTATTGGTGGGCCTTCGCCCACCAAACACCAGACTCTCCAGATTAGCCCCATCTAACCTTCATGAAATCATGGATGTAGAAAGGTATGTATTAACGCCACTCCATCACATCCCCCCAACCCATTCACTCCCCATTTACCCATCACACCCCACCCAGTTCACCACCAATTACCATCACCCCCCACCCATTACTCACCCATACCATTCACCACCACACCCATCACTCACCCATTACCCATCACCCCCCAACACTATTACCTTCACCCATCATTCCATCACCCCAACCAATTCACCCCCCATCCCATTCACTCACCCATCACCCACACCCATTACCCATCACCCAGCATTCACTCACCCAATTACCATCACCCTAAATCAAGGTTTCACTCAATGGCCCCAGACATAAACTACGTCCACGGTTTTGTTTACATCGGTGCATTGTGGGATAAGGCGGGTCGCCGGGGTGGACCTACGAGGGAAAACTACGGCGATGGAAAGATTTTTTAGAGTTATTTTGCGCGAAAATTGATATTCCAGGTGCTATATTACTTTGCTCTGTTCTCGCTGACAACACTATAGAGAAGACCTGAGGTAATGCTGATGTGCAGAGGCTTCTAAACCAAGAAAACAGAGTCATTTTAAGATGTATTCCTTGTGATTTTAAAACTCTTCTGGCCTTTGGGTCCTCGAGCATGCCAATTTCTTCATGTGTATTCTTGGACTCGGTAGGTGTACACATTTCTTTGAATCGTTCTGCGTATTCCCCGTTATGTGGCGAGTCACAGCCAGCGACTAAGGCTCCTTTCCTCAGTGTGTAACCGATGCACCACTTGGCTTTTACCCTCGCGATTGATACTCTGTTCGAGACCCTGATCCGTAGAACGCAGTTGAAAGTCCTTTCTGAGCGTTTCACAACGAAACCACCTTTCGACATGTGCTGAAACATTCGTGGAGCTGACACCTCCAGTGACGCATTTCCGCAACATAGCTGGGGTGTATCGTGCATAGTTGCTGCGGCCTGCCAGGAAGAAGTACGGTATGACTTCAAGGACGGCGGTAAGGTGCTTTTTCAAAATCAGCCTCACGGTCTGCCCGAAGTAACTTCAAGAGGGTGTCACCACATCCAGAAAGCTAATCCAGTAACGGAATTTTTCTGATTGTTCTCTTCCTGTGTCTTTAAACTTCTTCATTGTACTGAGAAGAGAGGATGACAAGCGCATTTCAATCTCCTGGCACACAGCAGTGCAGCTTCCGGGATTGCTTTTTTGAAGGTATTCTCTAGATCTGCAATTAAGTGCATGGTCTCATCATCCACCAGGGCAACTTGTTTTTCATTGCAAAGGGTTTTTCGGCAGCTGATAGAAACAAGTGAACAGTGCTTGTGTACCAGTCTGATTCCTTTTAGACTCTGGCATACTGCTTCCCTTGCAACATCAACTCACGGACGCATGAGCATACACTTCAGGTACTGTCAGCATGTTGTGGAGACCACCATCACTAAACAGCTTCCCTATACTGGCTATAAAAGCCATAGTGAGATGCACCCCACCAAGCCTCATCGTCACTCGACCAGCCAAGGGATCGGCTCATCCAAGAATCTGTTCAGCCTTGCTATTATTGCCAGGTCAGCAGTGACCAGAACATGTTCTTGTCCCACTGCATTTGCAATTTCAACCAATTTCAGCAAAGTCGTGTAGATCGTAAGAAGTCAGAGGGTGGCGCATTAATAAATGGGATATACCATATTCGAGTCAGTGGAATTTCTCTCTCGCTAACTAAGAATTTAATCCACCCCAACCGGAATACGTGAGGTTTCGGGGGGACTTGCACGGGCCATTTCCCAAATCAAGCCCTTTTAGTACCACATCACTAGCAACTTATCCAGTTCTTTGACTTCCCATTTCACACATGGTTCTGGTTTGGTATGGGGTTTGTTGTGCGTTTTGATTTCCTCCTCATCACAGCTCTGTGCTCTAGGGTTTTTAGGTTTGATCTTGGAATGCAAGGTGTTTCTTCTGGCCTAGGAAAGACCTTTGATACAACACCACAGCCTAGACCTGTTCAGAAAACAATTATTTCCTATTTTTATACCCTCCTCACTTTTCCCAAATTTGCTTTTTGACCTGGAAAAGTCGAAATTAAAACCTTATAAACCCAAAAATGTCGGGAACCCTTGCCTCATGAAGCTGAAGTTCTATTCTATACAGTTGTTCTGAAACGCCAGTTTTCGGGGCATTTTGATGTTTGTTTTCGCCTATTTTTTCACCATAAATGGGCATAACAGGTTAAAGCAAGTAATTAGATGCTGACTGAAACATCAAATGCATAGAAACATTTATGGAAATATTACATGTGATATTTACAGACAAATTTTCAAAAAATTAAACTAATATAATTTATTTCACTCTAGTCACAATTCACATGGTTTTAGCATGACATCAAATGGCCCTGTTATGTTTTGCAGATCTGTTGAAACCTGCTAACAATCCAGAATACTTCACAAGATAACTTCACTATGGCAGTAAGCAAGGAGCTCCGAGGACGCAAAGTTGACATCTCAGAACCTCCACCTGCAGTCCAGAGACAAGCGTCACGCCGACCTGCTACTAGTCTGCTACAGAAACCTTCCTGATCGGCTACCCATCATCCAGCTCAGGGGCTCCCATTTTACCCACCAACAACAGGCCTTCCAGTACTTCCTCCATCTCCAGAGTTTGCCAGAAAATACGGGGAATCCAAAGCATCAAGACCTCGCCATGAAACATGGAGGCTATCACCCCATTCTGTCAGTTTGCTAGGATCAAGACCATGCCAAAGTACATGCAGCGCAGCTTTTTCATGACCTTCACAAAAGCACAGAGATCTAGAAAGGAAAAAGGTAGAACGGGTGACCCTGGAGGGAAAAAGAGTGCCTTTGCCCTGGAATTAGATAGCCTTTTCCCGCATGGGAGCTTCAGATGCCATCCAGGAAATAGAGAGAAACCGACTGTTATCAAGGAGAAGAAGGACAGGACATCAGGTTCTACCAGGATCAAAGACAGAGAGAAAGGCCCACTGTCTGGCCCATGACAAATATTTGAGTCACGGCCCCCAGCAGCAAGCAAGAGGGCTGCAAGACTGCAGCAGAGAGAGGAACAAGATATGAATTTGTCGCAAATTTCTACAATTTTTCAGCTCCCACACAGCGAAGGACTGCTGCGGGATGTGTCTACCTGGGCTGACCCAACCGACGTGAAGGGAATGCGAGGACATGGATTAACCAACAACCTCGTTCTGGATGTTTCCATCACCAAGACACTGTGACTCTCACATTTCCCAGGAGGGGCATGGAGTGTGTTGACATCTGCAGTACCGCTGATCGTCTGGGGTTGTCTGACAATCAAGTGACAGCCTTAGTCTCTGCTACATTGAAGACTGGTGGAGCTGCCTGGGCAATTTGTCATCTCAAACCCCAAAAACGAGACGGAACAGGATGCTGACAAGGTACCACATCAGCCAGGGGGTTACAAAGGCAGCATTTACGAGGGCCCTCCCAAGTATGCTGCTCTCCACTGGGATGGCAAGATGCTGAGAGATGTCCTGGAAGTGATCCTGGGACCACTTCAGAGACTCTGGCTGTGCTTGTCTCAGGAACCACCTGCATATCCTGAAGGGAAGCTACTGGAGTACCAGTGATAGACAGCTCAACAGGAACGGCTCGGCAGAGGCATCCATGGATTTTTCTGGAGGCATGGGGGCTTACTGGAGTGATCACTGCCCTTTGTTTTGACACAACGGCCAGCACAGTGGAGTACATCGGGAGCCCGCCAAGCTTCTGAGGGAAAAGCTTGACAGGGAAGGTGTTCTACCTGGCCTGCAGACACCCCATTCTAGAAGTGCTGGGTTGGTGCTGTATGGGAGAATCTGTTTGGCAAGGTCAAGAGCCCAGAGAATCCTTGGTTCAAGCACTTCAAGGACGTTTGGACAGATCTTACCACAGACAAACCCCACAACCCTTTTCCATCAGACAAAAATGGTTGAATAAAAGAAGAAGAGTGCAAGGAAATACTACAGGAATCCTGAGGTCGGAGAAGCCTCCTAGAGCTGACTACCGTGAGATGGCTCAGCTTTTCCTGATCGTCCTTGGAGACACGCCTCCCCGCGGAATCCACTGGAGTCGTCCTGGAGCCATTCATCAGGCCAGGTGGATGGCCCAAAAACCCGTATTCTATGAAGATGTTTATGCTTGCTGAGCAGCTGGAGTACGATGAAGAAACTGTTGTGAAGCTGGAACGCCTCAACCTCTTCCTAGGACTGTTCTATACACCCATGTGGATGTCATCTACACTTGCTGCAGATGCTCCTGCAAATGATCTGCAGTTCATGAAGGACATGATGAAGTTCAAGAGAACAGATCCAGAGATTGCTCAGGCAGTGCTACAAAACTTGAAAACCACAAGTGGTTACCTGAACAGGAGGTTGTGCCGTTCGCTCTCTTCGGTAGCAGACTCAGTGACAAAGGAAGCGGACATTGCTGCCAAGGTGCACGCCACTGAAAGCCAGATAGCTTCAGACGAGGGGAAAACCCATGTTTCCCTCAGGTTACAGCCAAGGGCGACTCTGGCTGATCTAGTTTGGGCCAGAGAGTCATCTTCTGCTTGACACCCTTGCATTGAGTATGACTGGCTTCTGCAACCTGTGGCGACATGGCCAAGGAGTGATGACTACAGCAAGGCCCTTGGGAAAATGTCAGCAATGTAAAAGTAGTGAATGACATTGCTGAGCGGGAGTCAAGATGATGACTGATTTCGCAACATCATTACCAAAAGATTCTCACAAACATACCTTCTTCAAAATGTGGAATACAACCGTGAGCGATTTGATAGCTTCAAGAAGCAAACTCTGAAAAATGACTGTGAAGTGTCCTTCTGACATAGACAATAGAGTTTTCTGCCACTTGAAAATATTTTTTTTAAGTCTTTGTCACACATTTTTTGATGTCAAAATTGTAAATATTTATAAAATTTATATGAAATTTTCAGAAAATTTTGCTTTTTTCTGGATATGATGTGTCTTTTTCTTGAATGTTCTTGGATTGTTTTTTCAGAAATAATATTAAAATTGCTTCAATTTGATACCCATTTGTTGTTCTATCCCAATTGTAACAAAAGTCTCAGGTGAAAAAAAGTCTGGCGGAAGGCAAAATTAGGCGCTTTTCTACTGTCGCGGGCTCAATATCTTGAGGTCCAATGAGGCAAAGGTTCCTGACATTTTAGTTTAAAATGTTTGTAATTTTCGGCTTTTCCAGGTCAAAAAGCATGGGAAACCTTGCAGGGGGGTATAAAAATAGGAAAAAATTGTTTTCTGAACAGGTCTAACCACAGCCCACAGCCATTGAATGTGTAGTGTTCTTTCCGTCTATTGTCTGTTCATTTTGATCGAAATTGTCAATTGCGGCATCAACAGTGGTCTTAATACCATTCTCAGGATCATAGACAGAAATGTCACGTGATATATGAACGTCAGACTTGGTTGACAGCTGGTCCAAAGCAATGGCAGTGAGGAATCTACGCACTTCATCATAAGGTATGCTGTGTCCAAGAGAGGACAGGCTATCTATCAGGTCTCGACTACCATGGTCGTGGTGCAGCTTGACACCTAAACCAAATGTTATTGGGGTATGGATTTTACAAACTAGAGAAATCATGTTGTGACATATTGCAAGAACTCTCATTTCAATGTTTCCCATGTGAGTCTCAGATTCATAGCTTGTAGCGCTGTCAAAGTCTTTTTTTGAAGTACAACCATGCAACGAATCATACATAGATTCGAACAAAGTCCTTGCACTGTTTTGTCTCCATATTCCCACTAGAATCATAACGATCAGATTGAAATGTAATGTCACCGATACATTTCCTGATGATACCAGCTGCCTTATGCAAGACAACAGCGTCCTCTTCTGAATTGACATCATCAGAGGATTCGAGTTCACATTCACCAATTTCATTTACATGCACTTGTAGCCTCACAACGTGTTTCAAGGCCTCGGCAACTGTGATATCCCC
Source organism: Chionoecetes opilio (assembly GCA_016584305.1). NCBI lineage: Eukaryota > Metazoa > Arthropoda > Malacostraca > Decapoda > Majidae > Chionoecetes > Chionoecetes opilio. Next base: position 255,683 of record JACEEZ010005499.1, on the reverse strand, counting down.
TGAGCATGCAAGATCAGACTTCCCAGGCTGGATGATGAATGAAATCCTGTCTCCGAAATGCTTCTGTAATTTTTCCTTCAATCTCCATGTAGTACAAGACTCGTTGGTTTTAGAGTTGACCTCTGCTGATATAGCGACCAATCGTTCATTCAGGACAGACAAGGTTGTGATAGAGATGGTTTTGGACAGGACAGTCTCTTCAATCTCCTTACACAAACTTTTGAAGGCACACGCATTGTCAGATTTATCAACCTTAGCCCTAGCACTAGCAGCTTTAATATTGGTAAGCGAGATGTAATGCGAATAGCAAGAGCGATGATATTTTGCATCCATTGCAAACAAGTCAGTGTTTGACAGCATTCGCATTTGAATCTCATAGTCGTTTCTCTGAATGGCTGCATCAAGCACTCTTTGCCGTGTGGTGGACCCCGTCCCAGTTGAGACGTTCGACAGTTTCTCCTTCCAGCTATGTGATTTCCCACATATGAAACAGCCTGATCGAATGTCAAATTGCGACGTGTCATATCGCCGGAAACGAGACAGTCCAACCGTAGGCCCACTACCTGTTGCGCCATCGTCAGCGTCAGCACATGTACCAGTGTTTCTTTGGGCTATCTGGATATTCCTCTTGTTCGTATAATTTGCTCTGCACTTTTGGTGGAATTTGATAACAGTATCTCCTTTTAGGATGTCGTTTTTCACTGGAAACAGCCGATCATAGACACCATCTTTACGAAGTTCGGCAGCTTTCAGAATGGATTTCAATCCTTCGACTCCAGGATTCTGGACAACTGGGTTATCAGCTTTGGTTTTGGATAATGAAATCTCGCAAAATACGCAGCATTCGCAAAGACTCGTTCTTCTCCTCTTCTGAGCGGGTTCTTCTGGTGGTTCCATACTTTCTTCAACCTGCAAGGAAAAAAACATACACAATTAGAAAGTGATAGAGTAACAATGAGTGTAACGTTTTGCGCAAGGGTTTCTTTGTATAACTGAAGACAAAGTACGAGTCAAAATTGGCCAAAAAATGGGTAAAACCCCTAATTTTGGGGTATTTAGGGGTCCAAAACACCATTGAAGTGGGTTTCAACCCCATATATTGTGAGAGTGTACTTGGCAGAAAGGAATTAATGTGATGTTACCAAGTTTTCAATCTTTGTAAGTGCCAAAATAACAATTTTAAGATATCAAAAATTCTCAATTTTGTATGGGTGAAATGGGTTAAATGGGTTAAATGGCAAGTTTGAAATTATAACTGACTGTAACCATCGTTTTTCACAAAGTAGACATCCTAACGAATCCAACGATACCTAATTTGCCTTGTTCTAAAGTGTGGAGGGGTCAAGCAAAATTTTTTGGTTTTGGCCGTTTTCCCCCAAAAAGATGCTTTTTGAAATGGGGGAAAAGGGTGGAAGCAATCGCCGTCAGCAGCGGGGTTTTTGCGCAGAGCTTTGGGGCAGCGTTTTTTGGCTCCATCAGCCCCTTTTCCCTTTATTTCATAGTTTTAAGTTAGTCCCCTTAGTTTTAAATTTGACCCCTTTGGGGGTATGTGCGGTCCCAAAACAAATGGTAAAAAAAAAGGTTAACCCATGAGGACTCAGTTTGGAAAAAAAGGGAAAATAAAAAGGGGAAAACGCGGAAAGTAAAAGGTAGAAAAGGGTCTGTGTCATCCTTCAGTATTTTAAAGGGTTTGCAGGAAATTAAAATAGGCTAGTAAAAACGAAAAGGTTTTTTTAACCTGTTTTTGCTTTTGCTATTTCCCCTAGGGTGAAAAAAATCCGATTAGAAACTAGCTTTTGGAAAATTTCAAACCCCCAGTTTTTTAACACCATCTTTTCAATTTGCAAGTTTTTGGGTACCCAGAAAAAACCCATTAAAATTTAAACTAATCCAATACGGGGAATTTGGGGTATTAAAAATCATTATTTTTTCCCTTTTGTTTGTATTGTTTTTTGGGGTTTGAACCCAATAAGGGACATTTCCAATTTTGGTAGGCTAACTTAAAAGACTTCTAATTCAGGGACACACCCAGGAATTTTTTGGGGGGGGGAGGGTAAAAATTTTTTTTCCCTCGTCAGTCGTTTAGTAAACCCGCCAGTTTCCCCCGCTAGCCTCTAGATGGTTTTTTTTTCCCCCCTTTAGCGATTCCTTTTCGGGGCCAAATTTTTTTCAGTTACTGAAAAAGTTTTGGTATTTTTAAATGCTTGCCAAGACATTACGTGAACCCAATTTAATGCGCCCAAATAAAGGAGGGGGCCAAACCGGGCGGGTAGGGCTTTCACACGTAGCCCCTATAATAATTTTTTTTGGTTTAAACATGAAAAATCTGCCACCCCAGTCTTCCCAACCTTTTTATCCATTTATTGACATATGAAAAAATACTCAAATTTTGACCAATACTGTCAAAACCTAACTGGCGGGCGCTCCCCTCTGACCCCCCACTAGTTTTACTTTAACCCCCTAAACCCGGAAATTTGGGGGCGTAAAATTAACCTAACTGGGTTATTTTAAAACCCCTCTCAAACCCCATGAAGATCAGTCCCCCAATGCGCACAGGAACCCATGGGGGGTGGGGTGGTGGATCTTTATGTGGTCCATTTTTTAAAACCCATGTTAAATATTCTGATTTCTTACAAGGAGTAAAATTTTTTCGGGGGGGGGGGGAAAAAAACCCCCCATTGCCCCCCCCTTTGGAAAAAGGGGGGATGGATGCCCCCCGGGTGGCCCCCTGGTTTTATATTATTTCTTTTAAATTTTTGGATTATTTGTTATATGTTGAAAACCCGGGGGAACCATGCCCTTCCCAAAAAAAAGCCAAATATTCTGTATGGGCCCCCCTAAATTTTGCGATTAAACTATTTTGCAATTTCGTGAAAATTGGGGCAACCAAAAAATATTCAAATCAGCCTTTAAAATAATTATTTCATTGTAAATTCAGGGGCCAAATTTCTGGAATATTTTTTTGGAGCACCCCTGGCATAGTCCGGATGAGGAGGAAACCTTTTTCCCCGGCCTTTTCCCCACCAAAAAAATTTTAAAGCCTCTCCAAAAAATTTTCTTCTCTATTTTATTTTATGTATAAACTTTCAATTTTTCCCCATTTTTTGTTTTTTTTTTTAAAGGCCCTTTTATATAACTTAATAATTTTTTATTATTTTGGGATTTTTTGTTGAACTAGCCCCCCAAAAAACCGCCCCCCGGGGACTTTTTGGCTAGCTCCTGTGGGGGGTATTGGTGGGCCTTCGGCCCCCAAACCCCAGAATCTCCAGATACCCCAACCTAACTTTCCGAAACATGGATGTAAAATGTATGTATTAACGCCCCAAACCCCTTCACAAAACCAACCCCCCAACCCATTTACTCACCCATTACCCTCACCCCCCCCCCCATTCACCCCCCATTACCCCTCACCCCCCCACCCCTTTTACTCCCCAATTTCCCCTTTACCACACCCCCATTTTACTCACCCCTTACCCCCCACCCCCCCACCAAATTCCCCCACCCCTCATCCCTCACCCCCCCCCCCCATCACCCCCCACCCAAATTTACTCACCCATTTACCCCACACCCATTTCCCTCCAAACCCAACCCATTCCCCAAATCACCCATTACCCTCACCCCCACAAACAAGGTTTCCTCAAATGGGCCCCAAAACTAACTACGTCCGGTTTTGTTTACATCGGTGCATTGTGGGGAAAAAGGCCGGGGGCGCCGCGGGTGGACCTACGAAGGGAAAAATTTCGGGGAGGAAGAATTTGAGTTATTTTGCGCGAAATTGAATTCCGGGTTTATAATGTGCTCTGTTCTCGCTGACCACATGAGAAGACCTGAGGTAAGGGCTGATTGCAGAGGTTTCAAAACCAAGAAAAAAGAGTCTTTAAAAGGGCCTCGAAAAAAGGTAACAACTGGTATTCGAATGTGTCCCTACCACTTGTTTACTTTTTAATAGACTCTGCTGTACTGTTTTTTGGTTTAGAACCTTTGCCCCAAAAACCATCACCTCAGGTCTTCCTAGTTGTCGCGAGCACGGAAATATAGCACCGGAATATCAATTTCGCCCAAAACAACTCTTATTTTTTTTATTCGTCGTAAACTTTTCTTTTGGCCTCTTCCATTTGTGCCCAAACGCTGAAAACCCGTTCTTTCAGTTTTAGGGGGTTGGGGGCTGGTTCGGGTTGGGTTCGCGTGTCACAAATGGAACGCAAAAAAACCCCTTTTTTGTTTTCAAAAAATACTCAGCTGGCGAGGCAAGAGAGAGAGAGAAGAGAGAGAAGAGAAAAGAAGGAAGGGTAAGGGGAAAAAAGAGAGAAAAGAGAGAGAGAAGAGGAGAGAGATAAAAAAAAAGAGATAAAAAGGAGATAACAAGAGAAGGAAGGGGAAGAGAGAAAAAACAAAGGAAAAGAAGATAAAAGAGAGAATAACGAAGGGGAAGAAAAGAGGGATAACGAGAAGTAACGAGAGAAAGAAAACGAGAAAAACGGGAAGATAAAAGGAGATAAAAAAGGAAAGAGGGTTAAGAGAAAAGTAAGAGAAATAACTCACTACTGCTATGTAAGGGTCATTCAAATTTTTAAGACGCGGGGGGAAGCTCTCCACCAGCCATGTATGCCCCCTTTTTTGCCGTCGACATCCTTTTTCCGACCGTGCATGCGGAAAAAAAAAAACCCTTCAGATAAGAGAAATAGGGGCCCAAGGCGACCATTGTTTGTTAGACTGAAAAACCCACCCAAGCTAAACCCCCCCTTTAAGTGAGTAGAGAAAGTTCACGGGTTTTGCTGAGTCCCCTACCGCTTTGCCTCGGACCCCAGGTTTTCGTGCGGCAAAATGGAAACGCCTTGAAACTCTTGGGTTCCCCGTTGGGGGGGACAAAAACTGGGTTCTTGAAATGTCGCAAATGGAAAGGGAAGGCCTTTTGGTAGCTGTACAACATATTCATGGTTATGATAGTAATTAAAAATTTACCTTTAATTAAATTTTGAAAGTTCCTTTTTGGTTGTCTTTCCCTCATAATAAAGGGTAGTGCTACATGATGGTTTACGTGTTACTTGGGACGGAGCCATGAATACTCTTGAGGTCTATACACCAAACATCACCAAAGACTGTTTGGCGTGAGTTAGTTCGGATAACTGCCATCTATAAAAAACAAGCTGGCATAAAAAACCCCCCACGTGACATACCCCCCTGCCTTGGCCTCCATGGTACAGGATGAGGGACTGTCGTGGTTTCTGACCGATATTTTTGTACCTTACTACAAAATCGGGTAAGGGGAGGGAAGGAAAACTCCGCCGGCAGTACAGGTTAGGGTTTGGTTATTTATTCCGGTCCATTCGCCCACAATGCCATTTCGCCCACCCCATTGAGTCATTTTCGCCCACAGGTGCCATTTCGGCCCACACTATGGAGTATAGAGGGATAGGGATGGTTAGGATTTATATTGTGTTAGTGTTGCGAGGAAAAAACCCCCCAACCCCCCGCTAGGAATTGGTTAGGGTTAGATTTCTGTAGGTTACGGGTTTAGGTAGGTTAGATTTGGGTAGTTTAGGTTAGATTGGGTTTAGGGTTAGGTTGAGGTTAGGATTAGATTTTGGTTAGGGTTGGACTCGGTTAGATTTGGGGTTTAAGGTTAGGGTTTTAGTAAAGGCTTAAGGGTTAACGTAGATTTGGTTAGGGTAGGTTATCGGTTGGGTCAAACAAGCCCCCCCTTGATGAGGGGTTAGGTTAAAATGTTGTCGGGTTAGGTTAGGTTATTTGTTTAGGTTAGGGTTATCGGTGGGGGTCGGGTCAAAAACGTCCCCCTGCTAGGGTAGGTTTAAATTTTGGTTAGGTTAGGTTAATTTTGGTTAGGCAAATTTTTCGTCATTTTGGCGCCTACAAGGGGGGGGTAATGTTTCGTTCCACATGTAAGTTCCAATTCCGCCCACACATAAGGGTCCCAAAATTTTTTCGCCACTCTAAAGGGTTCACTTCACCCACACGGATCCCCATTGTCACGGTATGTCATGTAAACTATATTTCTTCCTTCTGGCAGAAAATATGGGAAAAATGAACCACCAGTACAACCTGGGCGATAATGGACGGTTAAAATTCTAGTGTTTGCCTCCATTTTAATCTAATAGAGGTTATAATCCCTCCTCTTGCACCATCCTTCACTTTCCATTTCTAAAACCTTCTCTAAATTACGCCTCAGGGCCCCTGGGACCCTCAACCTTTCCCTGGTTCTAAACCGCGCTAATATCTCCTCAGGGCCTCGGGACCGCACTAACCATATTTCGGGACCGCGCCAAATTACCTTCCCAGGTGCCTTCTTAATTCCTTTCATTAATTGGCCCTTCCAGCTTGTCAATCGGCCCTGTTTCCCTGGGAAAAATTTTCTGGCTCTCCATCCCCACACTCTTATAAAAACCTCCAGGTGGTCTTATTTAAAAGCCCACGGGGGCAATATAATTGGCCATTCTTGAACAATTAGATTTCGTGTCCTTTAATTCAACCTTAATGTTTTTCCAAACTTCCCAATTTTAAGCTAAAAAATATGAATCTCATAAATGGTCGTTTATTTCCTAAAATTCCCCCCCCCGGGGACCCCCACATTTGATAACTAAAATGTCTCTATTTGTCAGGCAATCGAGATCTAGAATATTAATGTCTCCTCTAGGGTAGGATCCTTGAGTGCTACTTAGGGAAGGTATCTGGAGGATTATTTTAAACAATTCATCTGCATTCGTGCACACCCTATGGATAAAAATTCCCAGTTCTTATCTTCCAAGAATTACAAATCTCCCACAATGCCATATCTTATCGATTGAGAACGAATCTTATATTTGGCACAGGCCTTGTTATTTCTTCACCATTTATAGGAGCTGGATGAATCCTCTTAACATAAGTTTTTGGAGGGGGCCCTTATACAACTACCACCCAAACAAAACCATTTTCTTCCAGTTCCCTCCAGTAAAAAAACCTCTAACTCCCATAATAGACTCATGCTTGTCATTCTGTTTTTATAACATGTTATACACAACCCCTCACTTGCAAGCAAATCTCTTGCATTAAAGCGCCAATACTCCTCCTCCTCGTCTGCCTTAACTTGTCCTTGTTTGAAATAACTTATAACACAGCAAATCCGACTCCGGAACTCGACATACCGTTCCTGAAAACATATCCCAACCTGTTGCCTTGTGAAGGCTGAGATTATATCAATACAAATTCCCTCTGAACACTAATGTACGTGCCTCTCAAGGAAATCTATCGTTTGTTTAAAAAAATACCGCCTACAGTGTTTTGCATTACTTAAAAACACTCCCTAAAATGCAACGTCCTCTGTTTTTTGGGCTCAAATTTTCCCTTTATTTCCTTTAACAAAACTAAAAAAAAAACCCCTCTCTCTCTCGGGAGACTTACGAATCACTTAGTGTCCCTGCCTTTCTAAAAAACTCCTCCAGGTGGTTTAGCAAAAGGTTTCCTTTACCCGGACGCCCCGGGTCTTAAAACCCCGGTTCTCTATCTTAAAAAAAGGCCTGCAGTGCAAACACTACCTCCATTTACAAGGGATTCAGGGGGACCAAAAAGAATCTGGAGAACTCCTTTCCTCGAAAAGTGCCACCCCGTCCATTGCGGTAGAGGTGGTTAGGCCCCGAAAAACAAGATTTTGGGTCCCAGCTGTCGAACAAAGAGGTGGGCCCAACAAAGGCCCATGGGGCCTTTGGCAAATGAAGGTGCAGGGCCTGTTGCATTCCACCGGCAATAGCCACTGTGTGGAGTACACACATGTCGTCAACCAAAAAGCGTTCTTGGGAAGGCGGAACACCCCACCCCACAACCACAGGGAAACCCCTCACCATCCGGTTGTCCCTAAAACTTTCTAAACCGACAGGGGCTTTCCCGTGTGAACAAAAAAACCACGCCGTAAGCCAATTCCTTAACTTCTTTACCCACCCACTCAACAATCATTTTCCCCCAGCGCCTGCAGGCCAGGGGGGGATCGATGGGGCTTTGTTTCCCTGGGTCCAGCCCATGCCACTCAAACTAGTCTTGTGCAACTGAAAAACATAACCATTGCCCCCTTTCCCTGGGTAAAGAACTCCCCCGGACTTCATGCCCACTTACCTCTTCTGTCACAAGTAAAAACCTGCTGTCAAGATGGCCTAAAACTAAAACCTGGGGTACTGGTTCACCAACAAACAAAGAATTTTTACCTTCGGTGTTAATAATGTATTCGTCTACCCTTTTTAATAAAAAACCTGCCGTAATAATCCTCTTGCAGCCACGGAGAGTACCGGAACTGATAAATGGAGTTCTTGCAACAAAAGATGGTCCCATGGCTTAACACTTTGTCTCCTGTGGCGGGGGGTCGGGGCTCCCAGACAAAACGACCTTCCAAACAACCAATCCTGGGTTGAATTTACTAGGGGGAAACCTTAGTAGGGTCCGGAGTCACATCTCGGCTGGGTAAACCCATACAGGGCACATCCCCACTCGCCAGGTGGGGCCCCCCAAACATCGCTTCCACTTGGGAACCTTTTCACCCTCTCCCACCACGTAAAAGAGAACCGGGAAATTCATCTTATTTCCAGGCTTCATGTGCACAACGCTTGTTCAAGTCGGTCAATGTCACTTTGCAAAAAAAGGCTCCGTTTTCAGGGCTTCTATTCGCCCTCAATGAAAAGAGTCTTAAGGCGCCGCCAACACCAAAACACTTCCACTTACACTCTCCCTCGGGACCCTGCAGCCTCCCTTAAGACTCAGGGGCCGCCGTCACCTCCTACCCCACACGGACCACTTCTGCAAAACCCCAGCCAACCCAAAACACACAACCAAAACACTTCACTCTCCGCTCCTTTTCCCACCAACACTCCCATCCACAGTGGACGTTAAGCCCATTTTCTGAATTCCTCTGTGAGGAGCTCAAACCAACAAGCACAACCTCACTTCACGGAGACGATAAGTCGACTGAACTTACTTACTTATGTATATACACTTACTTATGTATATTGTCAATCGTTGACAAGCATAACTAGCTAAAAATGTGCATGGATGCGTTCATGGTTGGCTCGTCGTAACTCGTCAGACTCGTCGTCTGAGATCGACGGGAAAGGAGCTAATGTGACGGCGCCTTTACAGTTTACACAAGTGTCCGCCAGTCGGAGCGCGTGGTACATATATGACAGTTGGAGCACTTGTTTACAAGCTCAGTTTAAGCTGTTTTCGCCTGTTTTCCGTTGTTTTATATGCTTATTTAGACTTGTTCAGTGCAGTGAAGTCATTATGGCATCGAAACAGAAGGGAAGTGACTAAAGGAAGCGTGTGAATCTAAGTATTGCAGAGAAATTAGAACTCATTAAGAAGGTGGAGTCTGGTGTTTCTGTCGCCCGGGTGTGTGTCGAGTATGGTGTAAAGAAACAAACAGTGAGTGATATACGCAAGGCTAAGGACAAACTCACAGAATATACTGTGAAATTCAATGTTGATGCAAGTAAGGATAGGAAAGGATCATGTCATCATGTGTACATGGGTAACTTGTGTCTTATAATTATGTCTTAACGACAACACTTTTGGGGAGGCGGTAGCGGAGTGGTTAGCGTCTCCGACTGGCGTTCTCGGTGACCCGAGTTCGATCCCCGAAGAAACCCAAAACCTTTCTGCACCGTCGAGTGGCCTAAGAACACCCACATGCTCTGCTCATCAACTCTACCTTCGACTGCGAGTGCATCGGAGGACACAGGGGGAACGGAGAACATGAGCCTCTCTAATCACAGGCGTCACTATAAAAAAAAAACAATAATAAAAAAAAAAAAAAAAAAAACACTGCTGCTGCCGTGGCCGCGCTGCGCTGCCAGGCGTGGATGAGCGCCTTGCTTGTATTTTTATCTATTTACTCATATGTATGAATAATAGCCATTAAAATGCGATTATATGTCTACATTCACCAAGAATAATGGTATTTCATAGCATACCAAGCAGTAATGAGCGAGCCTGGACACTTACTACCTCTCCTAATACCACTCCCGTGCAGTCGTGGGCGAGCTTGCTATGTAGCACCAGTCACTGTTTACCTTCCAACATAACTACACGGTCTGGTTGTGTTTGTGATTAATTCTCATTTATTACACAGCGTGCAGGAGCATACCAAATCCAGCATTTAGCGCCAGTCACTGTTTACCTCCCAACATAGCTACACAGTCTGCTTGTGTTTGTGATTATTTCTAATTTATTTAACAAATTTTCCTGTGTTTTACCTATATTTTTCCACCCTTGGGAAAATACCCTCGCTATAACGGACAATCGGCTTTAACGGACCACTCCTTCCCCCCCTTTAGTCCGTTATATCGAGGTTTGACTGTATATACACTCAAACCTCGGCTATCGCGCTTAATTGGTGCCGCTATCGGCGCGCGATAGCCGAAATCGTAATAGCCGAACAATAGAACTAATGGTAATAATTCTAATTGGTGCCAGGATCCCCAAGATGACAATATATTTTACAATTTTTTTCCATTTTTTTGGTATTTTCAACCAGTAATTGAGTATGCGGTTAGATGTGTTCTTTTCTTATACATGTTGATGTGTTAAGAATGATGCTGACATTCAAAATCGTCAAAAATGCTTCGTTAGGTTAGGTTAAGAATTTTCCAGAAAAAGTAGGTAATTCCCGTAGACTTTGTGGGATTTGTATTTTTATGTATTTTTGGCCTATGTCATCCCATAGAGTGTTCACCGAATATATTTTATGTCATCCTCATAATCTATTCCCAGCACAAAACTCGTTTGCACTTTCCCCACCCAAAACCTCCCATTCGTGAGAGGTCTCCAGGTTTGTTATGGAGGAGGGGGGGATAACAGCCACCCACCGGGCAAGCCAAGGAAGACATGGAGACAGTGTATTGAAGAGGATCTGGCAGCATTGGGCATTGAAGAACTTGACGCAATGGATAGAGATCGTTGGAAGCGTATCATAGGCCGTCTAACCTCATAAGATATGGAAAAATCTGACTTTAAACAGAAAGAAGACCGGTCAGCAACACTAAATGTAGCAAAATGTTGAGTTTCAAGGGTATGATACCCTTGGGCAGTCATAGTCTCCATTTCAATGTTATAATGATTGAAAACGATACCATTATCATCACAACATGTCGAACATGACATAATCTACTGTATGCACTACTGTATGCACGGTCTCGTCTTTGTTTATATATGGACAGCTGACTTGAATGTTTTCCTCAGGCCGCCATGTTTGACTAGCGGCGGCGGCTCCAAAACCTGTTTGTAAAGAGGCAATGGTGCTCCCCGGCACATTTAAGGCTTTATCAGTACTACTGATAAAACTTTCAGTTTTGTGAATAACCATTTAGTGCTTAACGGTCAAATATTAGTTAATCTAAATTTCTTGGCCTGAACAGCTGTTAAGGTTCAGTAACAAATTTGTATATGCAGCCCCTGACGTCATAACAAACTAATCTGCAACCCCTCGCTACGTGGGTCTGGCCACGACTGGCTGCAGACATGGCAAACCTAGTGCGATAGACATGTTTGTGAATACATATACAAGGTGTGAGAGCAGTAAAACTTGGTAGCTTGATGTGCTATAGCCGATGTTTGGTTTGAAGACACAGGAGGGCAACATGCATGAGCCTGTAATCACAGACGCCAGTCACTATAAAAATCCTGCCTGCACCTCCACCGCGGGTATATAGCCCTTAAGTGAACATCCAGGGCCTACCGTCCGATCCCTGGAGGTCATTACCAACCGGCGTTATAGGCCGAAATGTATAAAAAAAATATAAAATAAAAAATAAAAAAGGTATGCGTGATAGCCGTAGAATTCGATAGCTTGATGCGTTATAGCCGAGAGTTGAGGTACATTCAGGTATGCGTGATAGCCATAAAACGCGATAGCCGAATGCGCGATAGCCGAGGGTTGAGTGTATATATATATATATACTGTATATATATATTATATATAATATAATATATATATATATATATATATAATATATATATATATATATATATATATATACACCGTATTTGCCGGCGCATAAGACACAGTTTTTTCTCTTAAAAAGGAATGCAAAGTTCACCTTGCATCTAATGCGGCCATATTAGCGAATGAGAGGTCGGGCAGAGAATGCAGAACAGCCGGTGGTGTATTACTAAAGGGGTCTGGAGTGATCTGTGTTGAGCAGTAGTCCACTGAGCACAAATTTGTAACTGTGTTATCAACACTAATTCATAATACTAAGAAAAGGTTGGAGTTTAAGAGAAAATAAGAGCTGGGGCAACAAGATAGCGATTGTTGCTGCCAAGATGGCAGTGTCAGATGTAAACATCATCCACCCCCCGCTGCTGCTCTCCATTGTAAAACGTCTGATATCTCAGGTCTGCCGCTTCACCTGGGATACTTCACTCGGCGACGCCCTCCGCACACCCACCATGGGTCATTACCGCTCAGACTCCTCCCCGCACCCATGGAAAAGACAAACATCCCGCATATTAGATGTCGCCTTAATTAACCCACATTCGACTCGCGCCACACAAGTTGACACAACAGTTGGAAGGAGATGATAGAAGGGAGGCAGAAAATGGTGATGGAATCCTCGCTGGAATGAGTATTGTTGATAAATGGAATAGTGAAACAAAGAGCGTGTTAAAGTTTTATTTGAAGGAGTGTGAGCGGTGAGAGGGAGGTGTAGTATCTTGGGGAGTCTGTCTATACACACAAGGATGGAGAAAGGGAGTCGTGGCTTTGTTGTTTATTTGACAGCGAGTCATTGTATAACGTGGGGACAAGAGGTGCGCGGCGTGTGTGTCTCTGTGTGTCCTGTGCCTGACTGAATTACCTGGCTGATGTTGCAGTTGTCGGCGAGGACAAGTCAGGTCAGCGTCAGGTCACCCTCGGGCCTCTAATCCTGGTCCCAGACAGGGGGGTGACCTAAGCCGATGCAGGTGTGTATGTGCGTGTGTGTGTTAGCGCCGCTACATTGGTAAGCAAGGTGGGATAGGAGACATCATAGTTGTACCACCTTGACCCCTACTTGACTATTGTCGGGATCGACGATATTTGCCCTGCTTACACCTATGAATCTATCACAGTCACGAGGGTTGATTAGTTTTCTTCAGGAAGGTACAGGTGAAGGCTGGTTCACACTCTGAAATCATGGCAGCGTTCCATCAGCCGTGCCTTGTATTCACACTATTTGTCACGGTTACGTCATTCTCGGCAGTTCCTGTTCACCCTCTAAGCAGAGATGGTGCCTCAGAGGCTATGGTTGAAGAAATTTACATTAATAGAACTTCTATGGGATGAAGAAGAGGAGTTGAACTCTAAAAGACACTGTTTTGGGTACATAAAGCCTTGAGAAAACGACAATTATCAGCACGGCACAGTCTCATAACGTTAAAATACTCTTTCCCAGAAACCGTTACGTGACAGGACGGTGATGCATTGGAGCCGTGAAGGCGGCGCACCGTTTAGTGTAACATGTCTATTTGTTTGAATGTAAGAAATTCTAACGGATGGGATGAGACGGTGCCGTGTCACCATGATGGTATGGTGTGATTCGGCCTTGAGGCGGACGGTGTGGTGCCGTGATGGGTCTTGGTCTTGGTGTACCGTGTGGAAGACTTTTGTCCCGTCTATAAGTACCGTTGCAGTCTTTTTACTAGCACTTGTTCATACAGTTTCCTTATCCATAGAGGCACAGGGGTGAGGATTGAGGGGTCGAGGTGGTACAAAGGCCTATGCCGTTTCCTATCCCACCTTGCTTACCAATGTAGCGGCGCTAACACACACGCACATAAACACCTGCATCGGCTTAGGCCACCCCACTGTCTGGGACCAGGATTCGAGGGTGACCTGACGCTGCCCTGACTTGTCCTTGCCGACACAACTGCAACACCAGCCAGGTAATTCAGTCAGCCACAAGATACACAGAGACACACACGCCGCGCACCTCTTGTCCCCACGTTGTACAGTGACTCGCCGTCAAATAAACTACAAAGCCAGGACTCCCTTTCTCCATCCTTGTGTGTATAGACAGACTCCCCAAGATACTACACCTCCCTCTCACCGCTCACACTCCTTCAGATAAAACTTTAACACGCTCTTTGTTTCACTATTCCATTTATCTACAATACTCATTCCAGCAAAAATTCCATCACCATTTTCTGCCTCCTCCCTATCATCTCCTTCCAACTGTTGTGTCAACTTGTGTGGCCCGAGTCGAATGCGGGTTAAGGCGACATCTAATATGCGAGATGTTTGTCTTTTCCATGGGTGCGGGGAGGCGTCTGAGCGGTAATGACCCATGGTGGGTGCGCGGAGGGCGTCGCCGAGTGAAGTATCCCAGGTGAAGCGGCAGACCTGAGATATCAGACGTTTTACAATGGAGAGCAGCAGTGGGGGGTGGATGATGTATACATCTGACACTGCCATCTTGGCAGCAACAATCGCTATCTTGTTGCCCCAGCTCATTTTTTCTCTTAAACTCCAACCTTTTCTTAGTATTATGCATTACTGTTGATAACACAGTTACAAATTTATGTTCAGTGGACTACTGCTCAACACAGATCACTCCAGACCCCTTTAGTAATACACCACCGGCTGTTCTGCATTCTCTGCCCAACCTCTCATGCGCTAATATGGCCGCATTAGACGCAGGGTGAACTTTGCATTCCTTTTTAAGGGAAAAAACTGCGTCTTATGCGCCGGCAAATACGGTATATATATATATATATATATATTATATATAATATAATTATATATATATAAATATATATATATATATATATATATATAATATATATATATATATATATATATATAATATATATATATATTATATATATATATATATATAATATATACAGGGAGGTCCCGAAGATACGAGCAGTTAGGTTCCACCTGGCATACTCGTAAAGCGAAATCTCGTATAACGAAACACATTACTAATGGTAAAATATAAGTTTGGTTCCAGGACCCCATCAATTAAAAAAAAAAAAAAAAAAAAAAAAAGGACATGTTTTTCAAGCTAAAATAAACTATAGCAAACACAACAAACACACAGGGTCTATATTACCCACACTGTACTACCTATTCTGTAGAAAAAGCATTCTGAAAGAGAAAATAGCACACAAAATAACATAACTGCACATTAATTAAACATAAAACATGCATAACAAGTAAAACAGACGTTGTAATGTGGGGAACGCAGCGTGATACAAGAGAAGATAGTGTAGCGGTCCCAAGGTTGGGGCTGCACACCTGGCTAATTACCCCTAAAGGTCAGGCTACGCCATATGCTTGATTACCCTTCAGGTCACGCCTTGCTAGGGGTGACCTGACTGCGGTCCCAAGGCTGGGGCCGCACACCTGCTAATTACCCGTAAATGTCAGGCCGCGCCATATGCTTAATTACCCTTTAGGTCACGGTTTGCTAGGGGTGACCTCATTGGGGTCATCCAAATCCCCCTTTGTCCAGCCCAGGAGTGGTAGGGCGCGCATTTTGAACTTGATAATTTTACTCACCCCAGTTTGAATGTCGTATCATTGGATTTTCGATCTTGTATATTGAAAATAGACCCTAATTTACACATCTCGTATCATCGGATTCTCGTATACCGAATGCTCGTATAACGGGACCTCCCTATATATATATATATATATACAGTTGCCCCTCGATTTAACGGACCTTGGTTTAACGGATTTCGGATTTAATGGAATCCATTCGCGAGACAAATTTGCGGGCAAAAATGGCATGCCAGACCGCTTATCATTGCTCGAATCGTCAACTCAACATAATTTTCTCGTTTTATTTTGGAATGCTTGGGGTTTAAGAAGTTTTAATGAATCAGATATTAAGATATTTAAGGAAGGAACCTGCGTTGCTACTTATTTAGTGGTAGAAGGTGTGTATGTGTGTTAAAATAGTGAATACATTGTATTAGTATTACATTCTTGATCTTTTCCTAACTACTAACCCTTCTGCTTACTCTGTGAAACTATTCTCTCCGTTGGGTTCCTCCGATCACAATCTTATTTTTGTAACCTGTCCTATAGCTCCGGTACCGTCTCGGGACCCACCTAAGCGGAGGTGCTTCTGGCACTTCAACTCAGCTAAGTGGGAAGACCTAAGGCAGTACTACTCTGATTTTCCATGGAATGATTACTGCTTGCATGTCAAAGACCCATCTCTTTGTGCAGAGCGCATAACTGAGGTCATAGTCTCTGGCATGGAGGCATACATTCCACATACTTTCTCTAATCCTAAAGCCCATCAACCTTGGTTTAACTCTGCTTGTTCTCATGCTGTCCGAGATAGAGAGGTGGCTCACAAACGGTACCGTAAGCATCCATCTCCTGAAACTCATGCCCTTTATAGTTCTGCCCGTAATCATGCCAAATCTTTACTTCAACTTACCAAAAACTCTTTCATTCATAGAAAATGTCAAAATCTTTCTGAATCAAATTTCTCTCGTGACTTCTGGCATCTAGCTAATAACATCTCTAACAATTTTTCTTCTTCATCTTTCCCTCCTATGCTTCACCCAGATGGCTCCACAGCTGTCTCATCTACTTCTAAAGCTGAACTCTTCGCTCAAACATTTGCTAAAAATTCCACTCTGGCTGATGAAGGGCTTGTTCCTCCTTCTCCTCCACCCTCTGACTATAGTATGCCTGTCATTAAGATCCTTCGGAATGATGTTTTCTTTGCCCCATCTGGCCTAGATCCTCGGAAGGCTTACGGTCCTGACGGAGTCTCTCCTATTGTTCTCAAAAACTGTGCTTCTGTGCTTGCACCTTGCCTGGTCAAACTTTTCCATCTTTGTCTATCTACTTCCACCTTTCCTTCTTGCTGGAAGTTTGCTCACATCCAACCTGTTCCTAAGAAGGGTGACCGTTCTAATCCTTCAAACTACCGTCCTATAGCTTTGACTTCCTGCCTTTCTAAAGTTTTTGAATCTATACTTAATAAGAAGATTCTTAAGCATCTATCTGCTCACAAACTTCTATCTGATCGTCAGTACGGTTTCCGTAAAAGGCGATCTACTGGCGATCTTCTAGCTTTCCTAACTGAATCTTGGTCATCCTCCTTTAGGGGTTCGGTGAAACTTTTGCTGTTGCCCTTGACATATCAAAAGCTTTTGAAAGAGTCTGGCACAAATCTTTAATTTCCAAACTACCCTCATTCGGTTTCTATCCTTCTCTCTGTACCTTCATTTTAAGTTTCCTTTCAAACCGTTCTATTGCAGCTACTGTAGACGGACATTGTTCTTCTCCTAAATCTATCAATAGTGGTGTTCCCCAGGGTTCTGTCCTATCACCCACTCTCTTTCTATTATTCATTAATGATCTTCTAAGTCTAACTCAAGGCCCTATCCACTCCTATGCTGATGATTCTACCCTGCATTTTTCAACATCGTTTATTAGACGTCCAACTCAACAGGAACCATCTCCGTGAATCACTTAGTTCCTGTTGAGTTGGACGTCTAATAAACGATGTTGAAAAATGCAGGGTAGAATCATCAGCATAGGAGTGGATAGGGCCTTGAGTTAGACTTAGAAGATCATTAATGAATAATAGAAAGAGAGTGGGTGATAGGACAGAAACCCTGGGGAACACCACTATTGATAGATTTAGGAGAAGAACAATGTCCGTCTACAGTAGCTGCAATAGAACGGTTTGAAAAGGAAACTTAAAATGAAGGTACAGAGAGAAGGATAGAAACCGAATGAGGGTAGTTTGGAAATTAAAGATTTGTGGCCAGACTCTTTCAAAAGCTTTTGATATGTCAAGGGCAACAGCAAAAGTTTCACCGAACCCCTAAAGGAGGATGACCAAGATTCAGTTAGGAAAGCTAGAAGATCGCCAGTAGATCGCCTTTTACGGAAACCGTACTGACGATCAGATAGAAGTTTGTGAGCAGATAGATGCTTAAGAATCTTCTTATTAAGTATAGATTCAAAAACTTTAGAAAGGCAGGAAGTCAAAGCTATAGGACGGTAGTTTGAAGGATTAGAACGGTCACCCTTCTTAGGAACAGGTTGGATGTGAGCAAACTTCCAGCAAGAAGGAAAGGTGGAAGTAGATAGACAAAGATGGAAAAGTTTGACCAGGCAAGGTGCAAGCACAGAAGCACAGTTTTTGAGAACAATAGGAGAGACTCCGTCAGGACCGTAAGCCTTCCGAGGATCTAGGCCAGATGGGGCAAAGAAAACATCATTCCGAAGGATCTTAATGACAGGCATAGATGCCACCGAGCGCCTAACTTCTGATCTTTCTATAATTTCTGATTGGGGCAAAGCAAACCTCGTTTTGTTCAATGCCTCAAAAACCCAATTTCTTCACCTATCTACTCGACAAAACCTACCAGATAACTATCCCCTCTTCTTCAATGACACTCAACTGTCTCCTTCTTCTACAATGAACATTCTAGGACTATCCTTTACTAAAAATCTGAACTGGGAATCTCACATCTCATCTCTTGCTAAAGCAGCTTCTAAGAAGTTAGGTGTGCTGTGGCATCTGCATCCTTTTTTTTCTCCCTCCCAATTGCTTGCTCTCTACAGGGGCCTTATCCGCCCATGTATGGAGTATGTCTCACATGTTTGGGGAGGATCCACTCATACAGCTCTCCTAAACAGGGTTGAGTCAAAAGCTTTTCGTCTCATCAACTCCTCTCCTCTGACTGATTGTCTTCAATCTTTAAATCACCGCCGCAATGTTGCTTCTCTTGCTCTCTTCTACCGTTATTTTCATGCTCACTGCTCTTCTGAACTTGCTAACTGCATGCCTCCCCCACTCCCGCGGCCTCGCTGCACAAGACTTTCTACTCATTCTCATCCCTATTCTGTCCATCTTCCTAATGCAAGAGTTAATCAGTATCTTTACTCTTTCATCCCTTTCACTGGTAAACTCTGGAACTCTCTTCCTGTTTCTATTTTTCCACTTTCCTATGACTTAAATCTTTTCAAAAGAAGAGTAACAAGACACCTCCCGAACTAAATTGGCCTACCCCTCTGTTTTTATTTTATTCTCTTACTGTCTTCTTTATAGGGACTGGCAACTAAGCGGGCTTTGTGCTACCCATTTTTGTTGTGCCCTTGGCCGGTTCCTTGTGATGTAAATAAAAAAAAAAAAAAAAAAAAAATTACGGGGTGGACGAAAGAATGTTTACCCTACACTCCCCCGTCATCCCGTCACCTAAACATCTTTAAATCACTCTTATTTACGGTGACACACGGTGCTACACTGATCAAGATAATGACACGTGTATATAACAGCTCACCAAAACCACTACAATGTATAATAAGGAGTAATAAGACGTTAAACCCTGCCCAACCTACTGGCGGAGGAGCGGGAGGCCTGCCCCACCGCCTCCTCTCACAACACCCCATTATCCGCCTCACCTGTGCCTTCCTGAAGAAGACAGGTCAGCTGCCACGCCTGTGATAGCACCATAGGATGTCACCAGGGATCATAGGATTCCTCATGGGATCATCGCTCTCCTACTAAATATTAACAAGGAGATCTCCTTGCCCTTGCCCTTGGTGTTGATCTACGCCTGCCTCATGATGCTGCTATTGCCCTTGGTGTTGATCTACGCCTGCCTCATGATGCTGCTATTGCCCTTGGTGTTGATCTACGCCTGTCTCATGATGCTGCTGCTGCTGCCGCAGCCGCGCTGCCAGGCGTGGATGAGTGCCTTGCTTGTATTTTCATCTCTTTACTCATATAAAGTAAAAGCCTTATAACTCGGCACGATAGGGGCTCTGGCCCTTGCCGAGTTATTCAATGTGCCGAGTTATGCAATGTCCTCTGATATGGGTTAAAAAAAAAAAAAAAAAAAAAAAAAAAAAAAAATACAGTACTGTAAAAGCATAAAAACTACACTTACCAATGAACGGGTAGCAGCAGGCATGTAATCCAAGGAGAAGGGAGCCTTGTTGTAACATGCATGTAGAAGATGTTAGGGGGACTCAGTCGCATTTTAACACTGGTATCACTTTAATCACTTTATAATCACAACTCTATATGTACTATATTGTATCGAGTGTACTGTACCTGTACAACCTAATTTTACATCACTTGAGCACTTAATTACTGCAACACTATGCCCTGTCCATTAACTCTACCTTTGACTGCGAGTGCATGGAAGGACACAGGGGGGCGGCATGAGCCTCTAATCACAGGCGTCACTATAAGAATCCTGCCTGCGCCACCACGGGCGACGGCCAACCATCACGGCCCTCGAGTGAGCCTCCAGGGCCTACCATCCCACCCATGGAGCTCACTGCCTACACTGCTATAAGCATAGGTGTTAAAAAAAAAAAAAAAAAAAAAAAAAAAAAAAAAAAACAACAACAACAGCTTGTCTTTGCCATGCTGAGTTATATCAAATTCCGAGTTATACAGTGCCGAGTTATAAGGCTTTTACTGTATATGAATAATAGCCATTAAAATGCGATTATATGTCTACATTCACCCAGAATAATGATATTTCATAGCATACCAAGCAGTAATGAGCAAGCCTAGAGACTTACTACCTCTCCTAATACCATTCCCGAACAATTGTGGGCAAGCGTCCCAAATCCAGCATGTAGCGCCAGTCACTGTTTACCTCCCATCATAGCTACACGGTCTGGTTGTGTTTGTGATTATTTCTCAATTATTTCACAATTTTTCCTGTGTTTTTCCTATATTTTCACACCCTTGGGAAAATACCCTCACACTAACGGACAATCGGCTTTAACGGACCACTTCTCCCCCCTTTTAGTCCGTTAAATCGAGAGTTGACTGTACATTTATTATAGGTTTTACCGATCTGACTGCGTCCCCTGACCGTATACACCTACTACCTAGATTTGGTCGAGCTTAGGCTTCACATAATGTCGTGGACAAGCATTTAACACAACCAAAACTATTGTTTCAGTAGCAGAAATAAGAAATAAGGCCTGAAAAGGAAATCATCTGATGGCGTAAAAATTTACCATCCAGCGGCTAAAATCCTGGGTACGCGCGCCTCAGGGTGTCCTATGATGTTTCATCCCATCCCTTCTCACATTGTTTACTTCTTTCCAAAATTGCCTCTTATTTTCCCCAAAGTTTTGAGTAATTTCTTCCCCTTACCTTTCATCAGCCTTCTATTTTTTCTCCAAACTTTCCACTTCATTTTTCTGCATTTACTTTTGTACTCTTCCCACATTCTCTCCTCTCTACTCTGAAAATTACTGTTGTATGCCCTTTTTTTCTCCTTGACCAGTTGTTTCACCTCTTCATTCCATCATTCGCTGCCCTTCCTTCGCCCTCCATTGCCTAATTTCCTCATACCATAAACTTCCTTTGAACATCTGGGCACCCCCTCCTGAAATGCTGTCCATTCCTCTTCCAACTTTCTCTTCACAGTACCTGCTGTCTTGCTCCACTAATTGTCTTCTCATATTTGTTTCTACATTAGGCTACCTATTTATTAAGTTCACTAACGCTCACTGCTTTCCTACTTTCTGTGGATCTTCTCTTCATACGAAACTTCACTTTTGCATCCACCAAGTAATGGGCAGAGATCCCTCCACCTACTCACCTATGCACACGCACATCTGTTAGCCTGTTTATCTTTTGCCACTCCATTAGTACATCATCCATTAGTGCTCCTTGTTCTCCATTATCACTTCTTGTGTACAGTCAAACCTCGATATAACGGACCTCGATGTAACGGACATCAGGTATAACGGACTCCATTTGCGTGATTTTTTTTTTTTTTTTTTCATATTAGACCGCTTATCGCCGCTCGAATTGTCAACTCAACATTATTGTATTATTTTCTCATTTTATTTTGGAATGCTTGTGTTTAAAGGAGTTTTGATGTACAGGTTGAAGTTCCCAAACTCGGCATCCCAAGACTCGGCAACACCCAAAACTCGGCTATGGTTCCGGATTTTCCAAAACACGGCAGAACACCCAAAACCCGGCACGTAGTTGCCGGGTCGGCCGATAGGTGCCACCACACTAGGCCGCTTGGTTTCTCCCGCCGATTTGTTTGTTGTTATTGTTCAGTGATGTTGTGACTAGAGTTGTGTACACTGTTATTTTGTGTACTTCTACAGGTCTGTTATTGGTATTATGGCTCCCAAACGTCCAGGAACACCTACTGGTGGAAGTGAAAAGAAAAGGAAGAACAACGTGTTAACTATTTCTAAGAAAATTGACCTTTTGAAGAAGTTGGGTGGCTTTTTTTCCCCTTAATATATCTACGTTCTAAAATTCGGAAAATTCCATTACTCGGCTCGGCGCTGGTCCCGAGGTTGCCGAGTTTGGGAATTTTAACCTGTATCACATGTTAAGATATAATATTATAAGGAAAGAGCCTGTGTTGCTAGTGATTTAGTGGTACAAGGTGTGTATTGTTTAAAATAGTGACTATTAGTGTTATGGCGTGCCGCTGCTACGTCTCCCTGTCACCTCAACACCCTAAATCACCCTTATCTAAGGCGACACGCAGTGCTACACTGACCTAAATAGTGACACGTGTATAGAACTGCACTTCACAACCATATAATATATATAATAATGAGCATTAGTCATGATAATAAGCAATATCTTTGGAAGCCACGGCTGAATCTGGCTCGTAGTAATTTGTTTACTTTTCACTAGAGCTTGACTAGCTAGAGCTTGACTAGCTACACGTTCTGGTTGTGTTTGTGATTATTTCTCATTTATTTCACGTGTAGGAGCGGACCAAATTCAGCATGTAGTGCCAGTCACTGTTTACCTCCCAACATAGCTACACAGTCTGGTTGTGTTTGTAATTATTTCTCATTTATTTCACAATTTTTCCGGTTTTTTCATATATTTTTCCCCCCTCGGGAAAATACCCTCGCTATAACGGACAATCGGCTATAACGGACTCCTCCTCCCCCTTTAGTCCGTTATATCGAGGTTTGACTGTACTTGTAAATATAAATATTTTTTAAGAATGTATTTCATATTATAACCCTGTTTCTTTACACATGTCCAACAGGTACTCTCCATTTTCATTCATCCATGGCATGCCACTTGGTTCAGATAATGAAAAGACACATAACATCGTCTCTTTAAGTCTCCTACGACTCTCAAGGAATACAGACACACACATTCTACACCCTGTTTCATATTGACAGTTTATTCTTGCACATATTTATTGATCCATTACCAAAATTGTTAAAAATCTATGAATGGGAAGAACAGAAAGACAAACATAGCCATATCCATGTTATATGCTAAGAACATGCTTGGAAACTTAAGTTAACCTTAGGATAACATGTGACATTTTACATATTCCCAGAGTAGAACGAATTTTTGTAATGCCAGAACATTTAACAGTGATAAGCATCAACTTCAACAGTAAAATATGTCCGATGCCTTTGTGATCATGCATTAATGATGTAGTGTACATATGGAAGCAGCCCATCTTCCATATGATGATTGTAGTATACATGTATGCCCCACGATCCTGCTTGTCAGATTTTTTGCACTGGACAACTGCCACACTATTGAGCATTCCTTGCAGCTCCTCTACTGTCACATTCTTGTTTATATCACTAAAAAATTCTTATTGATACGTTCAAATTTAGAAGTTCTTGTTCAAGATCGTTGACTGAATATTTACAGAGAAAATTAGTACAAGATGCATATACTTGCACATGGAACTAGAATACATCAAGCTGCTGAGATTGAAATCAATAAAAAATAATACTCATTCTTGTAGCATGACAAACAGAAATCATAAATTATAAATCTTACTGAGTAGAATCGGCAACTTGGCTGAGGAGTTTCTGCCAATTTTTATTTTCATTTACTTGTCATACTTGTGTCTCACAGCTGCCTGGTACACCTCTAAAAAAATGTTTAAGTCAGCACAGATCATGAGGTGCTTATCCCCAAATAGCTCTATTTTGACATGTTTATTTTTTTACAGGGTCGGAAGAAACTCACAATAACATGGGTCTGATTAAATTTACAAAAGACAATTGGATTCATTATGTACAAAGATTCCCTTAAAAATTGTATATTTTGTATTCATATATAAACTCCCATAAATCCAGCAGCCATGGGGAATCTAACATGCCAAATCATACTTTGTTAATGCTTCATTTACTTAAAACAAATGCAAACTTAGCTTGTAAATACTCATTTTGGTTCCAATAATGCTTACAGCAGTCAGATGAGAGCCATTTATTTCCAGTGAACTGTGAGGACATTTCGAACAGAATATGTAGCATTGCTTGGTCTTATACACCTGGCCAAATTATTTTAATGCCAATTTTCAAAATGAAAGCTTATCTAACTCGATAAGGAACAAAACTCATGTCGCATTTGTAAACTTAGATGAAAATATAACATGGCAGGATGAATACATACAGATGACTTAATCAATATTATGTCTTCTAAAAGAAAACAATCAGCAAAGCATGTGTTTAACAAGCTATTCACAGTTGAAGGAAAGGAGAGCAAAGAATGTACCCTTCCAAACTATTGGTAATTATTCATATACACATTTCAGAGGCATTCTAATACTCTGACTTAACTAGAGTAGTTCTGCAGATAGAAACACATGAGCTGTGAGCATGAGTATGTTCTACAAATGCATTAGTACATAAGAGCAAGAACATAAGGAAGCTACAAGAGGCTGCGAGACCTACATGTGGTAGTTCCTGTTACTTAACACTACCTACATCCCCCTTTCATCCCCATCCATGAATTTATCCAGCCTCCTTTTAAAGCTCCCTATTGACTCCGCACTGACCACCTGACGACTGAGTCTATTCCAATCATTTACCACCCTATTTGTGAACCAGTTTTTCCCTACTTTCTTTTTAAATTACGCTTTTCCAGCTTGAATCTGTTACTTCTTGCTTACTATAACTAACTTACTAAACTATCCTGCTTACTAGCCGTAAGAACTATTCCTACATCTTCTTTATTGTATCCCTTTAACCACTTAACGGGATACAATAAAGGAGATGTAGGAAAAGTTCTTACGGCTAGTAAGCAGGGTAGAACAAGAAGTTATGGATTCAAGCTGGAAAAGCGTAATTTAAAAAGGAAATAGGGAAAAACTGGTTCACAAATAGGGTGGTAAATGATTGGAATGGACTCAGTCGTCAGGTTGTCAGTGTGGAGTCAATAAGAAGCTTTAAAAGGAGGCTGGATAAATTCATGGATGGGGATGAAAGGTGGATGTAGGTAGTGTTAAGTAACAGGAACTACCAAGTGTAGATCTCACGGCCTCTTGTAGCTTCCTTAGGTTCTTATGTACTAATGCATTTGTAGAACAAACTCATGTACAATATAATTAAAAGTACAATCAAAGGTTTTACCAAATATTGCCACAACAAACAGAGTTAAAGGTAGCTCAATGATGGAAAAATTGTCCATATAACATAGATTTTAGTATAGCTCCGTTGTCCTGTCCTTCACATAATCATGTGTTCATGCTTCATGTTTGCTTCACCTTCACTTGGTGGTACTAAACTTCACCACTGTATCACATGAAAACACTCAATTTCGCTTCTTAAAGATAACTTTGAAACAATGCAGTTTTTGATAGAATATCTTAATAACTTGCATCATGTCATGTGGGTTTTACTCAGTCAGGATGAGATTGATATATGTAATAGAAAAATGAGCAATGAGTGAATATATTGGCACATGCGTGAATATCATAACATGACATGACTTTTAATGGTGCATCATTGCATACCTACTACCTCTAGTATTCTAAACTTCCATTCAGGATTTTCTAATTCCTTTTTTTCTTATTAAATACGTACATATACTTCTCCTTTTTTCTTGTGTATATAGTTGCTGGAGAGGAATGCTAGATACTTAGATAATAGTAACAGGGAGATTTGAGTAATATGGGAGTTTTCTGCATATATAAGAACACAAGAAAATAAGGAAGCTACAAGAATGTATTTACCTATAGTAAAACCAATTTATGTAGTCCATTTGGGCGTTGGCTGGAGTGGGGAATTTCCTGTCCGACGAGCTACCAAATCTTGTACTTGGCCAGGTATCGGATTAGACCCTTAGCACGCCACTATTCTGGAAGGTGCAATATTAGGACCTCTATTGGCCTTTTCTTCTGAGAAGTACTTATTCACATTGTAAATAACTTCCTTCTCCCAACTATGAAGAACACGCGAGCGTGTAGGCGTAGCTTCCATCGTGGGTGGCGGCCTGCGAGGAAGTGACCTCTCGGTGTCTAAATAGCAACATTGTAAGGCTACCATGTCAAGTGTAGTGGTATTTGAATAAAATCATTCTTATTTTCTAGAAAAAACTAAACATTGATAACACTGCGTAGCCTTATTAGAAAATTTAATATATACACAGCATTTGAAATTCATTCAGAAGTGGTAAATAACTAATTTTATGCAACAGAGATTATGTGACTTGTGACTGTTGTGGCAGCGCGTCGGACAGGGAATTCCCCACTCCAGCCAACGTCCAAATGGACTTCATAAATTGGTTCTATCAGAACCAATATCAAGACAAAGAAATAGCAAGGATTGTGGGTGTTACGAGGAAATGTGTGATGAAGTGGGTGGAGAGTTTCGTGAACGTGGTGGGGTGGCGACACCATAACATAAAGAAGTGGCCACAGCGAGGATGTAAATGTCATATCGTAATAATTTTCTTGCTCTTATTTGAGGATGGGCATCCACTTGACGTTTCATGACATTTACAGTGCTTGCTGATGTTTTACATCCTCGCTGTGGCCACTTCTTTATGTTACGGTGTCGCCACCCCGCCACGTTCATGAAACTCTCCACCCACTTCATCACACATTTCCTCGTAACACCCACAATCCTTGATATTTTTTCCTCTGGCCTCTCTGCCTTGTGTAGAGTCACAATAACTTTAATTTGCTCCTTTGTTAGGTCTTTCTTGCCACACATTATGAAAATAATTATAGTTATACCAACGCGCGTCTGTTCAAATTACTCGCGGGGAGTGAGGCGATCCTTTTCAAAATGCTTCGTCTATAATTGACAAGTGGCATCTGAACATCCTCAACGGTCTTGATGGACTGCCCGTGCTTTAAACATGCTGCCATATGTAGGATATCTCTCTTGGAAGTCCCTAGGCTGCTATAGAGTACATTTTCAAAATTCCCTTATGGGAGCGTCTGTTATGATGCGGCGAACAATATTTTGGTGCGTAGTGTACTATAGTTGTGATATACGGGAAATGCGTCTCACTTGCGGGGTCCCGTTTCCTTGTCTCAATTGGTCAATCTTAGCTTTAAAATCATGAATACTCTTGCATCTATAATTTCACTGCCCACATATCAATGCACCGATAGGGAAAACTGCATCTTAATGTCCTTTAAGCACCTTGTCCTCTTCAGTTTCTTCTTATGACCTCTCGTGGCTCCAACGTCCTGTATATAGATGTCCTCTTTGTCATTTCTCTCCATTCTTGACATACACTAAAACCCTTATAACTCGGCATTGTATAACTCAGAATTTGATATAACTCGGCAAGGCAAAGACAGTCGGCAAAAAATTATGTATCTCGGCATGTTGCTGAGTTATAACTCCATCTCTTGGTTTACACTAGGCATAACATGCTCTCACAACCTCTTGTGTGAACATGTATACAGAAAGTCGGCAAAAAATAATGTATCTCTGCATATTGCCGAGTTATAACTGCATCTCTTTGCTTACGCTCGGCATATCCTCAGTCTTCTTCTTGTGACCTCTTCTGCTTAGTATTGCTTTGTAGGTCGTCTGTCAAGCTCGAACTCGAGCTTGACAGACGACCTACGTGTAAATCGCGTGTCAGCCTACATACTGGTACCCGACCTTTGCTTTACTTTGCCACCTATTTTACGTGTTTTGGAATTACATCATACAGTACTGTATTTCAAGATGTCAGCTCCATCATGCAAAGGTGTCTCCAGCAGGAAGGGAATGAAATTGAAGAGCCTGAGCCTGCAGAAAAAGATGAAAGTGCTGGCAAGGATGGATGCAGGTGCGTCCATGTGTGCTATTTGTGCTGAGTTTGATATAAAATCCAGCACATTCTATGATATCAAGAAAAAAAAGAGAAGATTCGTGCCCATGCCCTTACTTTGGAGGATCCAAGCACCTCAAAGACCAGTGGCGTACCCAGAACATTGAAAAGGGGAGGGGCCAATATATATAATATATATATATATATATATATATATATATATATATATATATATATATATATATATATATATATATATATATATATATATATATATATATATATATATAATATACATATATATATACATACATACATACATACAGTGGAAGACAAAGAAGTTGGCTGTGTCTTGCATTCGTCACGCTCCTTGACAAATTTCGTTTAATTCCCTCCCGGCGCTTCCTATGGGGAATGATTGAAAAAAAAAGTTGTCTGGGAACTCACTCACGGCCTTGACTTCCTGCTTGCAGTTTTTCAAATCATTAGTCATTAATGGTCAGTGACCAGGACATATTGCATCTTATCGTCACTCCCGGCTTGATTTCCCAAAACGTCACCAAAACATTTCGGGAAAGTGTTTTCGCTTAGTTGGATATGGGGCCTGAACCACAGTTGACTGCAGACCAGATCACCCGTATTCACAGCTTATATAAGATTGGTTTTAGTTCAAAAAAAATTGTGAGGGAGACTGTGTTACTCAACGAAAGGTTGAGCGGTGGGTTAAAAAATCACGAGACTCGCCAACTGCTGAAAGTCTAACGCACTTGTCTCGTCCTGGACGCAAGAAAAAAGTTTAAAAGAAAACTTTGAATATTATTAAAAGACAGCTAGTGAAATCTCCGACCAAAACAGCAAGATAATTAAAGTCAATAAACCCACAGTTACTGGGTACAGTGTGTGTAAGGAGCGTGTCGCGTTACATCCGTAAAGTCTCGCAATTTTTTTACCCACTGCTCAACCTTTTGTTGAGTAACCCAGTCTCCCTCACAATTTCTTTTGAACTAAAACCGATCTTATATAAGCTGTGAATACGGGTGATCTGGTCTGCAGTCAACTGTGGTTCAGGCCCCATATCCAACTGAGCGAAAACACTTTCCCGAAATGTTTTGGTGATGTTTTGGGGAATCAAGCCGGGAGTGACGATAAGATGCAATATGTCCTGGTCACTGACCATTAATGACTAATGATTTGAAAAACTGCAAGCAGGAAGTCAAGGCCGTGAGTGAGTTCCCAGACATCTATTTTTTTCAATGATTTCCCATAGGAAGCGCCGGGAGGGAATTAAACTAAATTTGTCAAGGAGCGTGACGGATGCAAGACACCGCCAACTTCTTTGTCTTCCACTATATATCATATATATATATATATATATATATATATATATATATATATATATATATATATATATATATATATATACAGTCAAACCTCGATATAACGGACTAAATGGGGGGAGGAGTGGTCCGTTAAAGCCGATTGTCCGTTATAGCGAGAGTATTTTCCCAAGGGTGGAAAGATATCTGAAAAAAATTAATTTGTGGAATAAATGAGAAATAATCACACACAACCAGACTGTGTAGCTATGTTGGGAGGTAAACAGTGACTGGCACTACATGCTGAATTTGGTCCGCTCCTACACGTGAAATAAATGAGAAATAATCTCAAGCACAACCAGACCATGTAGCTATGTTGCTAGGTAAACAGTGACTAGCGCTACATCAGGGATTTGGCACACTCGCCCACGACTGTTCGGGACTGGTATAAGGAGAGGTAGTAAGTATCCAGGCTCGCTCATTACTGCTTGGTATGCTATGAAATTTCATTATTCTAGTTGAATGTAGACATATAATCACATTTGAATTGCTTTTATTCATACATATGAGTAAAGATATGAAAATACTTTCAAGGCGCTCATCCACGCCTGGCAGCACAGCCGCGGCAGCAGCTGCAGCATCATGAGACATTATAATCACCCCAAAATAGATAAAAAGGAAGAAAAAGTCTCCCGTAAAGTGATGGGTTATCCCTAAAATGTTGATGCTTTCTCTCACCGTCTGGCTAGTCAAGCTCAAGCTCTTGTGAAAGGTAAACAAACTACGAGCTAGATTCAGCCGTGGCTTCCAAAGGTATTGCTTATTATCATGACTAATGCTCATTATTACAGCCAAATTCCCAACATCCGACCTCCAAACATCCGACTTGTCCAAACAACCGACTTTTTTCTTCTATGTCCCAAGTCGGATAAATGATTAAACAATTCCAGACAACTGACCCTCGGTCAGACGTTTGAATTCGGCGGCGGGCGGGAGGCAGGTAGTTTGTGTTTTTCTCACTACCCGCTCGCAGCGCTGGTAGTGGCGTGGCGTTGGCGGGTGTTTTCACCACCGTTGTGTTTTCACCACCGTTGTGCTTCACCACCACATTGTGTCTTGTTTTGGCCATTTATTTTACTTTCTACAGTGAATAATGTCGTCTACAAGTGCTAAACGTAAGCGTGTTGTGTTGAACATTGAACAGAAAGTTAATATTATAAGGAAAGTAGAACAAGGTCTTCCTAGACAAGATATATGTCGGGAATTTAACATCGGCAAGACGACTGTGGTGGACATTTTAAAGTCCAAAGATAACTTGTTTAAGTTTTATACTGGTACAGAAACTAACAAGTTTTTAACAAAACGGAAAACTCTGAGC
>JACEEZ010005499.1:217500-220000 GCA_016584305.1 Chionoecetes opilio | reverse complement strand
TCATTACCAAAACCAAAATGTACCCCCATAGTCTTTTCCTCCTTTAGTATACCATTCTTCCCAGCAAAAATTTTTTTTGCAGTTAAAACTCCCATCCAAAAATTATGTTCTACAATTTCCATCGTATTCTTTAAAATTTGCTTGTTCTCTTATCAGTCTCCATACTCCTCTCCCCCCAGGGAATTTGTCTTAGTGGAACGTTAAAGATCTAAGTCTCTTATTCTTCCTTTTTCATCACCAACCATTAACACCTTGCTACCCTTCTCCTTTTTCCCCATTCCCCCAAAAACATTTTTGTTCCTTATACCTCCCCCTCCCCCAGGAATTTGTCTTGGTGGAAGTATACGAGTACTAAATCTCTTATTCCCTTTTTTCATACCCAAATCTACCCTTTAAACCTCTGCCATACCTTCTCCTTTTTCCCCACCCTTACCACATCCTTCCTTGTTAAAC
The DNA here is from genome assembly GCA_016584305.1 of Chionoecetes opilio. Lineage (NCBI taxonomy): Eukaryota > Metazoa > Arthropoda > Malacostraca > Decapoda > Majidae > Chionoecetes > Chionoecetes opilio. Next base: position 219,547 of record JACEEZ010005499.1, on the reverse strand, counting down.
CATTACACCACCTCCCTTTTTCTGATTTCTGTTTCTCCCCTACATTATATTGACCCTCCCCAATGGCACATCCTCAGAAACACTAGGGTTTGTTTTCTACAAAACCCAAAATTCTGGTTTTTTGGGTCTCAGGTAAAGTTTACTTCTGTTTAATGTTGACACTAGCCCATATATATTTGTGTACGATACCCGCCATCCTTTTTCATTTTCCTTTGAACTGTCTTCTCTTACTCTTTCTCTTTTAGATACCACTTCTTCAGTGTGTGTGTGCGCGTGCGTGCGTGCGTGTGTGCACATGTGTGATATTCAACCACAGTCTTGATAACACACTGGAATTGTGATTGCCAGCTTTATATTACCCTACAAGCTACAAACTCTTATAGACCAACCTATGGGTGAGCCTGGGACCTTACACACTACACACACTATCCCCTTGTTGAAGGGAATAGTAACTGCCTGCACATCAGCAAAAAGAAACCATGACGGCACAATCTCATCACATCTGTTAGAATTTCTTACATTCAACAAGTGGACGTGTTACACCAAACGGTCCGCCACCGTCACGGTTCCAGCACATCATCGTTCCGTCATGTAATTGTTTCTTGGGAAGAATATTTTGACATGATGAGACTGTGCCGTGCTGATGATTATCGTTTTCTCAAGGCTTTATGTACCTGAAACCATCTCTTTTAGAGTTCAACTCTTCTTCATCCAACAGAAGTGCTATTAATGCAAATTTCTTCAACCATAGCCTCTGAGGCGCCATGCCTGCTTAGAGGTTGAACGCGAACTGCCGAAAATGACGGAAGTGTAACGAATAGTATGAATATAAGGCACGGCTGACGGAACGCTGCCGTGATGTAATGAAATGGTGCCATGATAGTGTAGTGTATCTTCCTTCACCTGTGTCTTCCTGAGGAAGACTAATCAACCCTCACGACTATGATAGGCTCACAGGTGTACACCAGTTAAACAGGTGTATATCGTCGATCCCGACATCAGTGCCCTTCAGCAATAACAAGAAGGTATAGATGGTTACCTTACATTACAGTGTTACCTTAATATCTTGGTAAATTTTCGTTATTGAGCAACCACCGATTTCGAGACCGAAACTTAGTTTTCTTGAATAGCTTTGATGTGTTTTGAATTAATCTGGCACTCATTTTTTTGGCGGAAATCAATGTTTGTTTACAGGTGTGAGGGATGCACACCCTGCTCCTCCAGGCCCGCCCCGTAAACCTTGCTCCGCTTCGCACTGCCATAGTATTGTTAATTTCCTATTTTGATATCATCTGTGACTAAACCAAACACCACCTCTAACCTAACCTAATCTGATTTAACCTAACTTAACCGTTTCTGCTGAAATAACGGTAGGTTTTCGGTAGTTCTTGTAACGCCATTATGATTCAATTGCGCCATGGCAAATGGGGTTCAAAATATCCAAAATGAAGAAATCTACACGATGTAGGTAAGAATCCAAGGACTTTGAAAGCCCACTACCAAAATAATACCAATATCTTTAATGCAACTTTTCCACAAAGTTTAAACACATGGCAGGATAGCAACAAAAGCATACCTACAACATTAAATCTAAGCTAAATGGCGTAGGTTGCAAAATGTTAGTATATCAATTCATGGGGCATTCTGCAATAAATTATGGCCAATTTTGGTTACCCTAGAGCAGTGGTTCTTAACCTTTTCAGGGGCGCCGAACCCTAACGAAAACTTCCGCACACTAGCCGAACCCCTCAAATATGGGACAAAAAAACCAACTACACAAATTTAAGAAAAATTGCTTCAAAATTCAAGAGTATATTTGGATGATTATTAGAATAAATTCCATCCTAATTGATACAAAAATGAAATAAAAATTGTCTCAAAATTCAAGAGTATATTTGGATAATAAGAAAGAATGAAGGACTCTGAAGCAGTTACATCTATAGGTCCTTGGAGAGGGGGAGGGGGGCACAGGGGTGAATCCACGATTATTTTAAGGGGGTTTGGGTAAGCGAAGTGAGCCTCTACAGCTGGGAGGGGGTCTGAGGAG
>JACEEZ010005499.1:2500-212500 GCA_016584305.1 Chionoecetes opilio | reverse complement strand
TGCTTACCACGTACGGCGCTAAAAAAACACACACCACATACAACCTGCCCTCGGCTTAGGCACCCCCCCGTCTGGGACCACGGTTTGGGCCCCCGGGTGACCAGCGACCTGACTTGTTCCCCCCGCCGACACAACTGCAAAGCCCCCCAGGTAATTCAGTCAGCCCACAGGGCACCAGAGACACACACGGCGCGCACCCTCTGTCCCCCATTTTACAATGAAACCCCTGTTTAAATAAACAACAAAACCACGATGCCTTTCTCCCTCCTTTTTGTAAACGACTCCCCCGATACTCACCCCTCTCACCGCTCACACTCCTTCAAATAAAAAATTAACACGCTCCTAGTTTTTCCCATTTCCTTTACAACAATACTCATTCCAGCGAGATTTCCCACCATTTTCGCCCCCTTCTATATTCCCTTCCAAGTGTTGTGTCAAATTGTGGGCGCGAGTCGAATGCGGGTTTATTAAAAGGCGACTCTAATATGCGGGGTGTTTACTTTTTATGGGTCGGGGAGGATTGTGGCGGGAGGGCGTCGCCCAGTAAATATCCCAGGTGAAAGCGGGAGACCGAGATAAACAGACGTTTTGCAATGGAGAAACAGGGGGGTGGTATGTTTTTCAAATTGACATGGCCACTTGGCAGCAACAATCGCTATCTTTTTGCCCCGTTTTTTTCTCTTAAAATCCAACCTTTTCTTATATTATGAATAGTGTTTTAAACCAGTACAAATTTGTGCTCGTGAACTACTGCTCAACACAGATAACTCCAAACCCCTTTGAATACACCACCAGCTGTTCTGCTTCCTGCCCACCTCCCTCAAAACCTAATTGGCCGATTTGACCAGGTTTAAATTTGACCTTTTTAAGGGAAAAAAAAAGCGTCTATGCGCCCGGGAAATACGGTATATATATTTTAAAAATATACATATATACAACAAACCCGTTTCCCCGGACTAATTGGGGGGGCACTGGTCCGGGGAACCCCAAAAGTCCGGGAATCGCAAAAGTCCCCCGAAATTTTCCTAAAAAAAAAAAAAAAAAAAAAAAAAAAATCCCATGCCATTACCCACCCCCGGGCATTTTATCCTACTCTAGTATTTACTGTCCGGGAACCGCCAATACAACTACCCCAACCGGGAAATTTTGTGTCCGCCCCGAGCATCGCCCCGGGGGGAGGAGCAGAAAGTGTCAATAGTCTCAAGAGGGGCTCCTGCACCAGGGGCAGTGGGTTCGGGGGGTACGGAGGGGGGTCGGGGAACCTGAGTGTCGGTACCAAATTAAACAATACGACCGCTGAGCAGCTGCCACCCGGCGGGGGGCAGCAGAAAGATTCAATAATCTCAAGAGGTTCCCGCAAAAAGGGGGCGCGGGGCTCAGGGGGCTAACGGAGGCTGTGCAGGTGAACCGTAGTGTCGTGTGCCCAAATGTAAAAAAATACGCCCCTGAGGGATTCAATAGTCCAAGAGACGTTTCCCGCCCAGGGGGGAGTGGGGGGCAGGGGACTAACGGAGGCTTGCAGGGAAACCCTGAGTTCGGTTGTCCAAAAGTAAACAAAAACGACGCTGAGGATGCTGCCACCTGGCGGGGGGCGCGAAAAAGGGTTTAATAGTCTCAGATGTTCCGCACCCAAAGGGGCGTGGGGGTCAGGGGACTACGGAGGCTGTGCATGTGAACCGTGAGTGTGTGTGCCCCAATGTAAAAAAATCGACCGCTGACATCGCCCCTGGGGGGAGGCGCGGACACTGACCAGGAGGGGCAAGGACGCTAGGCGCGGGGAAAATTTTCAATTTACAACAGGACCAGGGATTTCAAAAAAAAAAAAAAAAAAAAAAAAAATCTGGGATGCTGACATATCTCCGGACCTCGGATTTTGTCCGGCAAATCCGATATCCGGGAAATGGAGGTCCGGGAAATCGAGGTTTGTGTGTGTATATATTATATATATATATATAATATATATATATATATATATATATATAATATATATATAGATATATATATATATTATATATATATATATATATATATATATATATATATAGATATATATATATATATTATATATATATGAGGCGCCGCGTGTAGAAAGGAGCTAAGCGCCATTTTCTTGAAAATTGCTTTTTTGGTACCAATCGACGCGTTGTCACATGCTCAATCCATTGGTGTTCCTTAGCACCTCATAGCTCCAAAAGCTGTAAGGCTGAGAATTGAATCTTTCAGAACATTCATTTAGCATGGCACTCTTTTTTCCAGCTCCTTTGCAAGGGTGTTATGTCCGCGTCTGCATGAATTCAAGCCGCTTTGCAAGGGTGTTATGTCGCGTCTGCATGAATTCACTTTCTAACTTGCGAGCTGCGGCCCCAGCCAATGAGAATGCAGCGCTGTGCGCCGCGGCGTTCTCATTGGCTCGCGCTGCCACCCTCACCACCCACGCGCCGCAATATGGCAGCTTGTAAACAGATGTGCGAGGTTCGGACGTCTCCTGCTATACTTGCGCTAATTTCTCCAAATTTCTCCCCAAAGAAGTAAGTAAATCTGCATAAATCCTTTTTATAATAATAGACATCGGCAGGAAGGTTTTGGTATAAGTTTTCATATGTATTAGTGCATATTGATGGGAAAAAGTGGTGGTGTGTCGGTTTGACGCTAAGGCGCATGACCATAATAGACCACAATAGACCACAATATACCACACATGACCAATACTAGAGGGGACATGGGCCTGTGTGGAGTAGGGGGAGGCCGAGGAGTGCTGCTTGCAAGTTTCATCAATGCGTAGGTGCGTAGCTGAAGCTCATCTTGGAAAAGCGTCACCCTCATTAATGTCCAAGAATTGTGCTTTACTGGTCTATTACCGAGGTGAAATCTATGATTTTATTATTAAACACAGTGTACTGGGACGTTTTGGAAACATTTATGAGACGGTAAGGGTGTTACTGGGTGGTAAAGTGTTCGTAAAATGCCTTCGGCGATGGCCCTGTGATTCATTTATGGTAGAAAATAGGTTACACCCTTTCACGCAAAGAAAAGTTTAATAAGTTTTTTCGGCCACTGCGACATCAGTCTGGGGCTCTCTACGAGGCTGCGCGTAATAGCCGACTCTGCGGCGAATGTTTGGTTATGTTATCAATTTCAACACGATATATCTTTTTTCTGGCATTATTATAAAATTATATCGTTGGTTTCGCAAGATATTATTCTGCCTTATGAAAGACAAAAATAACAAGAAATGCTATGTTTTTTCGGCCACTGTGACATCAGTCTGGGCTCTCTACGAGGCTGCGCGTAATGGCCGACTCTGCGGCGAATGTTTTGGTTATGTTATCAATTTCAACCACGATTATTCTTTTTCCTGGCATTATTATAAAATTATATCGTTGGTTCGCAAGATATTATTCTGCCTTATGAAAGACAAAAATAACAAGAAATACATGTAAATAGCGGAGTTTAACGACTTAGAAAAAACATGAGTAAAGAGAAATAAGAAATATTTACGTTCACCACTTCGCTAGCTCGATATTTCCTGAGTCAACTTTGTATGGCTTATATGCAATAAGAGCGGAATTTTATGAGGATTCCAACGCTACCATTAGAATTTTCATATGGCCAGTAGTTCTTGAGAAAATCTTAGAAAGATTCTGATGAGATGAGAAGATGAGAAAGGTCTTATAAAATGGTTTTACACCGTAAAAAAAGTAGGCATGCTTCTACTGTTACACTTTTTTTACTTACCTGCAGTAGGACCAATGTTTGGAATATTGGGAAATGGTATGAATTACTTGAAACACTAAAATTTTGACATTTTATTGGTTTATTTGGTGTTTGGGGGTACCTTTTTGGTCATTTTGCAACTTTTTGAAGTGGATATTTTTGCTGAAGTGCACTTAACACTTAAAGGAGCACTTTTAAAATTATTGCTGTATTACCCACTTTATACCACTGTTTGAATATGCTTGGTGAAAGTTTCATGAAAATCTATCGAACCGTTTGAAATGGCACTGTTTTGAAAATCGCCAAACTTTGAAGGCGATTTTCTCAGCTTTTGAAAATGGCGCTTAGCCCCTTTCTACACGCGGCGCCTCATATATATATATATATATATATATATATATATATAATATATAATATATATATATAATATATATATATATATATATATATATATATATATATATATATATCCTCAAACTAAATGTGACATCGTGCCATCTGAACAGGGGTAAATGTTAAGGTCAGAAACCACATGGAAATCACACTTATTCTCTAACGAATGCATTACATAACCACAAAATTTGTAATTTTTTCTACAGTTTTGGGGGCAATACAAATTATAGGGAAAAAATGCTACCTAACATGACCCCTAACTCCACCCTAAGTTGACACTGTACAGGTTAAAGATGAAAAATATTAGAGAAGGAAGATATAACTATGCGAAGGCTAACTTTGCAGGCATACCGAAATTCTTTGCTGATTGCAACTGGGGGTTATTTAATCTCTCTGAAAGTGTGCAGAATAAATGACATTATTTCTTGGACATTTATGATACTGCCATTGTCAAATTTGTGCCAAAATTAATAGGGTATGAGAAATGGAAGAAGGACTGGTTTCATAGGTGTGAAACACCTAAGAGAAATATAGATGTTGCTTGGAATAAATTAATAAGGAAGGTGAATGTTAGAAGAGGAAAAGAATACAGGAGAGCCAGTGAGTGGAGATCTGTAAGAATCCAAAGGGTAGATGAAAGGAATTTTGAAAAAAAGTATTGTAGAGAATTTTAAAAAGGAACTCTATTTGTTTTATAGATTTATCAACAGTAAACTAAAGCATATACACTGTTTAATAGGTTTGTTAATGGTAAACTAAACCATTAGAAGGAATTGATCAGCTGCAAGCAAAAGGGAGAGTTTACAACAAACTTGAAGAACAAGTTGAAATTGTCAATGTTCTCAGATCTTTACTAAGGATAATTAATTTATGGAAAGAGAGGGAGTGAAATGAGTCACAGTGCTGAGTAATGTACAAGTGGAAATGTTGGAGGTTCTTAAAATATTGCAGGCACAAGATTTAAGAAAGGCCCTAGGCCCAGATGGAGTATCTAATTGGATTTTGAAGAATGTAAGGAACAACTGGTGGATAAAATACACAGCCTAATTGCTTGCTTTCTAATGGAAGAGAAAGTGCCTCAAGAGTGGAAAAGATCAACTATAGTTCCCATTTATAAAGGGTGAAACAAAGAAGACCTACTGAATTATAGACCAGTAAGGTTTATAGTTCACTAACCGGTGTAATACAGAAGTTATGTTAAAAAACCCCCACTAAGGCACAGATTGGTTATGTACCTGGAAAAGATGGAAATAGTGTCTGACAAGAATATTTGATATCAGAGCTGGGAATTCCTGTGTCTCCAATGCATTGTATCTACTCAAAAAGTTATTGATGTGGTACAAGGAAGAAGTGGATGGGTGGATTCTGTTTACTATTTAGAATTGAAAATAATTTCTGACAAAGTACCACGTAAGAGGCTGCTGTGAGAGTTAGAATATGAAAGTGGAGTGGATGGAAATGGATGAAAGAACTCATACAAGGGAGACAGATGAGAACATATTGATGAAAAATTGTGTGTCAAAGTGGAGATGTGTGATAAGTAGAGTAACACAAAGCTCAGTGTTGGCACCATTGTGTTCCTGATAAATGATGGAGAATGGCTTTACCAATTTATGTGAGTTTATTTGCAGTTGATGCTAAGATTGTGAAGAAGGAGGAAAGCTACAAATTGCTATCGGAGGATGTATATTATAAGATGCATGAATGAAGTCAGAGATGGAAGAATGGATTTAATACAAAAAAAGAGTGAAATATTAAAACAATTTAAAAGGACTATGGAGTAGCTTTCAAGATGACATCACCAGAGAGAAACGTAATAGGCTTGTTGATGCGACATAAGGAATAACAGTATGGACTGCTCTTAAGGAATAACAGTATGGGCTTTATTCAAATGGATGAGGATATAGTTAGAAGTTAATTGTGTCCATCATCCACCCTATAATGGAATATGCTATGGAGCTGTGGTTCCCACACAAAAAGAAACACTTAAAGAAGATCAAAAGATTACAGAAAGCAGCCACGAAGCTTGTTTCTAGTCTGGCAGATTTGACATTTGGAAAAATTTCTTTTGAGGGTTTAGGTGGTTGGCCCTGCACATTCTGGAGGGCCGTGATAGTTGGTCCTTGCCCGTTGGTGGCGCAGGCTGGATTTTCATTGTGACACCTGTGGTCTTAGGTGAAGATCCTGTTTTCTGTGATGTTCGGATCCTCAGTCAGGCTCATGCTGCCACCTGGTGTTTCCTCCGCCGCACTTGTAGTCGTAGTTGAAAGAACAGATATGCTACATGTGGGTTTCTTCGGCCACTCGACGATGGATTTGACAGTTGCTCCTTGGTGGGACTTGAACTCGGGACCTTCTGGTCACCTACCAGGCTCTTGTCAACTGCATTAAAGAAGGTCGAAACAGTTGCCCCCGGCAGGATTCGAACTCGGGACATCAAGCTCACCACTCCAAGACGCTAACCACTCAGCCACTGCCTCCCCTAAATATGGACCCTCAGGGGTCAATGAGTTCTTCCTGGGGATCGATAAATACCTTGGGGTTCAAAAGGGGGTCGATAAATGCCTGAGTGGTCAAAATGGGGTTGATAAATACCTGAAAATTGACTTGAAACCAATCAAACATTCGGCGTTAACCAGGCATTTGGAGAAGTCATATATTCCTATGATTTTTTTTTTGCTACTATCGATAGTAGTAGTGGTAGTAGTGTACTGTGAAGGGGGTATGTAGGGGAACACCAATGGTACCATTCATATACTGAAGGAGTGTGGACTGGCAGGAATCAGGTAAGTGGAGGTGTGGTAGACTGGTAGTGGTTAGGTAGGTCGTGCTGGTAGCTGTGGCAATGAGCGGGGCAGGCACGCACGTGGGTCACTAGGTCTGATATGTCTTAGTGTGTGTCCCTTACAAGTATGTGTGTGGGGTATGAATGATACTCAACTGGTTGTAGACTGCAGGTAGTATTCACAATAGGGTTGTAAATATATACAGAGGCGAGATACTGCCAGACAGGCCAGCGTGGGTGCAGGCAACGGCTCAGAGAAACAAACTTGCTTGAACTGTGCTCTCTGAGAGACTGAGTTGAGTGTGAGAGAGAGGTCACCCGTCCTACCAATATTGATATGTGAGGTATGGACCATAGCCATTGGCAGGTTGGGGCCAATGGACTGTTTGTGTGACAAAAGTTGACTTTTCACAACAGACTGCACAGTCACAAGGATGAAGGTATTTTTAAGAAAAAAAATAGTAGTTGTACTGTATTCATTTACTTGCTTGCTTATCATTGTGATTGTAATAAATGTTTAGGGGTCAATAATCAAATAGGGATATCTTGAAGGGGTCGATCAACTGAAAAGTTTGGGGACCCCTGGTATAGAGCAATGACGAGAGTGGAGTGAACTGAAAAAGAAGACAAGTTTGTGAGGGATGTGGGAAGCACATTGGGCATGAAAAGAAGCTGAAGATGTCATACCCCGAAGTCGGGTGCATGAATAATTACTCAAGTATTATACTACCAGTCGTGTTTTCTATAATTATTACGGTTAATTTTTGTTTGTTATGATTTTTATTCACTCTCCCTATTCAAGAATTCGGGGCTTAGGGCATGATATTACTTACCCAGAATAAATCAAAATGGAGTTTCACAATTTAATTTGGTATTCTGCCACCACCCTTACATTGTTTTAGAAGGCGTAAGGGGGCCTCTGGTAACGTGAACCTAGATCAGAGGCGAGTTGTTAACTCTTTGAGTGGGTTCGTATTCATGTAGTGGATGGGGGGCTTGTAAAGCGGCTATCACATGAGGCGTTTCGTCGGACTGTTTCGTCGAACCAAACAGGCATTTGGCTTGACCTGTTTGACAACACATCTAGCACACGGTTGGGCCAACCGCTTCACCCAACAATAACAAATAAAGATGAAGCGATGTTCGACAGTGGGAGGCGCGGAGATTTGTTGTTAATGTTTTAACTTTAGGGGCATATATATACGTAGCTACTGGTGATGAAAAGGGAGGAGGTGATTGTTAGAAGAGAACAGCAACAGATAAAGACGCGTTCATGTGGGCTAAATGGGTTATAGTGGACGAGAACTGCACGGTCGCTATCGCCGATTAAGGTTAGGTTAAGTTTCGGTTATGTTAATATTCCCGTCAGGGGGTCGAAGGGGACGGAGCCCCTTCCGTTAGAAGGTTCGGTTAGGTTAGGGTAATAATCCTCCCAGCAGGGCGTGGCAGAGCCCAAAATTGAGTTGCGGTCGGGCGCTGCGGGGCGGGACACACTTTTTTTCGTATAATTCCGTCACTTCCCTGGTTTCTGAGACACTGATTATTATTTACTGGCCAAGTTTTACAGCTTTTTCTGATGGAGATACATTGTTATCAATGAAAAAGGTGACCCTAGGATTTGGTGAGAAAAAAAAACTTTAACAGGTTTCCTTCTTCTTGTGACCTTAGTCGCTTAGTATTGCTTCATAGGTCCTCTTCCACTTCGTCTCCTTCGTTAACAAAACTTGTTAACTCTTCCCCTGTTTATTTCACCTGGGAAAGACATTTTGATCAGTTTTCAATCCTCTGATTGTCATCCTAATTTATTGTCTATTTTGTGTTCTTATCTCCCAACACTGCGTTAGGAACACTTTGGTGAGGTTTACAATACTTTCAGTTTCCTTTCTGTCCCCATACAGCCCTAACACCGTACACAGGGCCCCGTCTTTCTCCTCTAGTCTCCTGTCCCACCCCTCTCTGCCTAGGACTGTTACTATTGACGCTATAAGCATTTCCCTCTGACTCCTATACATGTTGCATTCCACAATGACATGTTCTACGGTTTCTTTCTCTCCTACCCTCCTTCTCCGTAAAATAAAAATATCTCCATCTGATAAATCACCAATTTTTGGCCAGGTAAATGTAGGGTAAATGTTTACACTAAGACCGAAATTCCCTACACAATTGGGAGAGTAGTTTCTGTTCACCTTAATAGATTCTAAGAAACATTTTCTCTATGAACTTCCATCACAAATCACTACTTTTGGAGATATAAGACGTCTTAAATAGGAAGGAGTGTATAATTTATGAGATATGAAAATTAAACTAACCTAACCCCACCTTTAGACTCGCTAATCTAACCTAACCTAACCTAATCCCACACTTTAACCTCCTAACTAAAGCCAAATCTGCATTAAAAAAGTGTCCGCGACAAGGGAAGAACTGAGGCGATGCAGGTCACAAGAGGAAGAAGAGTGTGGCGGACGTAAACACTTGTCTCGCCTCCCTATGAACAACATGGCATTATCTCCAAAAGTAATGATTTGTGATGGAAGCTCATAGAGAGAATGTTTCCTAAAATCCAATAAGGTAAACAGAAACCACACGCCAAATTGTGTAGTGAATTTCGGTCCTAGTGTAAAATAATACCATATGTAGTCAGTGTCTCAGAAAAGGACCGCGCAGTCCTCGTCCATTTTTACCTGATCTTGATATTACAGGTGGCCTTTTCTTCATAGGCCAGGCCTTTGAACCGGCTGCTCCTGTAGAATAAAAAACCCACACAAAAGGGAAACAGAAGAAAACAAAACTACATACAAGCATGCATTTTTATTGTCTATTTCTCATACACCACATTCTTTCCAAACTCTTTCACTGTCTCAATCATCCGCCCCTTGTCTCACCACACAGTCCCAGCAGCAATAACATCCATTCTCTTCCTGTCCTTTCAACCACCTCATTCATGTCACATCCCATTTCAGTCAAAACCACACGCATCATTTCCATTCTCTCCCCGTTATACTTCTAAGATCTCATATTCTACTAGTAATCATTTTACCGCAAAATGTAAACACATCAAATCAGCTTCATATTTCTGAAAATCTATCACATATATAAATATATACTGATCTGTATTAATTTTACTGTAATGTATTATATGATGGTGTTCATTTCAATGCTTAATAATTGCTAACACTATTTATAACTTACAGAAAAAGTATAGACTTATTTCGACCCCAGAGTATGTTCGACGAAAATATGCAACATTTTGTATAATTTCACAAAACCATTTCGGCGAAATGACCCTCGAAGTTCGACCAAACAGTCCAACCAAATGGCAAGTTCGACAAAACAGTCCGACGAAATGCACCGTGTGATAGCCGCTTAAGAGAAACTTCAACACACAGTTGGGCAGTTGGGAACACTAGGTTACAACCAAAAAAACCTCTTCCATTTCCCTTTATAAATATTATTCCTTCCGAATTTAACTACAGGTAGGAATTTACATCATTTTGATCATTGCCTTACTAAAGATAACATATAATTTAGATACATTGGTTATACAGAAAAAAAGAATATTACACCTCTAAATACTTCCTAGAAAAACTACTGGGGGATCTAAGGACCTACCTATTGACATCAAGTGTCATTTACAAAACCTGGAACACCTGCGGCCCCTTATGTCTCGTCCCCAGAGACCAAAAATACATTATAATGACTTTCCCACAAACACTTCATAACTATCATGTTTAGTGTTGGTCTGTTGTCTGTTAAAACACACACAGTGATGATAATGTCTATTAGGCTATGTAGTCACCATGTCAGACACTGGGAGGTGTAGAGAGATGAGAATTAGGTGTTACGCCGGTGAGTAACCTGCCGCGTCTCTCTCTATCCTTGAGGGTGTCCACAGCCAACCACACGGCTTCCCGACACCCGTGACTCTCAGCCACATATCTCGCTCCATTTTTATGACACTATGTTCTCATTACCTATCCTTGTAAATATAGCTAACCAAAGACTACTGTATACTGGACTTGTTTCTGGGACTGCGCCAACCCACCCATGACCAGTGGAGGCTGATCGGCAAGGTAAAAAAGTGTTCAATGAATACAGTACACTAAGGTTTATCAGTATAAATGATACACTGTTATCTTCGTAAATGTTTGTTCTATAATATCATCAAATAAAAAACAGTAAAACACACTAAAGAAATGCCATTATGAGACTGAAGAAATATGCATTAAGTTAATATTCACTTAAACTCTTTGCCATTTAATATTTTGCTAGACAACTTATAACATGGAGCATATCAATAGAAGCGGATTTTATTAGCTTTCCATTGATATATTTAGTTTTCTGATAAATGAATCAGCACCATGCATGAATTAGCGTTAACTAAATAAATAACATCATCAATCGGATCGGCAAGGTAAAAAAGTGTTCCATGAATACAGTAGACTATGGTTTATCAGTATAAATGATACACTGATATCTTCGTAAATGTTTGTTCTATAATTTTATCAAATAAAAAACAGTAAAACACACTAAAAAAATGCCATTATGAGACTGAAGAAATATGCATGAACTTAATATTCACTTAAACTCTTTGCCATTTAATATTTTGCGAGACAACTTTTAACATGGAGCATATCGATAGAAGCGGAATTCTATTAGCTTTCCATTGATTTTTTTCGTTTTTTTATAAATGAATTAGCACCATGCATAAATTAGCGTAAACTAAATAAATAACATCATCAATCGGATAATTTTCCCGATTGATGATGTTATTTATTTAGTTTATGCTAATTTATGCATGGTACTAGTTCATTTATCAGAAAACGAAATATATCAATGGAAAGCTGATAAAATCCCGCTTCTATTGATATGCTCCATGTTATAAGTTGTCACGCAAAATATTAAATGGCGAAGAGTTTAAGTGAATACTAAGTTCATGCATATTTCTTCAGAGTCTCATAATGGCATTTCTTTAGTAGGTTTTACTGATTTTTATTTGATATTATAGAACAAACATTTACGAAGATAACAGTACCTATATCATATATACTGATAAACTATAGTCTACTGTATTCATGGAACACTTGTTTATCTTGCCGATCAGTCTCCACTGGTCATGGGCGGATTCCAGAAACAATTTCAGTATACAGTAGTCTTTGAGCTAACTTATGATAAACCGGTCCAGGTGTGAGAAAAAGTATTTATGAAAGGAACTTCGGATGGGTTATTAATATCAATACGAGGTGATTTAAAGACTAATTGATTACCTTCGGGAAGAAAGGAAGAAAAATGAGTGGGTGAAATTCACTCCGAAGACGAATTTTGTTAATTGAATTTATGAAGATAAAATTACTCTATTACTAGCATTTAGACTCAATAAGAGGATTGCTTGAAAACTTTGGTCTTCTAAACTTTTGGATTAACAAAGTTGCGGTCCACGTTGCCATGGTGGTGAGCGCCAAGGATTCTTTATGTCACTACGCGGGAGATTGAAGTCAAGGGGAATACTGTAATCGCGTATTACAAAGAAAGCAAGATACTCAAAGGATATGAAGAAGTACAGCTTTCCTTATCGGTGTATTGATGTGCAGAATGACCTGGACAGTAACATAGTAAATGCCAAGAGTATTCATGAGTTTAAAATTAAGATAGACTAAATGAGATACAGAGACAGGACTTTACGAGTATAACTCATTTCCCAAATAGGAAAATACAACTAAATAAATAAACACAATAAACACACACATGCCTGCGCAGTTACGTAACGTCCTGGTCAGCCAATCAGCAGGTTTAGGTTCGTGCCCTGCTTAAGGTTGCTAAGGTGTGTGAGGCGGATGACAGTGGGGCGTCGTGATGGATCTTAGTCTTGGTCTTGATCTACCGTGTGGAAGGCTTATGTCCCGTCTACATATAGTGCTTTTTACGAACACTCTTTCATCCAGTTTCTTTATCTGCAAAGATGCAGAGGGGTGCAGAGGTGAGGATTGAGGGATCGAGGTGGTACAAAGGCCTACTCTGTCTCACATCCCACCCTGCCTACCACCCTCTTACTGTTCACACTCCTTCAAAGAAAACTTTAATCACGCTCTTTGTTTCACAGTTCCATTTATCTACAGTACTCAGTCCCAGCGAAAATTCCATCACCATTTTATGGCTCCCTTCTATCATCTCATTCCAACTGTTTACTCATATTTCACATTTCACTACTGTTTTCATCTCCGTTCTGTCCAGGTGGAGAGCAGTGGCGGCCAGCAGGGTGGGCAGGTTAAAGGTGGTGACGTTCAGGACGATGAGTTGACTGCGTAGTTGTTGGTGGAGGTTGAAGCTAGGATACTGGAAAAGAAAGTGCTCAATCGAATTTGGAACATTCCCGCACCAGGGGCAGTGCGGGTCTGGTGATAGGCACAGGCTGCACCGGTGCAGGTGGACCGTGAGTGTTGTGTGGCCTGAGTCGCAGGCGGGTGAAAGCGACATCTAAGATGTGGTGTTTGTCTTTTCCATGGGTGCAGGAAGAAGTCTGAGCGATAATGACCCATGGTGGTGGCATGGAGGGCGTCGCTTAGCGAGGTATCCCAGGTGAAGCATCAGACCTGAGATATCAGACGTTTTACTGTGAAGAGCGGGAACGGGAGGGGGATGATTTTTACATTTGATGGCCATCTTTGCAGTAGCAACCGCCACCTTGTTGCCCCAGCTGTTGTTATCTCTTAAATTCCAATTTTTCTCAGTATTATGCATTACTGTTGATATTATTAGTACCACAAGTTACATATTTGTGCTTAAGAGGATTACTGCTCAACACAGATTACTTCACAGACTCCCTTAGCCATACACCAGTTTTGGTCTCCATATTACAGGATGGATATAGCCTCACACGAGCAACTTTTCTGGCAATATTACAGCCGGCAACACAAACGCGGCCCAAACTAGGATATAATTGCGCTGTTTTTTGAAGACCAACATGTTGGTCTTCCGAGAATATTCTTGTCAGAATATTCTCTCAGAATTCCCACCACCAACGCATATTATTTGACATTAATTTTTAATGCACGCTCTAATTCAATATACAGAAGCTGAAATAAATAGCTACATAGTGGCAAGAACCGATTACAAGACAAAATGTGAAGCCCTGTACATTCTTGTACGTTTTTTTAAGCGTTTTGAAGGATACAATACACCTAGAAAAATTACATGAGTTAGGGATGGTTTTCATTTTCTTTGTTGACGGTCTATTAATAACAATTTTTTTTAGGGGATACCAACTTATTATTGATCACTTTGATGTTTGAATGTTTGATGTTTGATGTCTGACGCGCTTCCATACACAAGAATCCATTTCAATCATTCACCACCCTATTTGTGACCCGGTTTCTCCCTATTTATCCCTATTTTTCCAAAGACGCTTCTTCAGATACATCTTGAGAAGCCAAAATTGCCATTAAAACTCTTGCTACCTCTGTGAAAATCCGTGTGACCAAAACACAGCAAGGTATTGCCTTTGCTGAATATTGCCGCCTGAATATTGACGGAAAAGTTGCTCGTGTGACCGCGGCTTTAGAATCAGTACAGAGAAGGATGACCAAAATTATTCAAGGGATGCGTAACTTTAGTTATGAGAAAAGATTGAAGCTATTAAATTTACACTCAGTCGAGAGACGCAGAGTAAGGGGCGATCTGATAGAAGTTTTTAAGTGGATAAAGGGATTTAATAAAGGAGAGGTAGGAAAAGTTCTTACGGCTATTAACCAGGGTAGAACAAGAATTAACGGATTCAAGCTGGAAAAGCGTAATTTAAAAAAGAAATAGGGAGAAACTGGTTCACAAATAGGGTGGTAAATGATTGGAATGGACTCAGTAGACAGGTAGTTAGTGCGGAGTCATTAGAGAGCTTTAAAGGGAGGCTAGATAAATTCATGGATGGGGATGAAAGGTGGATGTAGGTAGTGTTAAGTAACAGGAACTACCTCGTGTAGGTCTCACGGCCTCTTGTAGCGTCCTTATTTTCTTATTTTCATATGTTCTTATGTACACCACCGGCCATTCTGCATTCTCTGACCAATCTCTCATTCGCTAATATGGACGCATTAGACGCAGGGTGAATTTTGCTTTCCTTTTTTTGGGGAAAAAACTGTGTCTTATGCACTGGCAAATATGGTACACACAGTCAAACCTTGGGTTTCGAACTTCTCCTTTTTCGAACAAATCGGTTCACGAACAGAGTTTAAAACTCATAATTGCACCGGTTGCCGTGCGATAACTCGGTTACCGAACGTTTATTTTTATTTTATTTTTTTTATTTTTTACATCACAAAGGACTGGCCAAGGCCACAACAAAAAGAGGTAACACAAAGCCCGCTTAGTTGCCAGTCCCTATAAAGAAGACAGTAAGAGAATAAAAAAAGTAATAATGAAAAAAAATGTTATAAAAAATAAATGTTATAATATAATATTACATTGCATTTATAGGCATTTCTATGCATGAAATACAGCTAAAAATGTTATAAAAAAAAAGTCTTTATTTTGGGGTCAGGAATGGATCAATCCATTGTATATTGTTTCTTATGGAAAAATGTGTTTCGGTTTTAGAACAATTCGGTTTCTGAACAACTTTTGGGAACGAATATGTTCGAAAACTGAGGGCATGTCTGTATTATGTAAAATAAGGCTTTCTTGCGGTGCAAAAATCTTCCCTATTAATATGATGTATAATAAATATAAACAAGCATGATAAGATATAAGATACTTTGATCCTATCTAGACACTTTGCAAGTACCAACTACAAGGTTATTGACGATACAAAGCGCCACCACGCCAGGACGAACTTGGTGGACTCGAACCGCTGACCGAATGCAGGGACTCTGCACGCGCATCCACGACTCTACCAACCATGCCACCCTGACGGGGTTAAACAAGCATGAATGCAACAATATTGTGAAAAACATGTTATCGTTCAAATACATAATAAACACTTCAATAAGAGATACGTACTTTTACGTACTAAACACTCCACAGGTTAAGTTTCTCAACTTCCTCTATAGATGTGAATTCAAGTACTGCATGGTTGCTCTTTCCAAATGGACATAGGTAGTCTCAATTGCTACAATTGTATAGGAGGCAAGAGAGACATTGCTGTAGTGTATATCCCCCAAAAACTATATCATGGATGGGGGAATAAATATCAAGACATGTTCAATGGTACAACCAGGCAATTAAGTGAATTAATGAAGGCAGGTGATAAGTATATTTTGATTGGAGATTTCAACTGTAAGTGAATCGGAAATAGCTCAATGCTCAAGTTAGTGAAAACTGATTAGGAAATATGTTGCTGAACCTAGTTATGGATATTATGATGATCCAGTGGATTGAAAAAGATACAAGGTTCCGAGGTGAAAACATTCTTGCCAAACTAGATCTAATATCACGAAGGAGACAGACAAAATTACCAATTGAGACTACCTATGTCCATTTGGAAAGAGCAACCATGCAGTACTTGCATTCACATCTGTATAGGAAGTTGAGACTACATCTATCGCCAACTCTCTCTCTCTCTCTCTCTCTCTCTCTCTCTCTCTCTCTCTCTCTCTCTCTGTAAATAATCAAATATATTTAGAATGTAGCCTATACATATTTTTTTTTTTTTCTTGTTACTCCTCCCATCATATATTGGAAAAGTGAGATGGTAGGCGGGGAAGATATCAGGGGAGAGGAGATAGGGCTAGGCTTCAGTTCAAAATTTTTCCATCTCCAAAAATATTGAGGCTAAAAACTTTGGCTTGGTGGCACTCTTGTCTTTACAGTGTGGACATGTAAACTACACTACCCTCCCGAGTTTCGCACTTGCTTTCTTCCGGAGGCATAGCGCGAAACTCGCGGATCGCGAAAGTCGGGTATTGAAAACACTTTGTAAAAATGCTTTTTTAGTCCGGTGTTTTTTTCTTTTTTTCTTTTGGTGTGTGTGTGTGTGTGTGTGTGTGTGTGTGTGTGTGTGTGTGTGTGTGTGTGTGTGTGTGTGTGTGTGTGTGTGTGTGTGTGTGTGTGTGTGTGTGTGTGTGTGTGTGTGTGTGTGTGCCTACAGCGCCGTTAGGCAGTGACCTCCAGGGGTGGGATGGTAGGCCCTGGAGGTTAACTTGAGGGCTGTGTACCTACCGTATTTTACAGCTTTATAAGACTCACTTTTTCCCCAAAAAAATATCCTGAAAATGCCCCAAGCCCCTGTCCACCCAGCAGTGAATGGGTACTGGGTGTTAGCCTAGGGTTTGTGACCCGCCTCCCGGGGTGGTGGCTTCGGCCAACACTACGTAGAGAAGAGGAGGGAGGAGAGGAGCTTGAGGTTGAGCTTGATTGGGAGTCACCCAGCGGATGCTGTTTTGGGCTGAGTGAGTGAGCTTGACACTTATCTTGTCACCTGATGGTTGTGTGACAGTGTTATACGGCAATAACACTGTCACAATGCCTTCCTCTCTTCTCTCCTGTCTCCTCCAGTACCTCCAGAAACCACAGTTCCACACACGTAATGGTTAATCACTTATAAAGGAGTATTTTGTGGTAAATAGTAAGGAACGGCGGGGGTGTAAGGTAAGGTGCTACTCATTTCGAGGTGTTATCTATCTTATGCGACACCGGCTGCTCCTGTAGAGAAAAACACAAACAAATGGAAAAAAAACAAAGCAAAACTACATACAAGCTATACTAAGCCTATTATAATACTATACTAAGCAGGAAGGAAGGAAGACGTGTCCCGTACGTCTCTTATGGGAGGCGGTAGCAGAGTGGTTAGCATCAAGATATATGTCAAGCTCGAACACGAGCTTGACGGATGACCTACAAAGTGATACTAAGCAGAAAAGGTCACAAGAAGAAGAAGAAGTCTCCGAGTGGCGTTCTTGGTGATCCAAGTTCGATCTTTGATGAGGGCTGTAAAATCCACTTAAAATCTTTCTCTGCACTGTTGAGTGGCCTAAGAACACCCACACGCTGCCCATTAACTCTACCTTCGATTGCGAGTGCATCGGAGGACACAGGGGGCAGCATGAGCCTCTAATCACAGGCTTCACTATAGAAATTCTGTCTGCGCCACCACGGGCAAGGGCCAACCATCACAGCCCTCAAGTTAACCTCCAGGGCCTACCATCCCACTCCTGGAGGTCACTGCCTAACGGCACTGTAGGCACACACACCAAAAGAAAAAAAGAAAAAAAAAAAAAAAAAAAAAAAAAAAAAAAAAAACGCGAAACTCGGGAATATAATGCGCGAAAGTCGGGATGGTAAGAATTTAGGACTCAGCGCGAAACTCGACGATCGCGAAACTCACATAGCGTGAAACTCGGGAGGGTAGTGTATATAAATTTTGTGCATATTTTTCAAACCAACTAACCATAACATATAGTGTGTAATTCCATGATACTGGACGAGATACGGAGCATCAAACAAGATTTGGCACAGATAACGCTTATTAAAGTAGAGGTAAAAAGGCAAACTGTAAGGCTTGATGATGCATACAAAATTATTCATCAACAGCAGATGTTTTTGGAATATGTTGACAATAATGAAAGAAGAAAGAATCTAGTGATAACAGGGGTGAAGGAGGGAGAAGATACCCTCGGTCACAGACCACTATATCTCTGGACTATTTACGCGCCAGTGTTTTGAAATCGCCGTGCTGCATACCGGCCCCAACGGTCAGTTTCCTTAGAACGCTCGGTGAGGGAAACTGCACTACCGCAATTGTCTCCGTAAGTGTGTTTCTTTGTATTTGTTATTACTCCGTGCACGTTTTTATTAGTGTGATATAAAAGGTTGCTACCCATTTAAGTCTTTATGTCTAAATCTATTGGTTACGTGCCGGTTATGCACGTTCGGTCTTAAACATTCACAAGTGTGGGTCCTGCTATGACCTCCTGGTGAACAAGGAGACTTCACGTGAACATGCCGAGGTGAACGTACAAGTGGGTGACGACGGAGATGTTGAGTTACGCGGGCAGGATGTGGTTGTTGCCGTGAAATCATTCACTGATTTGTTGAGTCGCGGGAGGCTGGTGTGTCCCTCCCAGTTCACTGTGTCTCTCACCAAAGACGTGTGCTACATATACAGGTGGCTTTGGAAGGAGAAGGCGACGAGGTAAGCCCTGTTCGGCTGCACCTAGCCCAAGGCGGCCTTCCAAAAGGTCATTGTCACCCTTGGGGAGGAAGACGACCAGCTGGTCACATTGCGTTGTGCCAACAACCACTGTTTTCTAGAGAAGGTGTACTTATCAATGGCAGGTGCCCTGTTCAATGCTTTTACATCTAATTACAGCAAAGAAAAGAACAGTGAAGTGCATACCAAGCGTAAAAATAGTGCAAGTGCGTCTCACAACCAGAACACAGACAAGAAGAAAAAGCTGACTGGTTGCAAGTAGTAGAAGACTAAAAGTTGAAGGCTGAGTGTTTTGTGTTTATTGTTCATTAGTGTGTAGCTCACACTCAGGTGAAGCGACTTATGTTGTTGTGGAAAATTTGCGTTTGGGGTGAAGTCGATGATCTCTGAGGGCTTGAATGGGAGAGTGAAAGGCTGTGTGACTCATTTCACTCGGTGATCTTTACTACTTCTACTGTTTGTTCTCTCTTTCCCTGAGCCTCTACCCTGCCCACCCTTGTAAACACGGGGACGGGTTTTTTATAATGATGATGATGATGTGTAGCCTGGTATAGTTAGTTTATTGTTTGTTAGTGTGTAGCCTAGTTCATTAAATAGTTTGTTTATTATGTAGTGTGTTGCCTGGCATAGTGAATTTATTGTTTGCTAGTTTGTGTGTGTGTGTGTATTTACCTATTTGTATTTACCTAGTTGTAACATACAGGAAAAGAGCTATGCTCGTACTGTCCCGTCTCCAAATCTACTATTATCCAGGTTGCCTTTGAAGTCCTGAATACTTCTTGCATTGATCACTTCTGCATCAAGGTTATTCCAGGCTTCTATGCTTCTATACGGGAAGCTGTATTTTTTTATGTCCCTCTTGCATGTTGTCCTTTTCAATTTCTTCTCATGACCTCTTATAGGGTGAGATAGGGGTGTAACGTACTACTAGTGGTATAATATTCACTAGAAATCAGGTTAACAATTATATTGAAAATTATTGGCGGCAAAATATACCCCAGGTACAGAGCTACCTTGGTGATTATTTTGAATCAGGTACGAAATCGTGGAGGGCCACAAATAACCATTTTCCAAAGGGGTACGATCTGTACAGATCACCACCACCGTGGGGGTGATCTGTACAAGGCATGGGGGTGATCCATACAGCATATCTGTCATAACAAAAATGTGCACAGTCAAACCTCGATATAACGGACATCGGATATAACGGACTCCATTTTTTTTTTTTTTTTTTTTTTTTTCTTCCATAATAGACCGCTTATCGCCGCTCGAATTGTCAACTCAACATTATTGTATTTTCTCATTTTATTTTGGAATGCTTGGGTTTTAAGGAGTTTTGATGTACAGGTTGAAGTTCCCAAACTCGGCATCCCAAGACTCGGCAACACCCAAAACTCGGCTATGGTTCCGGATTTTCCCGCTAGGTGGCCGCTAGGTGCCACCACACTAGGCCGCTTGGTTTCTTATCGGTGAAATATAGCTTTTTTCCTACATATTGAAGTATACAATCCTCTTTTTAGAATAATTTTGTCACCCTCACCACATTATAATGGACTCAGTGACCTAGTTTCGGGGTAGGGAGGGATTATCTAACTACCTTAATTTTTTGTATGTGATTTTCATGCTTTTTTTCCCCTTAATATATTTACGTTCTAAAATTCGGAAAATTCCATTACTCGGCTCGGCGCTGGTCCCGAGGTTGCCGAGTTTGGGAACTTCAACCTGTATTACATATTAAGATATAATATTATAAGGAAGGAGCCTGTGTTGCTAGTGATTTAGTGGTAGAAGGTGTGTATTGTTTAAAATAGTGACTATTAGTGTTATGGCGTGGCCGCTGCTACGTCTCCCTGTCACCTCAACACCCTAAATCACCCTTATCTAAGGCGACACGCAGTGCTACACTGACCTAAATAGTGACACGTGTATAGAACTGCAGTTCACAACCATATAATATATATAATAATGAGCATTAGTCATGATAATAAGCAATACCTTTGGAAGCCACGGCTGAATCTGGCTCGTTGTAATTTGTTTACCTTTCACTAAAGCTTGAGCTTGACTAGCTACACGTTCTGGTTGTGTTTGTGATTATTTCTCATTTATTTCACGTGTAGGAGCGGACCAAATTCAGCATGTAGTGCCAGTCACTGTTTACCTCCCAACATAGCTACACAGTCTGGTTGTGTTTGTAATTATTTCTCATTTATTTCACAATTTTTCCGGTTTTTTCATATATTTTCCCCCCCTTGGGAAAATACCCTCGCTATAACGGACAATCGGCTATAACAGACTCCTCCCCCCCTTTAGTCCGTTATATCGAGGTTTGACTGTACTTACACGGTAAAAAAGTTTATTCTGTAATAAATTGATTCAAAAAGAATACACAGACTTACATACAAAGACTTGTTTACCTTTTAACTAGCAAATAAGCACATATTTATAATTTAAATTGTTTCCATAACTTGTCCAATCCGAAAAAGCTACAGTGGATTTGCAAGAAACTCACAAAGTCCCACATTTATAATCAGACTGAAAGACACACCTGTTCTGGCCGTTCTGTTTACCTCATATTGAATTTCTTGAGACACTTATTGAATTTCAAAAATCTAGCTAGCCTCTTAGTTTGAGCTCTCACAGGTTCACCTAGGACCCCTTTCACCATATGCCTATTAACCTTGGTGACATCTTTAATTTCAGGAAAGTAGAATGTGTCATAAAAACCTACTTTGGAGCTCATTCTCAGGAAGGAAATATTGTATTCAGAATTGTCCTCAAGATTTAATACTTTACTGACATAATGAACCTTGCCTCCCACATTCCTGCCTGCCTCCAGTTGTAGCTCAACTAAAACGAAGTCACCTTCTGCTGGAGCCTTATCCTGGAAAAGGTTTGGCTCTGTAAATTCTTCCTCATCAGAGTACTCAGATGAATCATTGAGAAGCAGTTTTTCAGTCTGCCTCGTCAGAGCCTCTCTTCAACTTCAGTTTATTTCCTTTTGCAACGCTGTATCTTCTTTTTCTTGTCATGCTTTTAGGTTGAGCTGCAACCTTTAGAAGACACTTAATAGGCCTCAAGTGTAATATACACGTCTTCCAGTAAATATAATGTATATTTATATAATGAAAAATCCCCATAATCACACACAGCTATTTATTCTATGTTCTACTGAATGTACGTACACTCACAAGTTCATGTACCTAGGTTGCTTAACAGTAAAAGCTTGTATGCAACCAAGCATTTTTGTTGTTGTTTTGTTGTTTGTTTGTTTTATGGAGGTCTTTAAATGAGATTTAAATAGGGGGCGAGCCGTACAGTACGATACAACCCCGTACGCTCAGCCCCAGATGCCTTAAAATTTGTGTATCCCATTCATGATGCCGACTGAAACGTCTGGTTGAAGACCTTAGTCATCGGATATCTTTGAAGTAATGTTGTTTTCACTATTAAACATCAACCATCAGAATCAGCACATATTTAGAGTCAGGAAACACTATATCAGGAGTGCGAAATATTACATCGAGCACCGAAAAAAAAAAAAATATTACCCGAGTGTCCCGTCCGTCACAATTTAAACAAGCCTGTCCCGCCTAACCGATCAGTTCCTTTTTCTTCTTTTAACATCAATGGCCAACTAATTTATTTTTCAATAGTATAAAAATTATGGCCATTGTATGTTACACCCCCGTGTACGATATATACCCATCTCACCCTACTTCTATCGTCCCACACAAACAGATCTTCTCTATCAATTCAGACCCATTAATGCTCTATAAACTGCTATAAAATCTCTCCTTTCTCTTCGTTTCTCAAGTGTTGGGAGTTTCAGTCTTGAAAGTCTTTCCTCATATGGCAAATCTCTCAGGCTTGGAGCCATTTTTGTGGCTGCTCTTTGTATTCTCTCAATCTTCCTTATATCCTTCTTTTTATGTGGTGACCAAATCACTAACGCATATTCCAACCTTGGTCGAATCAAAGATGCTATCAATTTCTTAATCATCTCTTCATCCAGATATTTGAATGCCATTCTTATATTCCTCAGCAACTGATATGTATCTCCTGTGATCTTGTTTATATGCTTCTCAGGTGACAAATTATCCGTAATCCATACTCCCAGAGTATTTCCATCACTTTACACTTTTTAGCATTAAACTCCATTTCCCATAATTGACTCCATCTGAAAATCTTATCTAGATCCTTTTGTAAATGCTCACAGCTCTCTTTACTTTCTACTTTACTTAGTAATTTAGCATCATCAGCGAATAAACTCATATAACTATTCACTCCCTCTGTCATATCATTTACATAGACCAAGAATATCACTGGGGCCAATAATGATCCTTGAGGAACTCCACTCACTTATCACACTGCACCATTCTTACTTCTAATCTTTTATTACTATTCTCATCTCTCTGTTGATCAAAAAGTCTTCCATCCACTTCAGCAAACCACCCTTCAATCCTCCTACATGTTCTAGCTTCCAGAGCAGTCTCTTGAGAGGTACCTTGTGAAATGCCTTCTTTAGGTCCAGGTATATGCAATCGACCCACCCCTCTCTTTTCTGTGTCACATCGATCACTCGAGTAAAAGCTTAATAAGTTCGTTGTACATGACATTCCTCCTCTAAATCCAAACTGGCCAGCTGCAAGTGTTTGTCTCTTCCAAATATTTCAACCATATGTCCTTCACAATTTTTTCACACATTTTTGCCACTACGCTTGTTAATGATACTGGCCTGTAATTTAATGGTTCTTCTTTGTCTCCTCCTTTGTGAATTAGCACAATATTTGCTCTTTTCCAATACTCACTACTCTGTCAAAGTAAGGGAGACGAGTAAAAATTCCACCTATGTATATATTATTATAGAATTGGGTATAAATTAAGATGCATTAAATACAGTAATATAATTCTGGTGGTAATCACTAGTACCACAATTAATCAAAGGATTAACATAATATAAGAATTGTGAGGAAAATATTGGAACTTCCACGTATAGGAGTAAACATTATTGGAACTCCACGTGTAGCTCCAGCTGTCTTGATAAGGGTTTTCAGTCAAGACATCATTCACGTATAAAGGACTCTTTCGAGGATTCTGCTCTCCTTAAGTGAACTCTCAATTACACTATGTAACTTTCCTGCTAGTTGGCTACTGCACTCTTTCATTATCCAATTCGACACTCCATCTGGACCCGGGGCTTTTCTCACATCTTGACTTTCCATTAGCCTTTTTACTTCTATTACGTCTACTTTTATGTCTTCCATTATATTTTCTTTTTGCTATTATATTTTTCGTTTTAAATTCACTTTCTCTTGTAAATACAGTCTGAAAGCAGTTCTTCATCACCTCAGCCTGTTGTAATGCATCTTCGTACACTATGCCTTCTACCTTCAGCTTATCTACTCCTTCCTTGTTTTTCATTTTTCCATTAATATATCTGTAGAAAAGTTTCGGTTCGTTCTTACATTTTTCTATTATATTTCTTTCATAGTTACTTTCTTCTTCTCTTCAGATTATTACATATTCATTTCTAGTTGTTTTGTACTTCTCCCATAAGTTTGTTTGTTTGTGTTTATTGTATCTGTGTTTGTTTGGAGGTATCATAAGTTGATACCTCCTTTTTTCCTCCAACTATTCCATGTCTTTTCTCTTTCTAGTCTTGCTAATTCATATTTTCTGTTAAACCATTCATTCTTTTTCTTTTCTCAGATAACCATTCTTGGAGCATATCTATTTATTCCTTCTGTGTAAATTCGGATGAACTCATCCCATTTTTTCTGAGTACTCCTTGTTGCATGGAAACTACTCCAGTCTGTCTCTCTGAAAAATGTTCTTAATCCGTCAAAGTCTGCTTTTCCATAATTGTATCATCCTTTCTTGTGTTCTTCTCTTCTCCCCTCTTTTTTGCTATCATTTACTTCAAATTCAATAAGTACATGGTCACTCTTTCCAAGTGGGCACTGATAATTTACTTTACTAATTACTTCCAGTTCTTTCGTCAATAGTAGATCTAGTCTTGATGGTTCTTCGCTACCTCTGAATCTTGTATTCTCTTTAATCCACTGAGTCATAATGTTATTCATTACCAAATCCAACAATATGCCACCCCATGAGTTTTCTCCTCCTTCAGTATACCATTCTTCCCAGCAAACTTCTTTGCAGTTAAAATCTCCCATCATAATTCTGTTCTCACAATTTTCCATCGTATTCTTTAAACATTTGCTTGTGTCTCTTATCATGTCTCCATACTCTTCTCTCCCCCAGGAATTTGTCTTAGGTGGAACGTATACGAGTACTAAGTCTCTTATTCTTCCTTTTTTCATCACCAACTCTACCTTCAACACCTCTGCCATACCTTCTCCTTTTTCCATATTCCCTACTACCACATCCGTCCGTGTTAACACTATTACACCACCTCCCTTTTTCTGATTTCTGTTTCGCCTCCATACATTATATTGACCCTCCCCAACTGGCACATCCTCAGAATCACTCTGCTTCATTTCTACTAAACCCAATCTGTCTGGTTTCTTGGCTCTCAGGTAATCATTTACTTCTGTTAATGTTGACACTAGCCCATATATATTTGTGTACGATACCCGCCATCCATTTTCATTTTCATTTAAACTGTCTTCTCTTACCCTTTCTCTTATAGATACCAAAGGTGGGTATTCCGCAATTTTAGTCCGCAATTCGTAACTTGTGGAATGGGTAATTCGGTTGTGGAATTGCGCAATTGCGGATGCCTGGAAAAATTGCGGAATTGCGGGTTGCGGACCGCCAAAATTTTGAAACGCAATCGCAATAATTGTGACGGTCACCACCTTCAAAGTGCCCGCGTGAACATAAGTTCCCGCCAAATATGGTGGAGACGACACTGCCAAGTGTAGCGCAGTCAGTGCGTGCTGGGACTTAGGATTGAGAGGGTGGACGCTGGCCGTGTGTGTGATTTATCCTATATACAGGAGAACCTCGTTTATCCGGCACCCTCGGGGGGGAGCTCATGCCAGATAACTCATTTTGCCGTTGTTTTGAGAGTTACTCTTATGGAATCGCCCAAAATCCCAATAAATACTGTGGTTTCTGGAGGTTGTTGTTGTTGTTGTTTTAGGGCTGCGAGGATCCCTCGGGGAACACTATGAGCCCTGGTG
The DNA here is from genome assembly GCA_016584305.1 of Chionoecetes opilio. Classification (NCBI taxonomy): domain Eukaryota; kingdom Metazoa; phylum Arthropoda; class Malacostraca; order Decapoda; family Majidae; genus Chionoecetes; species Chionoecetes opilio. The sequence goes on along the minus strand of JACEEZ010005499.1, from coordinate 186,327 downwards.
ATGTCCTATGATGCTATCACAGGCGCGGTAGTTGACCTGTCTTCCTCAGGAAGGCACAGGTGAGGCGGATGACGGCGTGTTGCCGAGAGGGGGGAATGCCAGCCGCCGCCAGCAGGGTGGGCAGGTCAAAGGTAGTGATGTTCAGGGCGAGGAGTTGAGACTGTAGCACTACACGGTGTGAGTGGAAGTGCGGACACTGCAGCAGAAAGTGTTCAATAGTCTCCGGAAAATTCATGCACCAAGGGCAGTGGGGGTCAGGGGACAGACGGAGGCGATGCAGGTGAGCTGTGAGTGTCGTGTGCCCCAGGCGGAGGCGGGTGAGAGTGACATCCAGGACGCGGGACTTTTTCCGTATCCACGGCTGGGGGGAAGAGTCACTGCGGTATTGGCCCATGGAGGTGATGCGGAGGGCATCGCCGAGTGTGTTATTCCAGGTGGAGCGGCAGACCCGGGGGATCAGGCATTTGGCCGCGGAGAGCGGCAGAGGGAAGGGTGTCGTGTTTACATCTGTTAAGGCCATCCTGGCAGCAGAATCAGCCACCTCGTTGCCTGGGATACCAGCGTGGGAGGGAACGCACTGGAAGGCGATCTCCCACCCCTCGTTGGTAAGGTGAAGGGCCCTCTGGATGGTGTGGATGAGGGACGTAGAGGATCGTGGATGACGGGAGAGGAGGAGGTAGAGTGAGGAGAGAGAGTCTGTGTAGACCACAGCCTTGCCCAACTAAATTTCTGCCGATTTTCTCAGTTTTTGAAATAATTATACTTAATTAATGCCTGGGTCGATTAGTGCCGTTGTTTTGAGGCTGCCGTTGTTTTAAATGCCGGTTAAATGAGGTTCTCCTGTATACTGTTGTTGCGTTAGTGAAGTGCAGTAAATATTTTGTCCATAAGTGCAATCTTAGTAACCACTAACTAGTGGTTAGTGGTTACTAAGATTGCAGCTTTGCAACTTTGAGAAGCTTGTGTTCTTGAAGGGCAACCTCCACATGCTGAACCAGAAGAAGTGGGAGGAGGAGGAGGAGGAGGAGGAAGATTAGTAGATTACTAGCCAGTAGACTGTGAAGTGTAAAAGTAAAGAAAAACACTAAAAGAGACAAAGACTTAATTGTGAAGGACAAGTAACAAGTATAGACAGAAACAGAATAGGAATACAGAAGTATTAAACACTAATAAAGAGTCTAGAGACATTTTTTGTTTTAATTGTAGGTGTCAAAATTAGTTTGCGGAATTGCAGAATTGCGATTGTGAAAAGGCCTATCTGAAAAAAATAGCAGAATTGCGATTGCAGACTGGTGCATTGCGGAATTGCGATTGCGGAATTGGAAAAAAAAATTGCGATGCCCATCTTTGGTAGATACCACTTCTTCAGTTTTTGGTCCAAAACTCTCCAATAGAATTTCTGTTTTTCCTCTTCTGTTCTCAATTCGATTTTTTCTTTGGCTTCTTTAAACAGTACATTCAATCTGGCTCTTTCTTCCTCATTCATATCTTTTCTTATCCATATTTTCTTATATTCTTCCGTCTTTGCCAGTTTCCATGCCTTAGACAATATATCTAGTGCTGTAGCTTGTGACCTAAACTTAACTTTTAAGGGGCGGGCCCCTCCCTCCTCATATTTGCCTAACCTATGTATCTCTTCTATTTCTTCTTCTATCTCCGTATTTTCTTCTACTACTTTAAATATTTCTTTTGCCACTTTCTTTTCTTCCTCTTCTCTTATGTTTTTCTTAGGCAGCAATTTTTCTTTAAATCCAAAAATGATGACATATTTCTTTTTGTCCCCTGTATCTCGTACTAAATTTTCTTTTGATCACTTTAACTACTTCTTTGGTCAGATTTTTCTTTTCATTTTCTTGATCTTATATTATTTGACATAAGCTTTCTTGGTCTTTTTCTTGCTCTATCTTCCATGTCTTTCTTTCATCTTTCATTTCCTCTTGTGCCATTTTCAATTTCTTATGCACTGCATGCATTTTCATTACCTTTTCATTGTCTTGTTTACAATTAAATTCGTCCACTCTATTTTTCAGTATATTATTCTCTTTTTTCCAATACAAACACTTTCCTTTCCATCTTCTCTAGTTTTTCCATCATCTCGTGTACTGTGTCTTCTAGCATTATAACTCTTCTCTGGTTCATTTTAAGCCCTAATAAGTCCTTTTCTTTAGTGTCAAAGCCATCAAAAGGCATCCTGAAGAGTTCCTCCAACTTTGTTTACTTTCATCACTTCGAAATTTTTCCACTTTTTAGGCTAATCATTTGGAGACAGGACTATTTCACTGCATAGCTCTCACCTGCATGTACTCTAGGTCTCCTTGGGTCCTCTGCGTCCTTGTTTGGTCACAGCAGCCCGTCACCATAGCCAGTTGTGGAGGAGCCTTCAAAAACGCGTCTGTCTGTGTTGACGTCTGCCTTCTCGAGACGCTGACATCGCCATAAATCCGTATATTGAGGCACAATCCTGACAAAATAGTGGAGGCTGGATCACAAGTTGACGCCACGCCGATGAAAACACATGACGTGTGTGTGTGTGTCTATATATTATATATATATATATATATATATATATATATATATATATATATATATATATATATATATATATATATATATATATATATATATATATATATATATATATATATCAGTTGACAAATAAATTATGTTTGTTTTTGTTTGAAATTGAATCCTTTCTATTATGAACTGAAAACCTACGAAAATTTGTGTCGATATCCTTCTTGGTTACCGAGTGAACAGTGAAGTTGAAAACAGGCGCTCCTACTTTGGGGCCATTGTGCAACAGGCCGATATTCCGTGCGCAGTCCAGATTTACAGTGGTCTATGCCTCGGTGCATCAGATGGCGAGAAAGTCGTGTCGATCATGCAGGCAGCTGGCTACGCTGGCCCGGTCGACCCCTTGAAATGGCTAATCAGACGTCTAAGCAAACCCAGCGACATGAGAAACCAACTGATACATGTGATGGTGGAGGACCAAGGAAAGCGAAACATCATTGCAACGGCCAAGAAACTCAAGAACGCAAAAGAACAATTCAAGAAGATTTTATCAACAAGGATATCCACCCAGCATCCAGGAAGGAGATGTTGCAGCTGCACAGAAGAGAAAGAGAACAGAAGGACAAACCGGGAAATTCGGGCGTAGACATCAGCTACGACAGGAAGAATCAGGTGCTGCTGCGTAATGGCGAAGTGATAGACGGGTACTGTCCAAATATTTTAGGGGGAGGAAGCGCCAGACAGGAATATATATATATGCTTCTGGAATGTTGCAGGTCTAAAAGATAAATTGCAAAACCCTGATGTGCTAAATTTTGTGTTGAATTTTGACATTGTATGGTTGTTATAAATCAAAGGAACGTTACAAACAAGTGTGCCAGATTTCACTGTGTAAATAAATAAATGCAAAGAAAATTAACACAGAGGTGGTGTGATGATGATAGTGGTGTGCTTTAATGCAATATGTAACGCAAGTTGATATGGAAACAGTAGGTCAAATTTTGTGTAGAGTTGTCATGTTGGCCGAGGGTGAAGTTAGGTGGGGTGTATATCCCCCCTGATGACTCTCCATACCACCACCCCGCCCTCTTGGGTGCGCTGGCTGGGCTTTTTGCCCAGTGTGAACGTGCGGTGGTCGTGGGTGACCTCAATGCTAGAGTTGGAAAGCCAATCATAAGTGATGTAAATGATGGACTGTTTGATTATTGTAGAGTAGTAGATAGCACGGTAAATAATATGGGAAAATTGATCATTCGTTTGTCACAATATTGCTATGGTTGTGGCCAACCACCTGAAGTATGCAAACAAGCAGCTTGGTGGTAACTTGTCTTTCCGCCGTGCTCAGTGGATATCCGAGATTGACTTGTGTTAGGTGAAAAGAGTATGGCTAGTATGATACGTGATTTACAAGTACGACAGGATGTCAAAGGTTCGGATCATGCACCACTTACGGTATCATTTGATACGAGAAATTGTGAAGTAATGTCCTCGAGCCTACTGCTTGAAAATGCTTCTGGTTTGGGCAATTCGTACATGCGAGTTTACAGTAGTAATATTGTATCTAAAGGCCCTAGGTGTAATTATGTTGACGTAGAAGAGTTCGCGTTGAGACTGGCGCAGCGTGTACCGCCAAACATCGATATAAGGACCCATGATACTGTGTCAGATGCAGTTACAGTGGCATGTAATGTTATTTAATGGTATTGCCATAGAATGTGTAACAGAGGAGGGTGCAGAATCAGCAGGGGAAGGAGTGTGATCCCACAGAACCCAGATGGAAAATGTTACTAGAGGTAAATGATGCTAGCTAGAACCATCTGGAAGACAATTGATTAGAAAGGGGGCTTGCAAGATACTGAGAACGATAAACCAGATGAAACTCAATTAAAGTTAATTTTGAGGAACTGCTAAACCCTGTTAACCAAGAGAAAGAGGCAATGCATATTCAAGATACACCCACGATCCCTGTGCTGGACTTTCACTACACTTGAGCTTGATACTGGTATCCATTCTATGAATAAGAATAAGAGTTTCATAGGAATATGTGCAGGATTGTTGTTTAAGCTTCCAGTGTTGTGGTTCAAGTTCCTGCTAACTGTATTTGATATTGTATTTTTTCACTCATTTTATCCTGCTTTGTGGTGTTATAATAGATTATTAGTATTATTCAAATCAAGTGATAGATCCATATGTCAGAATTATAGAGGTATTATAGTACGGGAGGTCCCGTTATACGAGCATTCGGTATACGAGAAATCAATGATACAAGCTGAGTAAATTAGGGTCTATTTTCAATATACGAGATCAAAAATCCAATGCTACGACATTCAAACTGGGGTGAGTAAAATTACCAAGTTCAAAATGTGTGCCCTACCACGTATGCATCTGGGCTGTATGATGATGTACAATGATTCAGATGCACAGAGACAAGTTTGTGGGCAGTGGAAGAGGTCTGCGCACCCCTCCCTTGTCCCTTACCTACCTAACACAGCGTTCACACACAAGTTTATTACGGCGGGAATGTAGGTAAGTACAGCGGAGTGATGCCACGAGGAACACAGGGAGAGGAGTGATGTGTTGCCTCTGTCCTGGTAGGTAGGTAACTGCCTGAATACAGGACTCCCGAGCTGGACAAAGGGGGATTTGGTTGACCCGTCAGGTCACCCCTAGCTAGGCGTGACCTGAAGGGTAATTAAGCATATGGCGCGGTCTGACCTTTAGGGGTAATTAGTCAGGTGTGCGGCCCCAACCTTGGGACAGCTACACTACCCTCTCTTGTATCACGCGGCGTCCCCTACAGTACAACGTCGTTTTTGCTTGTTATGCATGTTTTATGTTTAATTAATGTGCAGTTATGTTATTTTGTGTGCTATCTTCTCTTTCAGAATGCTTTTTCTACAGAATAGGTAGTACAGTGTGGGTAATATAGATGCTGTGTGTTTGTTGTGTTTAGTATAGTTTATTTTAGCTTGAAAACATGTCTTTGATGGGGTCCTGGAACCAAACCTATATTTTACCATTACAGGGAGGTCCCGTTATACGAGCATTCGGTATACGAGAATCCGATGATACGAGATGTGTAAATTAGGGTCTATTTTCAATATACGAGATCGAAAATCCAATGATACGACATTCAAACTGGGGTGAGTAAAATTATCAAGTTCAAAATGCGAGCCCTACCACTCCCGGGCTGGACAAAGGGGGATTTGGTTGACCCCCATGAGGTCACCCCTAGCAAGCCGTGACCTGAAGGGTAATTAAGCATATGGCGCGGCCTGACATTTAGGGGTAATTAGCGAGGTGTGTGGCTCCAACCTTGGGACCGCAGTCAGGTCACCCCTAGCAAGGCTTGACCTGAAGGGTAATTAAGCATATGGCGCGGCCTAACCTTTAGGGGTAATTAGAAGGTGTGCGGCTCCAACCTTGGGACCGCTACACTACCTTCTCTTGTATCACGCGGCGTCCCATACATTACAACGTCTTTTTTGCTTGTTATGCATGTTTTATGTTTAATTAATGTGTAGTTATGTTATTTTGTGTGCTATTTTCTCTTTCAGAATGCTTTTTCTACAGAATAGGTAGTACAGTGTGAGTAATATAGACGCTGTGTGTTTGTTGTGTTTGCTATAGTTTATTTTAGCTTGAAAAACATGTTTTTTTTTGTGTTTTTTTTAATTGATGGTCCTGGAACCAAACCTATATTTTACCATTAGTTATGTGTTTCGTTATACGAAATTTCGCTTTACGAGTATGCCAGGTGGAACCTAACTGCTCGTATCTTCGGGACCTCCCTGTAGTTATGTATTTCGCTATACGAGATTTCGCTTTACGAGTATGCCAGGTGGAACCTAACTGCTCATATCTTCGGGACCTCACTGTATTATGGACACTTTGGCAAAACTATAATTATTATGATGTACTGATTTTGAATAGACTGCGATTATAGTGTGATATTGACAAATAAATGTCAGGCTAGAGCGATGCCAAAGAGAACTTGCATTGAACAAATTATGACATTGAGATTACTATGCGATTATGTCAAACACACGAAGGTGAAGTTATATGTAGTATTTATTGACTTTAGTAAAGCATACGACAGAGTTCCACAAAATAAATTGTTGCAGTATCTAATGTCTCTAGGAGTTATGTTAACTCCTAGAAGGAGTATAGGAACATGTACAGATGTACTCGGAATATCTTACAGGCAGCAACAGTTGAGGCCACAGTAGAAATGGGGCAGGGTGCTCCGTCTAGCTGTTTGCTATTCATTATATATATATGCATAAGGTGAAAATGGTGAAGCAATTGGTACAAGTAGACGGATTCCTGGGTGCCATGCACACGCTCCTATTCATTGACGACACTTGTGTTAGCTACGTCACGCGCAATGTGTATGAAAAAGTTAAATACTGTGCTGGATTACTGTGACAAGATATGGAATGAAGTTGAACGATAGTAAACCTAAATTCTTTGTAGTTAATCATAATGAAAATGACAAATTACCGATAGCGATACAAGGGCATAGAGTAAGTTATTGTAATAGATATTTGTACTTAGGAGCTTGGTTCACAGATACAGGGAAGATGGAAGAGGTGAGGCAGCTGCATGCAACACAAGGCCAAAGTGTAGTCAGTAAATTTGCTGTGTTTTGTGCTGCTAACACATAAATGCCCTTTTATTACAAACGTAGTGTTTGATGCAGCTGTGGCATCTGCCTTAATGTACAGCAGTGAGACATGGGTCACAAACAATTGTCCAACCATAACAAAGCAATATAACTTACTTGTTAAATGAATGTTAGGGGTGAGGCATAATACAAGTATTAATTTTTGTGTTGTGTTGAGTCAGGAATTTTTCCGGTTAGTCATGTATTAGCTGTAAGGAGGAAATGTTTTCTTCAAACAAAATGCAATATGCAAGTCCGTGACGAACCATTTCACTTTGTGTATAACTTGTGCCGAGAGGCAAATACCCCAGGGTATAGACTTATACGGAAGCGGTTGGAGTTCAACCTTCATGTAAACCCAATGGAATGACTAATTGAAATAGCAGTAAGCGAGCCAGAGATTTCGACAAGTATGTTACATATAGAAATCAACTCAACCCAGAGTAAGTGTACATATGTAAGGTATATTCCGAGAGAGTGTATGTACCGGATTATGTTAAGACGGGCGTTCACAAGGCAAAGGTTAATGTCTAATAATCTAAAGATAGAAACAGGAAAGTGGAACAAAGTGCCTCAAGAACAGCAAGTGTGTCAATGTAACGCAGGACAAGTACAAACGAAGCACCATGTTCTATTGGAGTGTCCACTAGGGGATCAACTACATTTCCCTCCCGAATTTGGCGCTTGCTTTCTTCACATGGCATAGCGCTAAATTCGAGGATCGCGAAACTCGGGTATTGAAAACACAGTAAAAATTCTTATTTGGTCACTTTCTCCCCCCCCAAAAATACCCTGAAAGTGCCCCGAACCCCTGTCCACCCAGCAGTGAATGGGTACCAGGTGTTAGCCGGAGGTTTGTGACCCGCCTCCCGGGGTGATCGGCCAAAACTAGAAGACAGGAGAGGAGGAGGAAGAGGAGGACAGGAGAGGACCTACGAGCTTGAGTTTGAGTTAGGCGTCACCCAGCTGATGCTGTCGGTGAAGTCTTTGGTCCGGCGTTATCCCACACACGTAGTATTCTGTTGGGAGAGAAGCAAAAGAGGGAAGCAAAACTAGGTGTTTCATTTTCCCCTCATTCCTCTCTCTGCATCACATTCATGCGGGCTCCCCCCTCACTGAGGGGCCCCCTGCCTCTCATTCTCTCTCATGCGTGCTCACCAAGAATTCTTTTACACTTTCAGCCCCACGACTGTCACTCCTCCACTCAGCACACAACCCCAGCAGGTACTCCATCTGCCTAGCCACACTCCTGTCTCTCATCTCTCGCCATTCTTCCACTCCGACTTCTCCTACCACTACCTCCGACATCTTTGTTCTAGCATACTCATACCGTTCACATTCCAGCATCAAGTACTCCACAGTTTCATCCACTCCTGTCTCACACATCACACACGTCTTGCTAACACCATTCTTCCATCTGTAGCTACATACGACTATTTACCTCTTTAGCGATACTTGATCTTGATATTACCGTAAGGTATAACATCTTTCTCTGCACCGTCGGGTGGCCTAAGAACACCCACATGCTGCCTATTAACTCTACCTACGATTGTGAGTGCATCGGAGGCCAGAGGGGGGCGACATGAACCTCTAATCACAAGCGTCACTATAAAAATCCTGCCTGCACCACCACGGGCGAGGGCCAACCATCACAGCCCTCGAGGGAACCTCCAGGGCCTACCATCCCACCCCTGGAGGTCACTGCCTAAAGGCGCTGTAGGCACACACACACACACACCAAAAAAAAAAAAAAAAAAAAAAAAAACTGCATGAAACTTGGGAGGGTACTGTACGCCAGAGATTTCCATGTTTTAACTTCAAAGATTTAAATATGTCATGGAGAGATGAGGAACATATAAATGATTTGTGTAAATACATCTATGAAGTTGGGAGAATATATAAGGAATTCTGTTAATATTTTTAGGAATAATAAGGAATTTTCCACACAATTAAGGAATACTGAAAAATTATACTTATTAATGTATTTTCTGATTTTGTGTTGTGTTGTGGTTGTTATGTCACCTATAGTTATTTATGACCTTTAGCGTGTTTATGTTAATGATGGAATTAATGTATAAGGTAAATTATATTTGAATTTGGACCATGTTTAGGTATGTAGTATGTTGAACTGTAAGGTACAACATTATTATGTAGATAAATGGTCAATAAACATATTTATCTACCAGTAAAAAATATTTTACTGTTAGTAGATGGTCAGGTTTGCATGGACATATCTCAGGAAATATTGCAGATACAGATTCTGAAGACATCCTTGAACTGCTGATGAAAATCTTCATTTATATGCATACTTCGAAAAACTACTCTAGTGAGAAAAGTTACGAAAAAGGACTGTGATAATTTGCTAGCCTATCCTTTATAGGGTGGTTGATAAACAAATCAAGTAAAATGCGCCCATTTTTTTTTTTACATGGTAAAATAAGGTTACATTTCTTATCTTTGTTTTCAAGAGCTCTACACAGTGGATCAAAACTTAAATATGTATCATAAAAGGTTGCTGAAAAAAGCGAAAGCATGTAAAAAAAAGGGGTTGTTTCCTGAATATATTCAGTTTACGCCAACTTTGACATGGTGTTTACTCATTATCCGAAAACAAAAACTTTCCATGAAAAGCAAAAAAAATGTCACTTCTTTTGGTATACAGTAAACCCTCTCTAATTCAAACTAATTGGGGGGAGACCTGGACTGAATTAGCCAAAAGTCTGAATTATCCGATGGTTACCTCTAGCCCCTCCACACAATAAGAACTCACTAAAACATGCTAAAACAGCACAGATTGTAGTACTTGTACTCACCAAAACATGGCTAATACTGAAGTCTTGAAATGCAGCACTACTGTACACTGAGCACTCAGGCGTCACTGATAGCGTCTTCAGGCAAGGGCTGCGTTAAGTAATGCAACGCTAACGGGTGAACACAGAGGCACACCTGACATCAGCATAGAGTATGCCTAGAGCAAGCCCCTGCACTACAGCCCTGGGAGGTGGATCACCACTGAGTTGCCAGCTCGCGCCACAATAAGGATATGTAAACAAAGGGCAAAGAAAGACTCTCCTCTTCTTACCTCCTTAATATTTCATTTCCTGCTGCTATAACTTCTGCTGCATCAAATACAGGTTCATTAACAAGTTATTCTGCAACAATAAGAATAGCAACAGAGATAAATTTTGGCCGCTACTATCTTGGTAGCAATGTTTATTGTGAAGCGTTCAGTATCGTTCAGTAGGGAGAGTGCGGGGGTGAAGGGGGTGACCGCTACCTAACGCAACAGTGGTGTCACTCTGGGGATTTGTAAGGTAAGGTCTTCAGTGCTTGAGGTGCTTAATGTGTTGGAGGCGATGTGGAGGTTGACTGACAAAGTGGATGGTACAGAGGAGGTGGAAGATGCTGCAGAAAACTCCGACAATTCGAACAATTCAAACTTCAGTTCGGAGTATGGAAAGTTGTTGAAAAATTTGAACAGGGCCTGAAACAGGTTGAATGATCCAAAGTTTGAATTATATGGGTTCGAATTAGAGAGGGTTTACTGTATTCCATGTCAAAAGTTTACTCGCAAAATTTCATCGGCGACGAGTTGAAGTGAACTTACTGTTCATGGATATTTATTCAGAGTTTCATAATAACATTGGTGTAGTGTTTTACTTTGTTTTATGTAATAATCTTGTAGAACAAACATTTCCAAAGATAACAGTATATCATTTATACTGATAAACGTATTTGGTTGGGGGTAAATTACTCTGGAAAGTAAACTTTTTTGCACGCAGAAAAACATTTTGCTCAGCCTACTCCACTAGCAGCCACTAGCAGCCACTAGCAGCCACTGGAAAGAATTCATAAAATATATTACGGAATGCAAGGGGGTTAAGTTGGCTTATTTTGTGACATAGCATTCCACTGCTTGTCACCAATTAGTTGTGTTCAAATTTCATATCTCACCTGTGTGTGGTCTTACAATGACTTATGTTGGTGTGATTTATTCCAAGGATTAGATATCCTCTCTGTGATGGTATGGTAGTCTTCCACCCAAGCAGAGTTGTGATAAAGGTAGAAAAGGTTGTCTTGGATGGATCATTTTTGAAACCACATGATAAAATATGACAAATTCAATTAAAAATAGTCTTAAAACATATACATCCTGACCAGGGCCAAATTCGGCCACTGATCCACTTATCACTAGTGGTTCACAATGATCTGAATCTGGCTGTGGTGTGCACAGGTAGGAGTTTCTTCATTACCCTCTAAGACAGGTAAAGGTTTTCTGTTTTCAGACACAAACAGCCTCACACCATATTTGTTAAGTAGATTCGGTAATGACAAACTTGGGACAGTAGGCATAAACCACCACCATGTGCTCTTGATCCAGGGACTCATCAGAACCATGCACAAGACAAGTAATATTTGGGAGATTTACATGCCAAAATCAGCTACAATCCGTGCCACCGGGTGAAAATAAGTTGTGCCTGTATCTTCTTTAAACATTCCACAATGAGCTCAAAAAATGTAGTGCTGGAAACCACTTAGGGAAGCAATACATTCTGACTTTATTTTGAACTTTTGCGGGCCATCTGAGTGATGCTCAAGACTTTGCATCAAGGGAGGGAGGCCATGAAATGACCATATAGTATGTCAATAACAACACTAAAAACTGAATTCTTTCAATGTGTTTGTGCACTGAGCTTCTTAAAAATTTCTCTAACTAAATGACAAGTTATCACTTCCTCTAAACTTGAAAAAAAGTAATACACTCAACCCTCCGCTATCGCGCCTTATTGGTACCACTATAAGCACGCTATAGCCGAAATCGCCATAGCCGAACAATATAAATAATGGTAATAATTCGAATTGGTGCCAGGATCCTCAAGATGACCACATATTTCATATGGGAGGGGGAGATGAGAGCTGTGGCCATGACAGAGGGGGTGTCGGTGGGGTCAACGCTGAAAGGGATTATAATACCTGTCATCAATTTAATTGAAGGTAAAAAAAAAAATATTCCTTATAGGGCGATGAGATCAGGGAAAAATGAGCCCAATTGGATGACTGAGTTTTTAAAACACAACATAGGGGTAAAAAGAGACATTTATAAGAAAGTTAAAGATGGGCAGGTGAATATAGAGCAGTATAACGAGATGGCTATAACGGTAAAAAAATTAACAAGATCAGCGAAGAAGAATTATGAGATTAAGGTTGCAGGGAAGGCAAAGACCGATCCTAAGGTATTTTTTCAGGTTTATAAAACAAAGACTAGGGAATTAGTGGGGCCATTAAAAAATAAGCAGGGGGAGATTATAAGCATGGCAGAAGATATGTGTAAAATTTTAAATTATTATTTCTTAAGTGTTTTTACTCAGGAGGCTAAACAGAAAATACCTGATAGTGAACAGAAGTTTAGAGGAGAGGATGATGAGAAACTCAAAGATATTGTGATAACTAGGGAAATGGTAGAAGAAGGTATAGACAGAATGAAGAATTTTAAGTCACCAGGACCAGATGAAGTGCATCCCAGAGTACTAAAAGAATGCAAAGGGGTTGATAAGGCCTCTTCCATTTGTGCCCAAGTTCCAGGAACCAGTTCTTTCAGTTCAGGGTTGGGTTCAGTTTCTGGTTCTGGGTTCGCGTGTCACAAATGGAACGCAAAAACCCCGTTTTTTTGTTTACAAACAAACTCAGCTGGCGAGCCAAGAGGAAGGGGCATTTTCTCCTGTCTTGTGTAGGGCTGTGAATTGCATTATACGATGATTCTGATGATAAACAGAAATAAATGATGTACCAAGCAACATCCACTGCTGGCATCTTTGGCATAAATTACGTGTTACGGTACCGAATTCAGTATAATAGTGCCTAGTCAGTGGGTGGGCACTGGTGGAGGAAAGCGGTCCTGCGAGAGATGAGAGAGATAGAGAAAGGAGAGGGAGAGAGAGAAGAGAGAGAGAGAGGAGGGGAGAGAGGAGAGAGAGAGAGAGAGAGAGAGAGAGAGAGAGAGAGAGAGGAGAGAGAGAGAGAGAGAAGAGGAGAGAGAGAGAGAGAGAGAGAGAGAGAGAGAGAGAGAGAGAGAGAGAGAGAGAGAGGAGAGAGAGAGAGAGAGAGAGAGAGAGAGAGAGAGAGAGAGAAGAGAGAGAGAGAGAGAGAGAGAGAGAGAGAAGAGAGAGAGAGAGAGAGAGAGAGGAGAGAGGAGAGAAGAGGAGGAGAGAGAAGAGAAGAGAGAGGAAGAGAGAGAGGAGAGAGAGAGAGGAAAGGAGAAGGAGAGAGAGAGAGAAGGAGAGAGAGGAGAGAGAGAGAGGAGAGAGAGAGAGAGGAGAGAGAGAGAGAGAGAGAGGAGAGAGAGAGAGAGAGAGAAGAGAGAGAGAGAGAGAGAGAGAAGGAAGAGAGAGAGAGAGAGAGAGGAGAGGAGAGAAAAGAGAGAAAGAAGAGAGACATGAGAGAAGAAGGGAAGGAAAGGAGAGAAAGGAGAGAGAAGAGAGAGAGAGAGAGAGAGAGAGAAGAGAGAGAGAGAGAGAAGAGAGAGAGAGAGAGAGAGAGAGAGAGAGAGAGAACTACTCACCCGGCAGCATGCTAACCAATTTATTGGTGCTAACACTGCACCTCGTCTGCTTAAAACACAAACAAAAAGCATTAAGTGGTAACTCAGCTGTGATGTGAAGGGATCATATCAAGATTAAGATCGCGGGACCGCTTTCATCCACCAGTGCCCCTTGTAGGCCTGTCTGACATCCTCTCCGACTCGTGCATGCTGAAAACCCTTCACGGTAAGATGAAAAAGGGCCCAAGGCGGCCATTGTTTGTTATGAACTGAAAACTCTACTGTCTACCAACCTCCCAATGTGGGTAGAGAAAGTTCAAGGGTTTTGCCGAGTCACTACGCGCGTCGCCTCGGACCCAGGTTTTCGTGCGCAAATGGAACGCCTGAGTTTGTGGGTTCCGTGAACTGGTTCCTGAAATGTCGCAAATGGAAGAGGCCTTTAGTGATGCATTAGTGCATATTTTTAGAAACTCGATTGATACAGGGGGAAGTGCCGTCAATGTGGAGGAAGGGAAATGTAGTTCCCATATTTAAGAAGGGAGATAGAGGATTAATGTCAAATTATCGACCCGCTAGCTTGGCGTCAGTAGTAGGTAAATTATTGGAAGCTGTTATTGCAAAAAACATTAGAGAGCATCTTGAAAAGCAGTTTGGTTAATGATTCACAACATGGCTTCACAAAAGGTAAATCATGTCTCACTAATTTATTGAGTTTTTATAGGAAGGTTTATGAAACAGCAGATAATGATGAGGATTATGATATAGTATACTTGGATTTTAGTAAGGCATTCGACAAGGTGCTACATGGTAGACTCTTAAATAAGGTTAAGGCTCATGGAATAGATGGGAAGGTTCTTCGTTGGATTAGGGCTTGGCTAAGTGATAGGCAACAAAGGGTTACAATTAATGGTTCTAAATCTAAATGGGGGCAGGTAACGAGTTGGGTTCCACAAGGGTCTGTTTTGGGTCCATTACTATTTTTGAATCATCAACGATTTGGATAGTGGGATTAGCAGTGATATCAGCAAGTTTGCGGATGATACTAAGGTAGGTAGGATTATTAGATCACAGTCTGATGTAAATATTTTGCAAGGAGACTTAGATAGATCAAATGAGTGGGCAGATAGATGGCAGATGGAATTTAATATTGATAAGTGCAGCGTTATGAATGTTGGTAGAAAAAATCCTGGTAATAGGTACACCATACGCAATGTATCGCTGAAAATATCAGAGGGTGAGAAAGATCTGGGAGTGAGGGTGAGCCCAGACCTCCGACCTAGGAATCAATGTATTGAGGCTAGAAATCGAGCCAACAGGGTGTTAGGATTTATTACCAGGAGTGTTAAAAGTAGAAGTGCTGAAGTTATTCTAAATCTTTATTTGGCTCTAGTCAGACCTCACCTAGACTATGCGGTTCAGTTTTGGTCTCCGTATTACAGGATGGATATTGCCTTGTTAGAATCAGTGCAGAGAAGGATGACCAAAATGATTCATGGAATGCGTAACTTTAGTTATGAGAAGAGATTGAAACTATTAGTTACACTCACTCGAGAGGCGTAGAGTAAGGGGCGATCTGATAGAAGTTTTTAAGTGGATAAAGGGATACAATATAGGCGATGTAGGAAAAGTTCTAAAGGTTAGTAAGCAGGGTAGAACGAGAAGTAATGGATTCAAGCTGGAAAAGCGTAGATTTAAAAAGGAAATTGGGAGAAACTGGTTCACAAATAGGGTGGTGAATGATTGGAATGGACTAAGTCGTCAGGTGGTCAATGCGGAGTCTATTGGGGTCTTTAAAAGGAGACTGGATAAATTCATGGATGGGGAAGAGGTGGATATAGGTAGAGTTAGGTAACAGGAACTACCTCGTGTAGGTCTCACGGCCTCTTGTAGCTTCCTTACTTTCTTATGTTCTTATGTATGTTCTTATATTTTATAACTTTTATCAGTTTTATGGTACTTTCAACCAGTAATTGAGTATGAGGTTAGAAGTGATCTTTTCTTATGCATTTTGATGTGTAACGAATGATGGTCACATTCAAAATCGTCAAAAATGTCTCATTAGGTTAGTTAAGAATTTTCCAGAATAAGTAGCTAATTCCCGTAGACTATGGGATTTGTATTTTTGGCCTATGTCATCCCATAGAGTGTTCACCGGATATATTTTATGTCATCCACATAATCTATTCCCTGCACAAAACTTGTTTCCACTTTCCCCACCCAAAACCCCTGAACATTCCTGACAGGTCTCCAGGTTTGTTATGGAGGAGGGAGAGGATAACAGCCATCCACCGGGCAGGCCAAGGAAGACATGGAGACAGTGTATTGAAGAGGATCGTGCAGCATTGGGCATTGAAGAACTTGACGCAATGGATAGAGATAGTTGGAAACGTGTCATAGGCCGCCTAACCTCATAAGATATTATGAGCAAATCTGATGTTAAACAGAAAGAAGAAGACCGGTCAGCAACGCTAAACGTAGCGCAATGTTGACAGTTTCAAGGGTATGATACCCCTGGGCAGTCATAGTCACCATTTCAATGTTATAATGATTCTAAAACGATACCATTATCATCACAACATGACAAAATCAACTGTATAATCAACTCGTCTTTGTTTATATATGAACAGCTGACGAGAATTTTTCCTTCGGCTGCCATGTTTGACTAGCGGCGGCGGCACCAAAACCTTTTTGTGAAGAGGACAGAGGTAATGCTGCTACCCGGCACATTTAAGGCTTTATCAGTACTACTAAAACTTAAACAAGTTTTGTGAATAATCATTAGTGCTTAACGGTAAAATATTAGTTAATCAAATTTTCTTGGCCTGAATAGCTGTTAAGGTTCAGTAACAAACTTTGTGTATGCAGCCCCTGACGTCATAACAAACTAATCTGCAGACTGCAAGCCCTCCCTAGGTCTGGCCAAGACTGGCTGCAGACATGGCAACCCTTGTGCGATAGACATGTTTGTGCAATTATATAAGGTGTTGAGAGCAGTAAAACTTGGTAGCTTGATGTGTTGTAGCCGAGGTTTGTTTTGGGGACACGGGGGCAGCATGAGCCTGTAATCACAGGCGCCAGTCACTATAAAAATCCTGCCTGCACCTCTACGGTTGAAAACCAATCATTATAGCCCTCAAGTGAACCTACAGGGCCTACCATCCGAGCCCTGGAGGTCACTACCAATCGGTGCTATTGACCGGAAAAAAAGAGAAAAAAGAAGGTATGCGTGATAGCCGTAAATCTCGATAGCTTGATGCGCTATAGCCGAGGGTTGAGGTACATTTAAGTATGCATGATAGCCGTAAAACGCGCTAGCCAAATGCACGATAGCCGAGGGTTGAGTGTGTACTAATAATAAAAACAATAATAATAGAGACAATGATAATGTATAAATAAATATAAAAGACAACACAAATACAAAATTAATCCTGCCTCCTGTAAACAAGAAGTTCTCAAGCTTATGCGAGGCATGTTGGGGTCTGGAGAAAACATATATATATATATATATATATATATATATATATATATATATATATATATATATATATATATATATATATATATATATATACACAGGGAGGTCCCGTTATACGAGCATTCGGTATACGAGAATCCGATGATACAAAATGTGTAAATTAGGGTCTATTTTCAATATACGAGATCGAAAATCCAATGATACGACATTCAAACTGGGGCGAGTAAAATTATCAAGTTCAAAATGCGCGCCCTACCACTCCCGGGCTGGACAGAGGGGGATTTGGTTGACCCCAGTGAGGTCACCCCTAGCAAGCCGTGACCTGAAGGGTAATTAAGCATATGGCGCAGCCTGACCTTTAGGGGTAATTAGCAGGTGTGCGGCCCCAACCTTGGGACCGCTACACTACCTTCTCTTGTATCACGAGGCGTCCCCTACATTACAACGTCTTTTTTGCTTGTTATGCATGTTTTATGTTTAATTAATGTGCAGTTATGTTATTTTGTGTGCTATTTTCTCTTTCAGAATGCTTTTTCTACAGAATAGCTAGTACAGTGTGGGTAATATAGACGCTGTGTGTTTGTTGTGTTTGCTATAGTTTATTTTAGCTTGAAATTTTTTATTTATTTTTTATTTTTTATATTTTTTATTGATGGGGTCCTGGAACCAAACCTATATTTTGCCATTAGTTATGTGTTTTGTTATACGAGATTTCGCTTTACGAGTATGCCAGGTGGAACCTAACTGCTCGTATCTTCGGGACCTCCCTGTATATATATATATATATATATATATATATATATATATATATATATATATATATATATATATTATATATATATATATATATTAATAATATATATAATATATATATAAAATAACACACAAACCTCGATTTCCCGGACCTCCACTTCCCGGATATCGGATTTGCCGGACAAAATCCGAGGTCCGGGGATATGTCAGAGTCCCGGATTTTTTTTTTTCTTTTTAACGTTAAAATGCCTGGTCCTGTTCGTAAATTGACAAAGTTGTCCGGTGGTCCGAGCATCTCCTGTCACCCCTGATCAGTGTCCGTGCCTCCCGCCATGTGGCAGCATGCTCAGCGGTCGTATTGTTTACATTTGGGCACACGACACTCACGGTTCACCTGCACTGCCTCCGTCAGTCCCCTGACTCCCACTGCCCCTGATGCAGGAACATCTCTGAGACTATTGAACACTTTCTGCTGGCTCCCGCCAGGTGGCAGCATGCTCAGCGGACGTAAAAGTCCGCGGCGGGGTAGTTGATATTGGTGGTTGCCGGACAGTAAATACTAGAGTAGGATAAACGTCCAGGGGTGGGTAATGTGGGTTTTTTTTTTTTATTCTCTTACTGTCTTCTTTATAGGGACTGGCAACTAAAAAAAAAAAAGCATCGAACTGTTGCGATTCCCGGACTTTTGCGGTTCCTGGACCAGTGCTCCTCCCTATTAGTCCGGGAAAATGAGGTTTGTGTGTATATATATATATATATTATTATTATTATATCTGTTTAATATTAGTTTTCCCCATATTTTTTATGAGGTTAGACGACCGATGATACGCTTCCAACTATCTCTATCTGTTGCCTCAACTTATACATATATATATATTATATATAATATATATATATATATATATATATATATATATAATATATATATATATATATATATATACACACAAACCTCGATTTCCCGGACTAATAGGGGGGAGCACTGGTCCGGGAACCGCAAAAGTCCGGGAATCGCAAGAAAAAAAAAAAAAAAAAAAAAAAAAAAAAAAAAAGTCCGATGCCATTACCCACCCTCGGACGTTTATCCTACTCTAGTATTTACTGTCCGGCAACCGACAATATCAACTACCCCGCCGCGGACTTTTGCGTCCGCTGAGCATGCAGCCACCTGGCGGGAGGCAGCAGAAATTGTTCAATAGTCTCAAGAGACGTTCCTGCACCAGGGGCAGTGGGTGTCAGGGGACTAACGGAGGCTGTGCATGTGCAGGTGAACTGTGAGTGTCGTGTGCCCAAATGTAAACAATACGACCGCTGAGCATGCTGCCACCTGGCGGGAGGCAGCAGAGTGTTCAGTAGTCTCAGATATGTTCTTGCACCAGGGGCAGTGGGAGTCAGGTGACTGACGGAGGCTGTGCAGGTGAACCGTGAATAGTTGTGTGCCCAAATGTAAACAATACGACCGCTGAGCATGCTGCCACCTGGCGGGAGGCGCGGACACTGACCAGGGGTGACAGGAGACGCTCGGACCGCCGGACAACTTGGTCAATTTATGAACAGGACCAGGCATTTCAAAGTAAAAAAAAAAAAAAAAATTGTCCGAGACTGACATATCCCCGGACCTCGGATTTTGTCCGGCAAATCCGATATCCGGGAAATCGAGGTTTGTGTGTATATATATATATATATATATATATATATATATATATATATATATATATATACTTATATATATATATATATATATATATATATATATATATATATATATATATATATATATATATATATATATATATATATATATATATTATATATATCATAATATATATATGATAGGAATCCTGCCTCCTGGCAACAATGACTTCTCTAACTACTCGATAAACTTGATAACTACACTGGTACCTTGACTTACGAGTGCCCCAACTTACGAGTTTTCCGAGTTACGAGCAGTCGCTTGGTCGATTTTTTGCTTCGAGTTGCAAGCCAAAATCAGAGTTACGAGCGATTTTTTATTTATTTTATTTATTTTTTACGATAGAGCTTCAGATACGCCGCCGCTAGTTGGCGCAGCGAACGCCACAACATCCGCCCAGTCCCGCGTCTCACTCTTTCACTTCACGTGGTTACCTTGCCGTGGAAGCATCTTTGTTGTGTTGTGCTCACACAGGCGAATGGGCAAATGGCGGAGGGTGAGTGCAGTACGTTTAGCAGCAGTTCCACTCACAGCTGTTTCCAACAGCTGATACACAGAGTATAAACACTGGCGAATGCAAATGGCGGAGGGTGAGTGCAGTACGTTTAGCGGCAGTTCCACCCACAGCTGTTTCCAACAGCTGATACACAGCGTATAAACACTGGCGAATGCAAATGGCGGAGGGTGAGTGTAGTACATTTAGCGGCAGTTCCACCCACAGCTGTTTCCAACAGCTGATACACAGAGTGTAAACACTGGCGAATGCAAATGGCAGAGGGTGAGTGCAGTCCAGTCATATAGGTACAGTAAAAAAATTGGGGTGGTTTTTTTGGGGCTGGAACGGATTAATGGTATTTCAATTAATTTCAATGGGAAAAATTTATTTGATATACGAGCAAATTGAGTTACGAGCTCGATCAATGAACGAATCAAACTCGTAAGCCAAGGTACCACTGTATTGGTTGTACAGGTCCACATTGGAAATCCGACAACCTTGGGACCTGAGGGTTGCTGGATTACTGATCATTTTGGATAACTGAAGGTTTGCCTTCCTGACCCTTTACATGTTGTATAAATCAATAAATCAATATTGTATATATAGAAAATACAATACTAAATGAAACGCAAATGAAATTTGAATGTTCAACAGCTTAATAGAATAGTATAGGTTCAGTAATTCTGTGGACTTTTAAATTTTCATAACTGCTGCCTGTGGTGGTAATTAGAGAGAACTGCAACTCCGAAATGCCAGTGGTCGCTGGCAGTTTTAACTCACAATTTGGTGAAAAGTTGGTCAACTTGAAAGAAAAATATGGGCTTATTCCACTGCACTTAAAACACACAAGTATAATATTAAGAACGATTTTCTTCTATATGTATATTGTATAGAAGCCTGATTCTTTAAAACATTGTATATAACCAAATAACCAAGGAGGTTATAGTTGAGGAGGCGAGGTAAATGTTACTCTATGATATTATATAGTCAATAACGTATGTTTAGAAGTTATCTATACCTAGGCAGTCATATTTTCCTGTTATTATTGTGTATCAATCAGATAGAAAGCCTGGAAGTGCAATGAGTCGACGCGTGAAGTAGCAATGTTTTGATTCAATCTCCCGCCACATCTCCCGCCACCACTCCCCGCCGCGGCGTGTCGCCTCCACAATTATAACCTACATTGTCGCAGCAACAAGCCGATTTCGGCATTCTTTATTCTTCGTTTTTCCAAGGCATTGCTTATTGTATTTTGACAAGCGTTTGCCAGACGCAGCAGTACTGTCTTAGAAAACAGTGTGAACATCGCCCAAATTTTACATGCCACAATATACATGTAAAAAATATATTAAGCTTTGCTACTCGAGGCGAGTAATTTGCATTAAATTGCTATTATAGAACGTTCCATCGTAATGCATGTCATCCATATAATTAGTAGAACAACAGAAGAACTATATTTTTTGGTATTCAGATGCAGTGCATCAATGTTTATCGCGAAATTAATTTATGAAAAATATTAGTCGCGGAGCCAAAACACAGTAGACCAACCTTTGAGTTAAAACTGCCAGCGACCACTGGCATTTCTCGAGTTTCAGATCATTGGAATTGGCAAGCCATATACCTCCCACTTTGCCCTGCCCTGGGCGTGGACTAAGTGAGGTAACCATATCACTTTCTCAGTCCACTGTGAGTCGCTGCCTAACACAAGACTCCTTGCTTTCTGTGGAGCACCCACTTTCCTTTGTCATGTATGTTTATACATATTTGTAAATAAACATTATACGTATATATACACCTACCACTGTGAATATATCAACCCTACACACTTCTTCAAGGGACACACCTGCTACCAAAACAACCAGGCCAGTCACCATGCCCACGTGCCTCCTGCCTCTAGGCCTTCTGCTTGAACCTCTCCACACTACCCACTACGCAGGGACTTTCCAGAAGCCCCACTACAATATGCCTCTAAAGTGAAGAGCTGGAATTTAGTGCAAAAAAAGTAACATAGCAGAAAGTAAGGGGCTGTCAGGTTAATCATCTTAATCAGTAACTGGAACAACAGCTTCTTCACTAACTGGTACTACAACATTCTAGTAGCAGCACATCAAAACGTTAGCACCCGGCAACGACGTATCCCGAAAAGAGTAGTGTGCCAACCAGGGGGTTTTGACATTGTGCTCACAGATATTGTTCAGAAAACAGAAGGTTCCGTAAAAATGATTACTGGATTTTTTATGGTCAACCTATACGAGGATTGTACTATATGTATACCAATCAAAAACACACAAAAAGTTCTGTAAATACATATCCAACCCTAATTTTTTTATTATCAACATTTGTGCACCACATGGGGGAGGCGGTAGCAGAGTGGTTAGCGTCTTCGAGTGGCGTTCTCGGTGACCCGAGGAGTTTGATCCCCGATGAGAACCAAAATCCACTTAAAATCTTTCAGACCGTCACCTGCACCCACATGTTGCCCATTAACTCTACCTTCGATTGCGAGTGCATCGGAGGACACAGGGGAGTAGCATGAGCCTCTAATCACAGGCGTTACTATAAAAATCCTGCCTGCGCCACCACGGGCGAGGGCCGACCATCACTGTCCTTGAGTGAACCTCCAGGGTATAACATCCCACCCTTGGAGACCACTGCTTACAGGCGCTATAGGCTAAGATATAAAAAAACAAAAAACAAAAACACAAAAAAACTTCTAATTCAATTGAAACTTTCTGGGATATTTTCTCATAATGAAAGTTGCCAATTTTTTAAATTGATAGGCTCAGTAACTACTAGTCATGTGATAACTGTTCATATACAGAAGCACATATACAATTATATTATTATTATATTAATTGTCTTGCACTTTTGCTTGCTTTTCCTTGTCCGTGCACAGTGAGGCATCAAAATAAAAATAAAGAACAAATTTATAATCTTAATTGCGAATCATCCTACGTCATAATTAGACAGTACACACAAACCTCGTTTTCCCGGATTAATAGGGGGGAGCACTGGTCCGGGAACCGGAAAAGTCCGGGAATCGCAACAGTCTGATGCCATTACCCACCCCCGGACGTTTATCCTACTCTAGTATTTACTGTCCGGCAACTGCCAATATCAACTACCCCGCCGCGGACTTTTACGTCCGCTGAGCATGCTGCCACCTGGCGGGAGGCAGCAGAAAGAGTTCAATAGTCTCAAGAGACGTTCCTGCACCATGGGCAGTGGGGGTCAGGGGACTAACAGAGGCGGTACAGGTGAACCGTGAGTGTCGTGTGCCGAAATGTAAGCAATACGACCGCTGAGCATGCTGCCACCTGGCGGGAGGCAGCAGAAAGTATTCAATAGTCTCAAGAGACGTTCCTGCACCAGGGGCAGTGGGGGTCAGGGGACTAACGGAGGCTGTGCAGGTGAACCGTGAGTGTCGTGTGTCCAAATGTAAACAATACGACCACTGAACATGCTACCACCTGGCGGGAGGCAGCAGAAAGTGTTCAATAGTCTCAGAGATGTTCCTGCACTAGGGGCAGTGGGAGTCAGGGGACTGACGGAGGCGGTGCAGGTGAACTGTGAGTGTCGTGTGCCCAAATGTAAACAATACGACCGCTGAGCATGCTGCCACCTGGCGGGAGGCGCAGACACTGACCAGGAGTGACAGGAGACGCTAGGACCGCCGGACAACTTTGTCAATTTACGAACAGGACCAGGCATTTCAACGTCAAAAAAAAAAAAATAATAATAATAATAATAATAATAATTGTCCGGAACTCTGACATATCCCCGGACCTCGGATTTTGTCCAGCAAATCCGATATCCGGGAAATGGAGGTCCGGGAAATCGAGGTTTGCGTGTATATCAAATTATAAAATTGAACTCTAGAAACACCTTCTGCGACTTGATTAAATACCAGAAGAAGATGAAACGGGGGATTTTGTAAAACAATAATTTTTTGAATAGGTAGTTAGTTAATAATATTTTTACCTAATCTAAAAACTTATTGACCAAATTTCAGTTTTGAGATACCGACCTATATAATTTATAGTCACCTATAGATGTACCAAAGCTCATTGAAATCAGTGAAAATCAAATGACAAGTCCAAGAGTAACTAATGGTAAATTTCCTTAATGATGATGGCATCCTTATTTCAATTACATTATTTCCTATTCTATTCCTGTATGATGCCTCACTTTATGATGCTGCACTTCTACGATCAATCCTCTTTAGTACCTTTTGTTCTTTTCACCATGGCTCTCATTCGCTTTTACGATCGGACGAACTACCCGTGATGTCTTCTAAGCGGCCTGCAGACTCTAGTGGTTCTGATATATCATCAAGCCCAAAGTAGCCTGGTTTGATATCCAATGGTTCGTTAATGAGAGAATATTGTATTTATAATTCTCTTAAATGCAGACATGTCTCCGCAGACAGCTATAGAGCAGAAGTAGTGTTATGATGACTGGCTCTTTCACTAGTTCTTGACTCATACCCTTGGCTTATGACTGGCACTCTCTGTATGATAACAAAATAACCACAATTACACACATGCCATTCCCTATTCATACTGTACATATATACACTAAGTGGTTTCCAAAGGTGGACACCAAACCGTTAATCCGTTAATCGTTAATTAACTAAGTTAACATTTTCGTTAACGATTTAATTTTTAAGTTAACTTTGGAAATCATTATCGGACTAATTAACTTCCGTTACATTTAACTTCCGTTAACTCAAGTCCGCTAACCCAAAACTTTTTAGTTTTATACTAATATTGTTTCATTTAAGTTTTTCACCCTTTTCTGGCTCTAAAAGCCTTTAAAAACCTAAAACAGGGCCAAAACTATGAAATCAGCCTTTTTAAGTTTTTTTTTTAAAGTTAAAACTATAAAATCTGCCTTTATTTAACTCTAAAGCAAAAAAAAACTATAGTTTTTGGGTTCTAAAGCCCTTAAAAAAACCCATACAGGCTGATTTTATAGTTTTGGCACTTTTCAAAGGTGTTTTTAGGTGGTTTTAGAGCAAAAACTGATTTTTTTTTTTCTATAATAAAAATTAACGTTAACGGTTTATCGATAACTTCCGTTACATTTTTAAAGAATTAACTGATTAACGGTTATCGAAGTTAATTTTTTGGTTAACGGATTAACGGTTAACGAAGTTAACTTTTTGATTAACGGCGCCCACCACTGGTGGTTTCCAGAGGAACACCATTCCCTTATGGAGGGAAATAAATGGTGCTTTCATGGCAAACAGGAGGTGGTGTCTGCTCATCGAATGAGACTACAAACATCACGATTCCTACAGATATCAACTCTTTCCTTTCTCACATTCCCTTTTCTTTCTCATTATTTTCTAAACTTTTCCTAATTTTGATACAGTAACTCCCTTATTTACGTACATAATTAGTTCCTGAGGTTTGTACATAATTTGAAATGTACATACGTTGAACATTTGGGGGAGGCGGTGGTCGAGGGGTTAGCGTCTTGGAGTGGTGAGCTCGATGTCTCGAGTTCGAATCCTGCCGGGGACAACTCTTTCGGCCATCTTTAACTCGGTTGACAAGAGCCTGGGAGGTGAGCACAAGGTCCCGAGTTCAAGTCCCACTAAGGAGCAACTGTAAATCCATCGTCGAGTGGCCGAAGAAACCTGCATGCTACATTCCCGTTCTTTCGACTGCGACTACAAGTGTGGCAGAGGAAACACCAGGTGGCAGCAAGAGCCTAAACTGAGGGTTGACCATCCCAGAAAACAGACCTTCACCTATAGACCACAGGTGTCACTATAAAAAAAATCCAGCCTGCACCACCAACGGGCGAGGGCCAACCATCACGACCCTCCAGAATTTGCAGGGCCAACCACCTGAGCCCTCATGGAAAAAAGATAATAGCCCACAGTCGCTATAGGCTTCAACGTAAAAAAAAAAATAATAATAATAATTACTCTGATCGATACTGAATACTCTGCACATTGTAAAAGATAAGTTTATATAGTACAACTATACCTCAAGATTACTTAAAAATATATCGTAATCGCCTTAAACAATACAGTTCAATGTTTCTTGCTATTTCCATCACAAATGGTTCCACTAATGCTTCTTAGATATGTCAAGAGAAATTTTATATCTGTAAAAACCATCATTTGTATTAACAGAAGTTTGTAAATAACTATGAATGTCTGTGACTTGAACATACATAAGTGAGTGCTTTTTTTTCTAATTTAATGTGCTCTTACCATCCCTTACATAAAAAATGCAGTATCTTCCTTATAATATTACAACTGGCATCGTTCCCGCTTTTATTTCCCGAACTAAATTGGCCTACCCCTCTTTTTTTATTTTATTCTCTTACTGTCTTCTTTATAGGGACTGGCAACTAAGCAGGCTTTGTGTTACCCATTTTTGTTGTGCCCTTGGCCAGTTCCTTGTGATGTAAAAAAAGTTACAACTACAAAGACTGATTATAATGAAATGGAAGGGTCATTACAATTTCACTTGCAGCCTTACTATTACACTGTCATTTCCTCAATATGATTTCCCTGTTCCTCTATCACCTTTCCCGGCTGTTTATTTACTGTCAAAATTCCACTTAGTTGTTGTTTTAAGTCTCTTATCTTATTCCAAAGACGTACCACATCCATAACAATTTTATCTTTTCCCTTTCATTATTTCAATCAGCTGATGGGTCAGCATACCACAACACCACCTCAAATATCAAAAGACCAAATGAGACCTGGGCTTTTATTCATAACATGGGACCCCACGAGTTTTAATACATTCCTTATCACAAAAAGGCAGTTCCTTCTCCACTAGGCCACCACAATCTCATATGTATTAAATTAGGGACAGGAGCGTAGCACAATATGTCTGATTGTGACCGACATCAAGATCACGTGTATGCATGGAGGTGTGTGTGTGTGCATATATGTATATATATATATATATATATATATATATATATATATATATATATATATATATATAAAATATATATATATATATATATACATAGTGGAACTCCCTTTAACTGGCATCATTGGGACAAAGGGTGTGCTGGATACGGGGAAATTCCGGATACGGGTAGGTGTACTTTAAAAATATTCATGGTGTAATAAATTCTTGACAACTTAAAACAAAAATATCTGCTTATCTATATCTCAAAGACAATGTGAAGTGTGTTAATCTTAGTGTGCTAGTTTTGGTGGGAGTTAGTTATCACTTAATCAATTCTTCACTTACTACATTTCACTCTCTTCATTGCTACATTTCACTTCATTCATACACATACATCAACACCATGGGGCCTGAAATAGGCCAGAAACCTTCAGAGCATTTCAGGCAAAATCACTCGTAAAGGACCTTTATCCAGTAGGTCAACACGCTGTTGTTGTAGGGTATGACTATTTTCTGCAGCTTTTATTCTGCTTTTAGGGATGTCAGTCACCTTCATAAATTCACGTAATTGCTTAGTAGTGACAAACAAGTACTGGCGTGCTGAATAGGTTTGCGCTCTGGTGGATGCAGGAGCAAATACCACCACGAGTGGGAATTTTAAATTGTATATATAGATTTATTTTTCAGTGTCAAATTATCAATTGTATCTTTTTTTAGTATGCCAGATGCAGGGAGGTGCTGGATACCAGAATGCCGGATAAAGGGAGTATATATATATATATATATATATATATATATATATATATATATATATATATATATATATATATATATATATTACGCACACACAATAATACCCGCCCAAACATTGACTGATGACCTATTTGAACAAATGACTATGTCAGAGAAGAAATTAAAGGAAACTGAGCAGGTCAGAAGTCAAAGCAGAATTCAAGAATTCAAGCAAAGCAGAATATCTAAATGAAGCTTAGATTTGTATAGTAGAAACACTGACAGATAGCCAGCCCTCTAGTCTATATAACTTGAGAGCATTTTGCTGGTGTCAGTGAGCAAATGATGCAAATAGGACAAGTAATGATTGTGCTTAGTAAGATTTTGTATCAAACATGGATCAATTGTACAAAACACAGGGGTTTACTATGCACAAATATAACATTTGCCATTGTTCTTGAGTCAAAAGTATAACATATGTATACTAACATATATAACCAAATAACATTTTCCATTGTTCTTGAATCAAAAGTATAACATATGTATACTAATTCACACATTCATGATTTTTAGTATTTGTTCACTTGTCAGAATAAAAGCAAATTTTTACACCACTTCCAACCTGCCGTATTTGACAATTTGACCATTCTCCTTCTATGAAGCATCCTTAAATGAGCTAATCTACAAGGGAGTAATAAATGCTGATATTGTAACACTTATAGAATGCTTCATATCTGTCAAACAAAACATGAATTTAGAACTTGGATTATGTAGTCTATCTATGCAAGAGATGCAAAGACATACAACAAATTCAGCAACCACACCGTTTCCCACCTCTACAAAAAAGACTGAACATTAATGAAGTATTAAGGTAAAAATATACACTTGAATTTCAAGAATTAATTCTTTCATTCAGTCATCAAATCAAGAAACTGTCTGTGCTATGTTGAAAATTCCTAGGGCAAGTGAACCGTAAACACATAACCTCAAAATATTGAAGGTAGTTTAGGGCTCTTCTACTCTACCTTACTATGTGATAGAGAGCAGAGAAGCATCATTAATGTCAGAAATGGCACACACTTACCAAGACTCTCTCTCAGCTGATGATTGAATATAAGGTGAGTTTCTTATGTTTCTTACTCCAATCTGATCCCTTATCAAAGCTCGGATTCACCCTTCTTCAGCAACCCCTAGAGAATTCAGGCTTGAAGCAAGGGAGCTGCCTAAGGTTGATGAGATATCTTGGTATGAAAACTGAGGAAAAGCCTGAAATATGAATAATAATAAATCATGAGTGTTGATATGACAAATTCATAGATTCTTCAATATTCATTATAATCTTAACATATAATGTACATTTTGCTCAAATAGTGCTACATATAAAATGTGCCACTAGGTAATATGTCTCAAGTAGAAGTATCTGGACTACATAGAGTGCCATGCATGAATGAAAGTGGAGATGACCTGTTGGATGTGTGTGAAGAAAAGTGTTAGGAGGGCTGACCGATCTTAAAACCATTCTGTTTTATTATTTTCATACACATGACCTACTCCAAACATTCAGGATGGGTCAAAACTCAGAGAAACTCATTGACAAAAAGCACTCTAAATATCTATCCTAATTACAAAAAATAATCCCAAGAAAATTTATAAATTTATTCCAAAAAATCATATTTCACAAAAGTGATAAGATTTTACAACCAATTTAATCATAAAAGAAAAAAAGAAAATTTAAGTAGAAAAATAATACAATAACAAAATCTTTGGCAACATTTTTTGCACATTCACTTTCCTTTTGCTCACATTCATTCTCTCACCGTATTTGTTATTTTGATGTCTTTTTCTCAGCCTAAGTTGCCCCTACCTTTTTTTTTATTTAATTTTCATAACATGTGTTTACCTAGTTGTATTTACCTATAGTCCATTAATTAAGAGAAAATCAGCTCCGTTTCTCCCGTGCAGCGCCGAACGGTTGGTAAGCCTGAGCCATCTATAACACAATTTTCAAAACTTGATAGGGCAAAAAATCTAAAAAGTAAGTAGGCTAATTACGAAGAGTATAAGGCAGAGAATAAAATGGAAAGGTTTATACCACTTTTTATTCATAATCGATATTTACAGCAATTTTGAAATCTAGTGTCGAATAAAACATGTGTATCCATACATAAACTCCTGAATACGATGGTACTTTCAGTGTTCACATAAAAAGCGATGTAGAAGAGAAAAGCAAGGATATGTTTGAATATGTTGCATGAATGATGGGTGCACGGGAAGTAGGGAGGGAGGCAGGGCACACCACCTGCTTCCCTGCCTGCCTCCCGTGCACCCGTCATAGAGATGCAACATATTCAAACATATCCTTCCTTTTCTCTTCTATATCACTTTTTATGTGAACACTAAAAGAACGATAGCATTCAGGAGAAGTTTATGTACGAATACACATGTTTTATTCTACACTTGATTTTAAAATTGCTGTAAATATCGATTATGAGTAAAAAGTGGTATAAACCTTACCATTTTATTCTCTGATTTATACTCTTCGTAATTAGCCTACTTACTTTTTAGCTTTTTTGCCCTATCAAGTTTTGAAAATTGTGTTATAGATGTACAATGACTGCTTAATCCAATAATGAAAACCACATGTTCCTATCCTGTGTAATAGGTGAGCTATGTGGAGATATATATTAATATTTTCTGAATGAGGTGGAGTGATGAGACTGTCTAGCAGGCTTACCTACCGTTCCGCGCTGCACGGGAGAAACGGAGCTGATTTTCTCAAATGAATGGACTATAGTTGTGTTTTACAGGGCCTGAGCTACACTCGTGTGGTCCCGTCTCCGTATCTACATTTATCAAGTCATTCTTTCAACTGGTGCACATTCTTTGCCGATATCATCTCCTCATTAAGTTCATTCCAAACTTCTACATTTCTATGAGGGAAACTGTACTTCTTTATGTTGTTCAGGCATCTCTCTTTTCCTAATTGTTTTGTATGTCCTTTTGTGTATCGACCTTCTTTTTGCTTCTGAGTCAGTAGTCTCTCATTGTCTGTTTCTTCCATTTTAGTTATTAGTTTAAAAATTGTTATTACAGTAAACCCTCTCTAATTCTAACTAATTGGGGTGGGGGGAGACCTGGGTCGAATTAGCCGAAAGTCTGAATTATCCGATGGTTACCTCTATCCCCTTCACACAATAAGAACTCACTAAAACATGCCAAAACAGCAAAGATTGTAGTACTCGTACTCCCCAAAACATGACTGATTTAAGTCTTGAAATGCAATACTACTGTACATTGAACATTCAGGCGTCACTGATAGCGTCTTCAGGCAAGGGCTGCGTTAAGTACCGTATTTTACGGCTTATGAGAACCTGCATCTTGGAAGATGCACCCTGATTTTGGAAAGAAATTTCCAAGAAAAAAAAAAGAAAAAAAAACAGACCAAAACTGTTGTCCAATATGCAGTCATTTTCACACAAGAACACACTCACTATTCATTATCTTCATTCAGCTTTGCTCATCAGCCATTTTTATTTTCTAGCTTGTATACGATAGTATAAGTAAATTGTCATGTTGGCTGGCTGAACATGTACTACACGCAGGTGGGACGTCGGAAGTGAAAACAAACCGGACCGCGGCGGTGTGCCTGACGTGCCGATCAGCTGAGTCTGGCTTTGTCGTCCTGTGTGTAAACACCTCTCACGTCCTCCCGTGCCTCAATACTTTGCCTGCCTCCTGTGCCTCACCACGTATTGTTTGAATTTTCCTGTATGCGTGTAGTTTTGTGATGGCTGCATATACATAGGTATACAAACTTTCATCTAATGTAACAAACAGTTTCTTATACACGGAATGGCTGTTAGCACCATTTCTTCCATATGAACATAACACTTCAGTACTCCCTGGACTGCTTTCTCCAGTAGGCTACGTCAATTTCCCCACATCTCTCTGACCCTGTTGTTCTTCACTCTCAAACTATCTAACTCCTAATATTGTTCTTAACCATTTCATCACCAGCACTTCCTTTCTTTTCCTTGACTTGTCATTGAATTCCCATGCTTCACAGCCATACAGAACAGTTGGGGCTACAATTCCCTTACACATACCCAACTTTTCTTCCACAGACAGATCTTTCTTACTCCGAACTCCCCTCAGCGCTCCAAAAATCTTGGTTCTTTCTCTCACCCTACGGTTCACTTAAGCCACCATAGACCTACCTGCATCGGTTAAAACTTTTCACCAGTTCTAGCCTTTTGCCATTCAGCACTATTTCAGCTCCTATAACTCCTTGCCCATCATTGCATCTCATCACTTTGCTCTTGATTATGTTCACTTTCACCTTTCTTAAATTCCACACTCTTCCAAATTGTGTAACTAGACTTTGCCGCTTCTACCTCCAACAAGTGATGTATCATTCATCAATCAATCAATCATTGGGGGCATACGCCGGTGGCCGCGTCGCCTCGCCCACCCTACGACGCCACTCCCGGGGGTCACCACACGCGAATCCCCATGCAGGCTCCTTTCCCATACCAAGCAGTTCTCAAAAAGAAACATCAACTTGCCCCACTGCCCCAGCCACGAGCCTCGTGGCTCGTGGCGTGATCCCTTGGCCTCCTCCATGCCAGATTGTCTCTTACAGATACAACCCGATGGGAAGGATCGGTTTCAGGATAGCATGCCATATGCCCATATAGCCGAAGTTGGCGCTGATGGACTATGCAGGTAATAGGCCTCGATTCAGTCTCACGGTGCAATCGCTGATTTGACACGTATTCATCCCAGCGATACCCCATGATTCTGCGAAGACACTTATTACCAAAGGCATCGATTCGTCTCTTCAAGTCGCTATTTAGTGTCTCACAATCTTTATTTATTATACAGCCTAAATTTAGTGTCTCAACAACACAATCTCACAACCATAGAGTAAGACAGGGATCACAAGCAACTTGAAGATACCGACAAAGCCAAATACTCCTGCTGAGCGAGTCCATAACACCATGGGCTATGCCAATCCGCCGTAAGACTTCTTGACGTGACCCGCCATCATTATGGACTATGCTAACAAGGTATGTAAAATTTTCCAAGATCTCAATGTCCTCGCCGCACGCATGAACATACTATATTGTTTCATCTAGTAAGCATCCAAACACCTGGACCTTGGTCTTAAGCCAGGAGATTTCAAGTCCCAAAGGCTTTGCCTCCTCGTGCAGCGCCTCGAGAGCCATCACCAGGACCTCCAGCGACTCGGCAAACATTACTGCATCATTGGCAAAAACAAGATCAGTTATCTTGGTGTTGCCAAGGGATGCTCCATAATCACTTTGATCTACAACTTTGCCCAATACCCAGTCCATACAAGTGTTGAAAAGTGATGGGGCAAGGACACACCTTTGCTTCACACCTGTATTAACAGGAAAGAAGCTGGATACACCTCCCCACACTTCACAGCACTCTCAGTCCCAGTGTACAGACCAGTCATCAAACCAATAGTCCTTGCAGGAATCCCTTAAAGTTGCAGAAGATCCCAGAGTGACTCACGATGCACTGAGTCAAACGCCTTCTTGAGATCAACATAGGCTGCAAGTATCCCCTGTCGAAACTCACGTCGGCGTTCCATCATTCATCTGCAATCAATAATTGCCTTACTTCCCTCTGTCTTTGATCTCATTAAACCATTCTAGGCCCCTTTTTCCTGACCCTGGCTCTCAACTCCTTCACCATGAAGATGTTGAATAACCATGGCGACATGAAACATCCCTGTCTCAGTCCTATCTTCACTGGGACGTATTCCTATTCTTCTCCACCTATACTCACACTCACACATGCCTTACTTTCCCTATAGTAACTGTCCACATCTCTTACTAATTTCCCAACTACCCCATACATCTGGAGTATATGCCACATTGCCTTGCTATCAATCTTGACATATGCTTTCTCCAGGTAAATAAATGCTACATACAGATAGATGTAGCTTCCATTTCCTATGTATTTTCCATACATTTCCTCTAATCCAAACACTTGGTCTACACAGCCTTACACCCTCCTGAATCTAGGCTGTTCCTCTTTCATTTGACACTTATTTTTCGGAATAGTTCTTTATATTATAGTCTATTCACTTAAGGTGGATTCCTGGGCTGGGAGCTGCTCGATGCCTACCCGAGTTTGTAAGGATGTCGCTGATTCCTGATAGACTCGGGCTGGGTGGTGGTGGTGGTGGTACCTTGCCTTGCCGCTACCAAAACCCTTGCGTTGCCTCAGAAAAATATTCATATTTCTTTGCTTAACTCACCTCTTACACAAGATAGGCCTATTTTGTTTGTATCAATGAATCAGGCAGTGATTGGTCAACAATAACACGCTGTTTGTAACTCAATAGGGTAAAAAATAAAGTCATGACTGAGTATCACAGGAGTAAGCAGATTTTCAGGTTTCAGTGCATTGAAATGTTGTACTCCTACCCGATATTACCAAGCTACCAGATTATATTTAGGTTAAACTGAGCCTACTATCGTGTTCAGGATACATTGCTGCATATCTTGAGCATAAAAAATTTTCAGTAAGACTACACCAATATTAAGATAATTGAAGGAAAGTAAAACAGTGTATAATCATTTTGTCTTGCTTTTTTTGCTTCAACTCGCTGTAACTCTATCAGTTTTGCTCGCATTAAATTTTGAATCACTGTTTCAAAATCCTCACAATTTTCCGATTCTTAAGGTATGTAGCACGTACCAATAAGGTTAAAAATTATGTGGTCAAAGTGTTTAATAAAGTAAAACTACTGAAACTGGGTGAGCCTCTGATAGCTCTCCCCAGAACTCATCTCTCATGATGTAGGGAGCAATGCTCACCAGTCACGGCACCAGTTTCAGTAGATTTACTTTATTAACCACTTTGACCACACAATTTTTTCCTTATTGGTACGTGCTACATACCGTAAGAATAGAAAAATTGTGAGGATTTTGAAACAGAGATTCAAAATTTAATGCGAGCAAAACTGATGGAGTTACAGCGAGTTGAAGCAAAAAAAGCAAGACAAAATGTTTATACACTGTTTTACTTTCCTTCAATTATCTTAAAGTAATCGTCCAGACCATTTCATCATTACTGATTTAATGCAATCAAATCATAGCCATTAACGAGTATATAAAAAATACGTCGTCACTTTTTGTATCCAGTCAGCCGTTTTTAAATAATCCGCAATCAAAATCTGCAAATTCCCCGAGTTTTCAAAACGCTCTCAAGGTTTGCAGACGCTCATGCTCAGGCTCGGTGACGTAGCATCAGGGAGGCTCCTCTTCCCGCGCTGATCAGAGAGGCACGTAAACACAGAGATAAATATAGTACTTGAAGATATTTGGGTGTTTCTGATAGATTTTTTTTGCTATATGCCACATGCATGCATCCTTTATGGGTGCAGCAAGACAGCTGTGCCTTTCGAGAAAAGTTTGCACACGGAAAGGAGTGGCGTGTGTAGGGTGATACACGCCTATAGTGTGTTGGGGCGAGCAGTTGTGTTGAGAAACGGTGTGTAGTGAGGGTACACAGCGGGTGAAAGACTGGGTGAGAGTGTGCAGCGCGACTAGTCGCCTACCCAGTGTGTGGGTTGGGACGACGAGTGTGAGGTGAGCCTGTGTACACGGGTGTGCTGGACAAGGGCGGCGCCCCCCCGTAAAACAGTGACTCAGTCCAACACCATACCAGACCAGGTGGCCCTGTTAGACAGGGACGCCAGGACTGGCAGTAGCGGTGGACCACCACGACTGTGAGGCTTTGCCTCTTAACAAGACCAAGTAAACCAAGTAAACCAGTTGTGAAGTGGGCGTGCCCTGTGGTGAGAGACCCTGTGGTGGTGTGGCTGTCACACTTTCTGCCTTCCCGCCCGCATATTTTCCAACTCTATGCTGTAGTTAATGCTAGTATGTGGTTTCCGAGTAATGACGTTTGACTGTAGCTCCAAAACTAACCATAGGATTTTCTCGAAAGTACCTTCATTGTGATTCCCACACACACATGGTTTAACCTTATTTACCAATCCATGTTTTGGAGAAGTGCCAGGTCCTCCTGCTGAACCTCAGGCTCTGCTAACACCTGTTCATCCACCTCGTACTCGGGCTCAAACATATAGGATCCCATGACAATCTGAGGTTCGTTTTCCTCATAGTATACGCGACCAGCGTCATTTCTTTCAGTGTCAGATTGAGCATCGTACTCTAGATCTGTCACAGCGACAGATTCACTGTCTGACACCGAAGTACAATCGCTCATCATAACATTTGCCAACAGGTGTCAGACAGAGTGTCTGCGGGCGTCCCTGTTCTGACGTCATCAATAACAGTCGTAGCCCTGTTGGAGGGAAGATTTTTTTTTTCGCGCGCTTTTTACAAAAGTGGTGTTTTTACAGAAATAAGGCCTGGAAATCAATTATTTTTGGTGATTTAGGTGTTTTGAATGTACATTCAACATAATTCGGCAAAAAAAAATTGGGTCTGGACGATTACTTTAATTTTGGTGTAGTCTTACTGAAATTTTTTTATGCTCAAGATATGCAGCAATGTATCCTGAACACGTTAGTAGGCTCAGTTTAACCTAAGTATCATCTGGTAGCTTGGTAATATCGGGTAGGAGTACAACATTTCAATGCACTGAAACCTGAAAATCCGCCTACTCCTGTGATACTCAGTCATGACTTTATTTTTTACCCTATTGAGTTACGAATAGCGTGTTATTGTTGACCAATCACTGCCTGATTCATTGATACAAACAAAATAGGCCTATCTTGTGTAAGAGGTGAGTTAAGCAAAGAAATATGAATATTTTTCTGAGGCAACGCAAGGGTTTTGGTAGCGGCAAGGCAAGGTACCACCACCACCACCACCCAGCTCGAGTCTATCAGCCAATCGGCGACGTCCTTACAAACTCGGGTAGGCATCGAGCAGCTCCCAAAAACCCAGCTTAAGTGAATAGACTATAGTATTCTACATAAAGCTTTCCTGGTATGTTAGGAATTCCAAAAATTCCTTCAAATCTCTGAATAACCCTCTTAATGTATGAAATCAAATGGCAGTTGAATATTGTCATGGTGTGGAGAGGTATCTCAAACCTTAATAATTTTCTCCTGTGTCACACTGACATTAACATAACATGATTAATCTAAGTAATCACACCAGAAACACTTACACAATGCATTCCTTGTCATGATGTTACAGACTGATGTCACTCTTACTACGTAGTAATGCAATGTAATTTATATTCTGAATTAAAGTAAGGGAAATATAGCAATAATGGCTGATTAGAGAGAACATTTCAAGTGAATAAAACAAAATTATTCTGACACCTGTTCATTAGAACTCCCGTAAGGGTCTTAGGAGGTTGTCTGTGGTGGAAGTCTCCAATTGCATCTGTCCATGAACCTCAGTCTCACATTTTTCAGTTATCTTACATAAAGTGTTCTAATGCCAGAACAGAGAAGCAATGAATGCACCCAGAATGTTTCCACAATGGCACGTTTAGTCTTCCTAATGATGCACATATAATCTCTGATACATACCAAATTTTCTGATTCTTCTGCTATAACATTAAGGTGTTCCACTTGGTCAGGTGGTGTGAGTTGCACAGACTCCCCAGTGAACTCTCGGTCGAAGTAGCGAGTGTCTGTCTCACTAGTCACTTGGGGCTTGAAGGGCGGGGTAAGCTGCAAGAAGAAGACTTTTTACCAACTTTAACATCACTAGTGTATCATTGTAACGGGATGTATTACTCTCCTATAGACCTCATTATGCCAAATGACCGTTCCATACGTGTCTTTCACCCTCCAGGATGCTTAGGCCCCTGTAACCCAGCATAAATTTGACCCCATATCTCCATCTTTTTTTTGGTCTTCCCCTCCCTTTGTCATCTCCATGTGATCAATATATTTTCTAACTCATTTCTTTCACCAATTTTTCCTATATGACCTTACCACTTCAGTACTTCCTGGTCTGCTCTCTCCAGTAAGATAAGCTAGTTTCCACACATGGAAATGACCCTGTTATTCCTTACTTTTTCAAACTATCTTACACTTAACCCATAAACCTCGTGTGACGGGAATTCCCGCTCGGGTGGAGAGCTTTGTGTGAAGGAAATTCCCGCCCGTTCTATAAGTCCAATATTTGTACTTTTGCGGCGTAATTATAGTGTCCTGTGGTTGAAGGCAGTCCTTGCCTTATGTTTCACTAAACCTCCCAGAGCATAGGTGACCATGGTGATGGAAGGACGTGCTTTGAATGAATACTCCTTAGCCAAAATAGCCAGGCTTACTGGTTGCTT
Organism: Chionoecetes opilio; assembly: GCA_016584305.1. Lineage (NCBI taxonomy): Eukaryota > Metazoa > Arthropoda > Malacostraca > Decapoda > Majidae > Chionoecetes > Chionoecetes opilio. The sequence continues at coordinate 148,262 of JACEEZ010005499.1, read as the reverse complement.
AATAGCTTAACTCAAAATAGCCAGGACCCGCTAATCCTTACTTTTAAAGTTGATGAGGATAGCTTTTGCATCTACTTAATATCAACTTTTACACTTAAGAGTAACAATTAGGAGTAATTATTAACAACATTAGGAGAGGATACGGCCCCATATGTTAAAATTATCAGTCAAGTTATATCTGCCTCGAACCAATAGAACTTTTATCCATTAGATGTTCGTTTTCCAGTTTTCCAGTTTTCCAGTTTTCCAGGCAATTTTTAGTTTGATGACACTTTTTTGGGCCTAATAACTCAACACTGTATGTTAATACAGAAATAACATGATAATGAACGAACAAGAAACTGAATTAAATATAGTTGAGAGTTGGTACAGTGGGATTTATTTTTCATATGAAATGGTGCTGCCTTCTACCTACCTGCACAACTAAACCAGCAAAGATTTAACCTTTCTTAAGACATAATTCAAAGAAAACTTATATTGATACATAAACAACATATGAACATATGAGATAACTTGTTTAATATACAGCAGATAGCAGGTACAAATGCATGGAATGTTTAATGGAAACCTTGCCTTCCGCACGATCTTAACTGTGAGTACTGGCAGCGTGCAGCTGTATACAAAGCTATTATCAATCAAAACCAATCATTGGAGGCATATGCCGGGGGGCGCGTCGCCTCGCCCACCCTACAATGCCACTCCCGGGGGTCACCACGCGCGAGTCCCCATGCAGGCTCCATTCCCATACCAAGCAGCTCTCGACAAGAAACATCAACTTGCCCCAGCCACGAGCCATGTAGGCACCCCCTTGGCCACCTCCACTCCGGATTGTCTCTTACAGATACAACCCGATGGGAAGGATCGGTTGCAGGGTTTGACACTTAATCATCCCAGCGATACCCTATGATTCTTCGAAGACACTTATTACCAAAGGCATCGATTCAGCTCTTCAAGTCGTTATTTAGTGTCCATGCCTCACAACAATAGAGTAAGACAGGAATCACAAACAACTTGTGGATCCGGATCTTTGTCCTCCTGCACAGGTACCGAAAATGCCAAATACTCCTGCTGAGCGAGTCCATAACACCGTGGGCTATGCCAATCTGCCGTAAGACTTCTTGACGTGACCCACCGTCATTATGGACTGCGCTACCAAGGTATTTAAACTTTCCAAGATCTCAATGTCCTTGCTGCACGCATGAACAGATTGTACTGTTTCATCTAGTAAGCCTCCAAACACCTGGACCTTGGTCTTAAGCCAGGAGACCTCAAGTCCCAAAGGCTTTGCCTCTTCATGCAGCGCCTCGAGAGCCATCACCAGGACCTCCAGCGACTCGGCAAAGATTACTGTATCATCGGCAAAAACAAGATCAGTGATCTTGGTATTGCCGAGGGATGCTCCACAATCACTTTGATCTACAACTTTGTCCAATACCCAGTCCATACAAGTGTTGAAAAGTGATGGGGCAAGGACGCACCCTTGCCTCACTCCTGTATTAACAGGAAAGAAGCTGGATACACCTCCCCCACACTTCACAGCACTCTCAGTCCCAGAGTACAGACCAATCATCAAACCAATAGTCCTTGCAGGAATCACGCGAAGTTGCAGAAGATCCCAGTGACTCACGATGCACTGAGTCAACGCCTTCTTGAAATCAACATAAGCTGCAAGCATCCCCTGTCGAAACTCACGTCGGCGTTCCACCAAGACACGCACGCACTTTATCAGACTCGCATTAATCTTGAAATAAAAAAAAATCTATTGTCAAGGGTGATATATATAATTTCAAATACAAGTAATGTAATCAAATACAAAACAAAAACAGATTGTACAATATGGTGGCTACTCGCTAGAAGAGAATCGACAAGCGCAAGGTTTTCTTTCCTAGCTATCAAGTCACTATGTTTCTATAACTTTGATCCTTAGCTACAAAACTTACGACTGTTTCGATACTTTTAAAACTTGGAATCACTAGTTAGAAAAAAAAATATAAAAAAATACAGATCCCTAATGCAATTTGGTTTGGTAAAGATCCTGTGGATCAGAAGACCATGTAATGATAGCTTGCATTTTTTTTACATGCATAATCCTTGAGAATATGTGGTAATGAACGTTTGAAATTGAAGGTGCTAGCATACACAGAGTTTGTTTTAAATTTAGGTGAACTTCAAGTATTTATTCTGAGGCTCTGGTATCTATGCTAATACTTATGGCATTATAGATAACTCAAGACTGGATGACCCTAAACACTGACACATATATACACATATGATTTAATTATTGATCTTTCAAAAAATTCCATAGTAATCTCCCATTTATTCCTGCAGTTATCACATGGGAAATATTATGTAACGTCTCTTACCTTTTTTTCTTCTAAAAGTTTCCAATTAATAGTTATGTAAAATGGGTGACCTTGAACTTCATTAACATCTCCTGGTCCCCCTCCAATGCGCTTGTTGGGGTCCTTGTGCAGCAGACCTTTAAGGAGATCTCGAGCTTCCTGGGATATGGTCTTTGGAAAACGGACCTGAAGAAATAAAATATTTTTGAGAGAGAGAGAGAGAGAGAGAGAGAGAGAGAGAGAGAGAGAGAGAGAGAGAGAGAGAGAGAGAGAGAGAGAGAGAGAGAGAGAGAGAGAGAGAGAGAGAGAGAGAGAGAGAGAGAGAGAGAGAGAGAGAGAGAGAGAGAGAGAGAGAGAGAGAGAGAGAGAGAGAGAGAGAGAGAGAGAAAACACGTAATGGCAGAGAAAATTTCGTTATAATTGTATCTTAAGGCAGTTTTACAAAGGGAGCCTTAAATCTGTATTCAATATGATGCGATTAACGTTTAGATGGTTTCTTTAAAAACATCTGCAATCAAATTTACATTGTCTAAAATCTATTCCAGTAAACTGAGGCACTATCTACATCCAATGTCTTGCACTGACAAAATTGGGATGAATATAAATCTGAGGCATATCAAAACACTGTACATATGGTACTTTTATAGGCCATGACTAGTAATAATACTGCATCATCATCTTTCTGTTTAACGTCAGATTTTCCCATAAAGTCATAAAATAAGACGGTCAATGATATTAACAATAGTGTGTATATACATTAATTATATATATATATATATATATATATATATATATATATACAGCTAGGTATTAATTATCCGACCTTGGGGGGACCGAAGGTAGGTCGGATAATTGGAATAGTCGGATGTTCGGATATCACAGTAACCATAAACGTAAGGACAAAATGGTATAGAACATAAAAGATGCAGCTCTTGAAGGCCGATCCAGTGGTATACGCGAAAGTAAAATTCATGCATAAATAAAGCCACAAATCAATGTTTTCTATAAACTATAAAAAACTAAGTAAAATAAATGGCCAAAACAAGACACAATGGGGTGGTGAAAAAAGTCGGTTGTTTGGACAAGTCGGATGTTTGGAGGTCGAATGTTGGGAATTTGGCTGTGTATATATATATATATATATATATATATATATATATATATATATATATATATATATATATATATATATATATATATATATATATATATATATATACACACAACCCTCATTTTCCCGGACTAATAGGGGGGAGCGCTGGTCCGGGAACCGCAAAAGTCCGAAGCCATTACCCACCCCCGGACTTTTATCCTACTTTAGTATTTACTGCCCCGGCAACCGGCAATATCAACTAACTCCCCGCAGAGTTTTACGTCTGCTGAGCATGCTGCCACCTGCCGGGAGGCAGCAGAAAGTGTTCAATAGTCTCATGAGACGTTCCTGCACCAGGGGCAGTGGGGGTCAGGGGACTAACGGAGGAGGTGCAGGTGAACCGTGAGTGTCGTTTGCCCAAATGTAAACAATACGACCGCTGAGCATGCTGCCACCTGGCGGGAGGCAGCAGAAAGTATTCAATAATCTCAAGAGACGTTCCTGCACCAGGGGCAGCGGGGCTCAGGGGACTAACGGAGGCTGTGCAGGTGAACCGTGAGTGTCGTGTGCCCAAATGTAAACAATACGATCGCTGAGCATGCTGCCACCTGGCGGGAGGCGCCGACACTGACCAGAGGTGACAGGAGACGCTCGGACCACCAGACAACTTTGTCAATTTACGGACACGACCAGGCATTTCAACGTCAAAAAAAAAAAAAAAAAAAAAAAAAATTGTCCGGGACTCTGACATATCCCCGGACCTCGGATTTTGTCCGGCAAATCCGATATCCGGCAAATGGAGGTCCGGGAAATCGAGGGTTGTGTGTAGGTATATATATATATATGTATATATATATATACAGGAGAACCTCGTTTAACCGGCATTCAAAACAACGGCAGCCTCAAAACAACGGCACTAATCGACCCAGGCTTTTTTTTTTTTTTTTTTTTTTTTTTTTTTTTTTCCCCACTGATAAACTCTGGAACTCTCTTCCTGTTTCTATTTTTCCACTTTCCTATGACTTACATCTTTTCAAAATAAGAGTAACAAGACACCTCCCGAACTAAATTGGCTCACCCCTCTTTTTTATTTTATTCTCTTACTGTCTTCTTTATAGGGACTGGCAACTACCGGGCTTTGTGTTACCCATTTTTGTTGTGCCCTTGGCTGGTTCCTTGTGATGGAAAAAAAAAAAAAAAAAAAAAAAAAAAAAAAAAAAAAAAAAAAAAAAAAAAAAAAAAAAAAAAAAGGGATTTTGGGCGATTCCATAAGAGTAACTCTCAAAACAACGGCAAAATGAGTTATCCGGCATGCGCTTCCCCCCGCGGGTGCCGGATAAACGAGGTTCTCCTGTTATATATATATATATATATATATATATATATATATATATATATATATATATATATATATATAATATATATATATTAAAACCCTTATAACTAGGCACGATAGGGGCTCTGGCCCTTGCCGAGTTATGCAATGTGCCGAATTATGCAAATGCCCTCCTCTCAATCAATCATTGGGGGCATACGCCGGTGGGCGCGTCGCCTCGCCCACCCTACGACCGGGGATCACCACGAGCAAGTCCCCATGCAGGCTCCTTTCCCATACCAAGCAGCTCTCGACAAGAAACATCAACTTGCCCCAGCCACAAGCCTTGTGGGTGCCCCCTTGGCCTCCTCCACGCCGGATTGTCTCTTATAGATACAACCCGATGGGAAGGATCGGTTTCAGGGTAGCGTGCCACATGCCCATATAACCGAAGTTGACGCTGACGGACAATGCAGGTAATAGGCCTCGATTCAGTCTCACGGTGTAATCGCTGATTTGACAGGTAATCATCCCAGCGATACCCCATGATTCTGAGAAGACACTTATTACCAAAGGCATCGATTCGTCTCTTCAAGTCACTATTTAGTGTCCATGTCTCACAACCATAGAGTAAGACAGGGATCACAAGCGACTTGAAGATCCGGATCTTTGTCCTCCTGCACAGGTACCGATAACGCCAAATACTCCCGCTGAGCGAGTCCATAACACCGTGGGCTATGCCAATCCGCCGTAAGACTTCTTGACGTGACCCGCCGTCATTATGGACTGAGCTACCAAGGTATGTAAAACTTTCCAAGATCTCAATGTCCTCGCCGCACGCATGAACAGACTGTACTGTCTCATCCTCCAAACACCTGGACCATGGTCTTAAGCCAGGAGACCTCAAGTCCCAAAGGCTTTGCCTCCTCGTGCAGCACCTCGAGAGCCATCACCAGGACCTCCAGCGACTCAGCAAACATTACTGCATCATCGGCAAAAACAAGATCAGTGATCTTGGTGTTGCCGATGGATGCTCCACAATCACTTTGATCTACAACTTCGTCCAATACCCAGTCCATACAAGTGTTGAATAGTGATGGGGCAAGGACGCACCCTTGCCTCACTCCTGTATTAACAGGAAAAAAGCTGGATACACCTGCCCCACACTTCACAGCACTCTCAGTCCCAGAATACAGACCAGTTATCAAACCAATAGTCCTTGCAGGAATCCCGCGAAGTCACAGAAGATCCCAGAGTGACTCACGATGCACTGAGTCAAACTCCTTCTTGAGATCAACATAGGCTGCAAGCATCCCCTGTCGAAACTCATGTCGGCGTTCCACCAGGACACTAAGCGCTAGGATTCGGTCCGTTGTTGACTTACCAGGCGTGAACCCAGACTGCTGAGGTCTTTGATGCTTCAGCAGATGACTGCAGATCCGTGTCAGCAATAGATGGGCAAGCACCTTGCCTGGCACGCTGAGCAGTGTAATACCGCGGTAATTGTTGCAGTCCTGACGGTCACCTTTCCCTTTCCAGATAGGGATGACCAGCCCCCTTTTCCAGTCAGGAGGAACGGTACCTGATTGCCACACGGCAGTCAGGACAGCATGCAACCCGCGGATCATGGCCTCACCCCCAGCTTTGAGGAGCTCCGCACTGATATTACAAACACCAGCTGCCTTTCCACCCCTCAACTTTGCTACAGCCTCTCTGACTTTGTCAAGAGAGGGTGCAGTTTCGTCAATGGGAGGATCGGCATCCACAGTCTGTAACCCAGTGATGTGAAGCTGCTCAGTTGGAGGGTCCTCCTCTGATATGGGGGGGGAAAAAAAAAAAAAAAATAATAATAATAACAATAATAATAATAATAATAATAATAATAATAATAATAATAATAATAATAATAATAATGTAAATACAGGGAGGTCCCGGAGATACGAGCAGTTAGGTTCCGCCTGACATACTCGTAAAGCGAAATCTCGTATAACGAAACGCATAACTGATGGTAAAATATAGGTTTGGTTCCAGGACCCCATAAAAAAAAGAAAAAAAGAAAAAAAGAGGTTTATCAAGCTAAAATAAACTATATCAAACACAACAAACACACAGCGTCTATATTACCCACACTGTACTACCTATTCTGTAGAAAAAGCATTCTGAAAGAGAAAATAGCACACAAAATAGCATAACTGCACATTAATTAAACACAAAACATGCATAACAAGCAAAAACAGACGTTGTAATGTAGGGGACGCCGCGTGATACAAGAGAAGGTAGTGTAGGGGTTCCAAGGTTGGGGCCCCACACCTGCTAATTACCCCTAATGGTCAGGCCGTGCCATATGCTTAATTACCCTTCAGGTTACGCCTTGTTAGGGGGTGACCTGACTGCGGTCCCAAGGTTGGGGACGCACACCTGCTAATTACCCCTAATGGTCAGGCCGCGCCATATGCTTAATTACCCTTCAGGTTACGCCTTGCTAGGGGGTGACCTGACTGCGGTCCCAAGGTTGGGGCTGCACACCTGCTAATTACCCCTAAATGTCAGGCCGTGCCATATGCTTAATTACCCTTCAGGTCACGGCTTGCTAGGGGTGACCTCACTGGGGTCAACCAAATCCCCCTTTGTCCAGCCCAGGAGTGGTAGGGCGCATATTTTGAACTTGATAATTTTACTCACTCTAGTTTGAATGTCGTATCATTGGATTTTCGATCTCGTATATTGAAAATAGACCCTAATTTACACATCTCGTATTATCGGATTCTCGTATACCGAATGCTCGTATAACGGGACCTCCCTGTACAGTACATATATATATATATATATATATATATATATATATATATATATATATATATACAGTCAAACCTCGATATAACGGACTAAAGGGGGGGAGGAGTGGTCCGTTAAAGCCGATTGTCCGTTATAGCGAGGGTATTTTCCCAAGGATGGAAAAATATAGGTAAAACAGGAAAATTTGTGAAATAAATTAGAAATAATCACAAACACAAGCAGACCGTGTAGCTATGTTGGGAGATAAACAGTGACTGGCGCTAAATGCTGGATTTGGTATGCTCCTGCACGCTGTGTAATAAATGAGAATTAATCACAAACACAACCAGACCATGTAGCTATGTTGGAAGGTAAACAGTGACTGGTGCTACATAGGAAGCTCGCCCACGACTGCACGGGAGTGGTATTAGGAGAGGTAGTAAGTCTCCAGGCTCACTCATTACTGCTTGGTATCCTATGAAATACCATTATTCTAGGTGAATGTAGACATATAATTGCATTTTAATGGCTATTATTCATACATATGAGTAAATAGATAAAAATACAAGCAAGGCGCTCATCCACGCCTGGCAGCGCGGCCACGGCAGCAGTAGTGTTGTCGTTAAGACATAATTATAAGACACAAGTTACCCATGTAGACATGATGACATGATCCTTTCCTATCCTTACTTGCATCAACATTGAATTTCACAGCATATTCTCTGAGTTTGTCCTTAGCCTTTCGAATATCACTCAGTTTGTTTCTTTACACCATACTCAACACACACCCGGGCGACAGAAACACCAGACTCCACCTTCTTAATGAGTTCTAATTTCTCTGCAATACTTAGATTCACACACTTCCTTTTGTCACTTCCCTTCTGCTTCGATGCCATAATGACTTCACTGCACTGAACAAGTCTAAATAAGCATATAAAACAATGGAAAACAGGCAAAAACAGCTTAAACTGAACTTGTAAACAAGTGCTCTGACTGTCATATATGTACCACGCGCTCCGACTGGCAGACACTTGTGTCAAGGCGCCGTCACATTAGCTCCTTTTCCGTCGATCTCAGACGACGAGTCTGACGAGTTCCGACGAGCCAACCATGAACGCATCCATGCACATTTTTAGCTAGTTATGCTTGTCAATGATTGACAATATACATAAGTAAGTGTATAGCAGCGATAGCCTGCCTGGGTGTCGGAGCCATGTTTGTTTACATTCGACGTGCAAATATTGCAGACGAACAGCTGTGTGTGTGTGACGCTGTGCAATCTCCCGGGGTAGAAGCTTCAGCTAACACTAGAGGAGAGGAGGAGGAGAAGGAGAAGGAGAAGGAGGAGGAGGAGGAGGAGGAGGAGGAGGAGGAGGAGGAGGAGGAGGAGGAGGAGGAGGAGGAGGAGGAGGAGGAGGAGGAGGAGGAGGAGGAGAAGGAGGAGAGGAGAGGCGAGGAGAGGAGAGGACCTACGAAGCGAAACTTAAGAGAAAGAGGTCACAAGAAGAAGTCAAGAAATTGTAATACGTACAAATATTCAATATTTTAACCCACATACACACCTTCTACAACTAAATCACTAGCAATACAGGCTCCTACCTTATATATCTTAATATCTGATACATTAAAACTCCTTAAAACCCAAGCATTCCAAAATAAAACTAAAAAAATTATGTTGAGTTGACGATTCCAGCGGCGGTCTGATATGCCATTCTTGCCCGCAAATTTGTCTGGTGAATGGAGTCCGTTAAATCCGAAGTCCGTTAAATCGAGGTTTGACTGTATATACACTACAGTCCCGCATAAAACGTGTTCGCATAGAGCGTTTCCCTTATAGAACGAACGACCTAAAATATTAAAATAAAAAAATGTATTATATATATATTTTTTTTTTTTAAATAAATAAAATTCCAAAGTTTTCGTTAGGAACGAATGTGATCATATAGAACGATTCCACCATCAAAGTAGGGCTGCAGTACAGTTAGCCCAGCGGCATAGTAAAAAATACGAAACCAATTGTTCAAATTGTTCTAAAAGCACCAAATTTGGCACACATGTAGATTCATACATTCTGAACAATTTTGGATATGGAGGCATTCAAGATTCTCCCCGTAGCACATTTGGCGGCCATTTTTTGAAAATGGCCGCTATTTACCATTAGCGTCATTGAATATGTACCATAATTTGTCTTTTTGTGGATGCTAGAGGTGATAAGTGTGCTAGAGGTGATAAGTAGTGTACAATTACACATACTTGTGTGCTTACCAAATAAAATGGCTACCATTTTACAAGAAAAATGAATTTTACTTTGCAGCGGCAGCGCTGGTGGCAGTGACGGCGGCTGCAGTAATAGTATAGTGTTGATAGTCATGGTACTTGTAGTAGTAGCTTGTGGTAACATGGTGGTGTTTTGTGTCTTTGCAGGTGAGGCTTTGATAACCATTCAACTGGTGGTGGATGACAGCAGCAGCAGCAGCACCACCTGACATCAGAGACGCGTTGTTCCAGACTGCAGCCATGGCAAAGAAGTTCCAACTGGTCGATACTTTTGAGCAACGTACTCCCACAACACCTCCTGAGACAAACTGGAAGCTGTGTCTTGTATGTCAAGAGGAGACAACAGAGTCACTTGTGTGCCCAGTACTGTCTAAACGCCGAGACCCTGGGAGTGGATACACGACAATGGCTGCAAACTTGGTCAAGTTTGATGAACTAGGAAAACTGCCAAGAACTGTTCAGTTACAGAGACTAGATGAAGGACAAGGTGTTGAGGCGACAATGGTTGCCCACCAGGCCAAGTGGCATAAAACATGTATGCTCCAATACAATAACACAATGCTACGAAGAGCAGAGAAGAGACTCATCGCAAGCAGCTCAGCATTTGGTAGTACTGACAATGTCTCAGGCAAGCGCGCCAGAACACACTCTTCAGAAGCCACTACCAGCGGCACCTCCTGCTTTTTCTGTGGAAAGTCTGGCACAGAGACCCTACATGAAGTAGCAACCTTCCAGGTGGACACACGCGTACGGAAGTGTGCAGCGCAAGTTGGGGACAATGAACTCATGGCCAGGCTCAGCATGGGTGATATGGTGGCTCTGGAGGCCAAGTACCATTCCAAGTGTTTGTTGGCTCTTTACTATCGTGCAAAGACCACTGTAGAAGCCGAGCAGAAAACTGACCATGAAGGTGTGATGTCAAGAATCGTACTGGCTGAACTGGTCCTGTATATCGAGGAAACCCACCTAGAAGAGGGCACCGCCCCAGTCTTCAGACTCGCAGATCTTGCAAAGCTATACACGACAAGAATGGAAGAGCTCGGGGTTGCTTTGTGCAAGAAAGTTAATAGCACAAGGCTGAAAGAGCGCCTGTTAGCCCAGTTACCAGGCCTGAGATCCCAGAGCAAAGGCCGAGATGTTCTACTAGCGTTTGATGAAGACATTGGTGAAGCGCTAGGCAAAGCCTAAGATTGATTTGAAAAGATTTGATAAGATTCATCTAAATATATGTTAAACACTTATTGATGTTAATTCTGATGTAAAAAAAAGGAATTTTGGCCCATCTAGCACCATACTAACGACACATAATGAAGTCTATGTAATGACGCTAATGGTAAATGGCGGCCATTTTGAACAATGGCCGCCATATCTTCCACAGGGCTAATCTTGAATGCCTCCATATCCAAAAATGTTTAGAATATATTAATCTACATGTGTGCCAATTTTGGTGCTTTTAGAACAATTTGAACAATTGGTCTGCTATGCCGCTGGGCTAAGTAAAGTAGGGAAGTAGTTCCTGCCTCAGTGACGAAGCCACACATAAGGAGGCGAATTTTGGTGAGCAAGCCGCCATAAGAAGGCTTACGGCAGCTTGCGTTTTCTGTTAAATCGAGCCACTTCTCGTAAGCCGGCTTGCTCAGCTGGCACAAGCCATGGCAAGGGTGAGTGAGGAGGGGCACAGCGGCGGCGTGTCGCCACGGAGATGGGGTGAGGGTGGCATGAGGTGGGGAACGGCGGTAGCGACCACACAGTTCTCATCCTTATTACTAAAAAAATCATTCTTGTGAAGGATATATATTGTGATCCATTCACAATATCGTCAGTTATCGTAATTTTCTAATGGCTTTTATTTGAAGGTACACTTTCGTCGTTGTGGTGGTTTGGTGTCGTCGTCGGTGTGGTTATGTTTAAAAGTTATCAGCTGTGAGCGGGTAAGCCCAGACCAGTTCTGGCGAGGCACGCAAGCGAGAGTCAAGCCAAGTTTATGGCAACTTGCTCACCAAAATTCGCTCCTGACAAAAACCAGACTAAACGAACGTAGGCAGACCCTCATGACTCGGTACATTCGCCCTGCCCCTGCGCCACAGCCTGCCCCTACCAGCACACCACAGCCTGCTTCTGCTGATGAGCAACAGCCTGGCCCATCAAACGAGCCCCAGCCTGGCCCTTCAAATGAACCCCTGCCCAGCCTGTCAGAGTTTGAGGGGTTTATGATGGACGTTGCAGAAATGCAAGGCCAACGCTCACTCGCCACACTCCGAGCTCTGGGTCACACTGCGTCATCATCCAGTGACAAATGAGTGACCTCCAAGATGCCTCAGAACCCTTCGCCCCCGGTACATAATCCCTATAAAATTTAAAGTAAGCAACAATATGCCTATTTCATAATTTCTATGCATAACTTTTCATTTACCGTATTTGCCGGCGCATAAGACGCAGTTTTTTCCCTTAAAAAGGAATACAAAGTTCACCCTGCGTCTAATGCGGCCATATTAGCGAATGAGAGGTCGGGCAGAGAATGCAGAACAGCCGGTGGTGTATTACTAAAGGGGTCTGGAGTGATCTATGTTGAGCAGTAGTCCACTGAGCACAAATTTGTAACTGTGTTATCAACAGTAATGCATAATACTAAGCAAAGGTTGGAGTTTAAGAGAAAACAAGAGCTGAGGCAACAAGATAGCAATTGTTGCTGTCAAGATGGCCGTGTCAGATGTAAACATCATCCACCCCCCGCTGCTGCTCCCCTTTGTAAAACACTTGATATCGGGGTCTGCCGCTTCCCGGGGATACTTCATCAGCGACCCCTCCGTGCACCCACCATGGGTCTTTACCGCTCAGATCCCCCCCGCCCCATGGAAAAACCACCCGCTTAAGATGCCCTTTAAACCCGCATTCGACTCGGGCCACGAAAGTTGACCAACATTGGAAAAGGAGTGATAAAAGGGGGGCGAAAAGGGTGAGGGGAGTTTTCGCTGGAATGATAGGGGTTGAAAAATTTGGGAATAGTGAAACAAAGAGCTGTTAAATTTTTATTTGGGAGGAGGGTGAGAGGGAGTTAGTATCTTGGGGGTCTGTCTATACACAAAAGGATGGGGAAAGGCATCCTACCTTGTATTTTATTTGACAGCGAGTCTTGTACAACGTGGGGACAAAGGTCGGGGCGTGTGTGCCCTCTTGTGTCCTGGGGCTACTGATTCCCGGGCTGGTGTGTGGTGTTTCAGTTGTGTGGGTGAGGCAAGTCAGGTCAGCGTCGGTCCCCTCTAATCCGGGCCCCAGAGGGGGGGTGGCCTAAGCCGATGAAATGTTATGTGCGTGTGTGTGTTAGCACCGCTATAGGGAACAAGGTGGGTGGAGACAGCATAGTTGTACGACCACTTCCCCCCTCAATCCTCCCCCTTTTACCTCTGCGGAAAAGGGAATTGATGAAAATGCTAGTAAAAAGGCTGCAATGGTACTTTGAGGGGAAAAAAGTTTTCCACACGGTACACCAGCCCAAGACCCTCACGGCGCCACCCGTCCCCCTAAGGCAAAATCACACCACCCCCAATCATGGTGACACGGCACCGTCTACAATCTGTTAAATTTCTTACATTCAAACAATAGACGTTTTACACTAAAGGGTGCCCGCCGTCAGGCTCAATAACCCACCTTCCTTCACTGGGTTTTCTGGGGAAAAATATTTCCCAAACTAATGAGACTGTGCCGGCTGATAATTTTCGTTTTCTCAAGGCTTTAGTACCCAAAACGTGTCTTTTAGGTTCAACCCCTCTTCGTCATCCAACAGAAGTCTATTTTCAAATTTCTTAAACCTCCCTCTGAGGCCCCATTCTGTTTCGAGGGGAGCAGGAACTGCCGAAAAAATGACGGAACCCGTGAGAATAGTGTGAAAAAAAGCAAGCTGACAAAAACCTTTGCCGTGTTTTAAGTGTAACCACCTTTTCACCGTCCTTCCTGAAGAAGAAAATAAACCCTCGCACTGTGATAGATTTTAGGTTAAACGGGGCAAATACGTCGCCCCCGAAACGGTCCCCTTCAAAAATTACAACAACAAAAACAAGGTAGAGACCTTACCTTACGTTTACCTAAATATCTTCAAAATTTTTGTTTTGGGGAAACCCCCCCGATTCGAGCAAAAACTTACGTCCTCCTGAATAGTTTTGATGTGTTTTTTTAACTGCTCTCGTTTTTGTCGAAATCAATGTTTGTTTCCACGTGTGTGTGTGTGTGTGTGCGTGCGCTGGGGGGGGGGGGTTAACCCCTGCCCCTCCAGGTCCGCCGCGCAAACATTCTACGTTTCCATGAATTACGGTACTTCTCTTTTTTTTCTATATCATCTGTTACTAAACCAAACCCCCCCTCAAAACCTAACCTAATCGTTTTAAACCAATTTAAAATTTCGGCGAAATAACAGTAGTTTTTGGGGTACTACGTGAATGCCTTTATTATTAATTGCGCCATGGGAAAATGGGGTTCAAAATACTCAGAATGAAAAAAGCTACACGTGATGTGGGTAAGAGTCCGGGACTTTTGAAAGCCCACTACCAAAATAATCCCAAAATATCTATATGCAAATTTTCCAAAAATTCAAAACACATCAAAAAAAGAAAAAAGGGCATCCCCTACAACTTTAAAATCAAAGCTATAGCCCCAGGTGCAAAATATTAGAATACAATTCGTGGGGGGCACCCGCAATATTATGACGATTTTGGTTTACCCTGTCATTCCCTTTAATTTTAACAGTAAAAATTTTTCTTTCACATGATACGTAAATTTTGTTTTTGGGTACATGCTCAAACATTTTTTTCCCTAAAAACCCTCTTTTTTTTAAACTTTTTATAAATTTACGAATTATTTTTTTCCCCAAAAAAACCAAATTTTTTTCTTTCAAAAAAATCCTTTAAAAAGGGTGCGTCTTTTGGGAGGTGCCTTATGCCCGGCAAATACGGGATATTTTTTGATATGCTGGGTGTTTAAATGAAATATAATGTACAGATCGTAGGGAGACCCATGGACACATATCAATTTTTCAATATGTTTTGGTTTTTACATAAGAGCGAATTTAATAAACGACCTCGTTATGACCAATTTTTTCCCTTTTTTTTGTGGGACCCTAGTTATAATAATATATATATGTATAATTTTCAGGTTCCCATCACTAAACCCCAACCCCGGACCTTAGGACTCCCGGGTTTTCAAGATTTCCGGATTTTTGATGTTTTTTTCCCGACTCACGTTTCAGACTTGGTCCCGATCGAACTGTTTTCCCTTTTGTAGTGACTTTTCCCTTTCAAACATCTTTTTTTCTACAGGTCACTGCAACATAGCTACATGGTCTAGTTTTTGGGGAGATTATTTCTCATTTATTTCACTGAGGAGGGCCAAATTCAGCAGTAGTGCCAGTCCTGTTTACCTCCAACATAGTACCGTCTGGTTTGTGTGATTATTTCCATTTTTTTACAATTTTTTTATTTTTTTTTATTTTTCCACCCCTGGGAAAATACCCTCGCTATAACGGGCAATCGGCTTTTAAAGTCCACTCCTCCCCCATTTAGTCTGTTTATCGAGGTTTTACTTTTTTTTATATCTATTAAAATATATATATATTATAATTAATTTTTATATTAATAGGAGTATTATATAGATTATATAAATATATATATATATAAATAAAAATATATATATTTTAATATTAATTTTAGTATGTATGTTATATTTATATAATATATAATAAAAATATTATATATTTAAATAATAAATAATATAATATATATATATATATATAATATATTAAATAATATATATATAATATATATATATATATATATATATATAATATATATAATATATATATATATTAACAGTCAACCGATATAACGGACCCGAGTAATGGCTCGATATAAGGGGTCCCTTTGCGTGACTTTTTTTTTTTTTTTTTTTTTTTTCATATTAGACCGCTTACGCCGGCTCGAATTGTCAACTCAACTTATTTTATCTTTTTTTCATTTTTTTTTGGGAAAGTGGGGTTTTAAGGGTTTTGATGTATCCATATTAAGATATATTTAAGGGAAGGGCCTTGTTGTTTGTGATTTAGGGTAAAGGTGTGTATTTTTAAAATATGATATTATGTTATGGCGTGGCTGGTACGTCTCCCGGCACCTCAACACCCTAAATCACCCCCTTTTCTAAGGCAACGCATGCTACACTGACCAAATAGTGACACGGTATAGAACTGCAGTTCACAAACCCTATAAAAATATATTTTGAGCATTAGCATGATAAAAGCAAACCTTTGGAAACCACGGGTGAATCTGGCTCGTTTAATTTTTTTCCTTTCCTAGAGCTTGAGCTTGACTAGTACACGTTCTGGTTGTGTTTTGATTTTTTTCCATTTTTTTCACGTGTGGAGCGGGCCAAATTGAGCATGTAGTGCCATCACGTTTACCTCCCAACTAGCTACACAGTATGGTTTTTTTTAATTCTTTCTCTTTATTTTACAATTTTTTTAAGTTTTTTTTTATATTTTTTCCCCCCCCTTTGGGAAATACCCTCCTATAAGGGGCAAATCGGGTATAAACACCCCCCTTTCCCCCCCCCCTTTAGTCCGTTATATCGAGGGTTTTACTGTGTGGTATATATATTATATTATATATATATAATATATAATATATAATTATATATAATTTTATATAAAATATTAATATTATATAAAATATATATAATATTTTTATTTAAATAAAATAAATAATAATAACCGTATTTGCCGGCCATAAGATGCACCTCCGCTAAAGAAATGAAAAAAAAAAAAAAAATTAAAAAAAAAAGGGTTTTTTTAGAAAAAAAAAATTTGGGTTTTTGTGGTAAAAAAAAATTTCGTAATTTATCAAAAGTTTTACAAAAAAAAAGGATTTGTGGGGAAAGCAAAAGATTATGGCCATGTACCCAAATACAATATTTACAGTGCATGAATGTGAGAAAAATTTTACTAGTTAAAATGTAAAGGGAATTGACGGGTAACCAAATCGGTCATAATATTTGAGGATGCCCCCAGAATTGATTCTAATATTTGCTACCTATGACATATACTTTGATTTAATGTTGTAGGGTTCCTTTGTTGCTTTTTCTCTATGTGTTTAGAATTTGTGGAAATTTTGCGGTATAGATATTGGTATTATTTTGGTAGTGGGCTTTCAAAAGTCCTAGGACTCTTACCTACATCATCGTGTAGCTTTCTTCATTCTGAGTATTTTGAACCCCATTTCCTTTGAGGCAATTGAATAATAATGGCATTACACATAGTACCGAAAATCTACCGTTATTTCAGCCAGAAAGTTAAGTTAGGTTAAATCAGATTAGGCTAGGTTAGAGGTGGGGTTTGGTATAGTAACAGATGATATAGAGACAAAACGAGAAGTACCCATAATATGGCAGTGTGAAGCGTAGCAATGTTTGCGGGGCGGACCTGGAGGGGTAGGTTCCCCCCCCCCCACGCACACACACACACACACGTGTAAACAAACATTGATTTCCGACAAAAACGAGAGCCAGATTAATACAAAACACATCAAAACTATTCAGGAAGACGTAAGTTTTTGCCTCAAAATCGGTGGTTGCCCAATAACAAAAATTTACGAAGATATTTAGGTAACACTGTAAGGTAACGATCTCTACCTTGTTGTTATTGTTGTAATTGTTGAAGGGCACCGTTGTCGGGATCGACGATATTTGGCCTGTTTACACCTATGAATCTATCACAGTAGTGAGGGTTGATTAGTCTTCTTCAGAAAGGTACAGGTGAAGGCTGGTTCACACTCTGATATCATGGCAGCGTTCTGTCAGCCGTGCCTTGTATTCACACTATTCGTCACGGTTCCGTCATTTTCGGCAGTTCCTGCTCACCCTCTAAGCAGACATGGTGCCTCAGAGGCTATGGTTGAAGAAATTTGAATTAATAGCACTTCTGTTGGATGAAGAAGAGGAGTTGAACTCTAAAAGACACTGTTTTGGGTACACAAAGCCTTGAGAAAACGATAATTATCAGCACGGCACAGTCTCATTACGTTGAAATATTCTTCCCCAGAAACCGTTACGTGACAGGACGGTGATGTATTGGAGCCGTGACGGCGGCGCACCGTTTAGTGTAACACGCCTATTTGTTTGAATTAAGAAATTCTTACAGATGTGATAAGACGGTGCCGTGTCACCATGATGGTATGGTGTGATTCTGCCTTGAGGCGGACGGTGTGGCGCCGTGATGGGTCTTGGTGGTCCTGGTGTACCGTGTGGAAGACCTTTGTCCCGTCTACAAGTACCGTTGCAGCTTTTTTACTAGCACTCTTTCATACAATTTCCTTATCCGCAGAGGTACAGGGGTGAGGATTGAGGGGTCGAAGTGGTACGTACAACTATGCTGTCTCCTATCCCACCTTGCTTACCACTGTAGCGGTGCTAACACACACACACACACGCACATACACACTTGCATCGGCTTAAGCCACCCCCCAGTCTGGGACCAGGATTAGAGGGTGACCTGACGCTGACCTGACTTGTCCTCGCCGACACAACTGCAACACCACTTACACCAGCCAGGTAATTCAGTCAGCCACAGGACACACAGAGACACACACGCCGCGCATCTCTTGTCCCTACGTTGTACAATGACTCGCTGTCAAATAAACTACAAGGCTAGGTCGCCCTTTCTCCATCCTTGTGTGTATAGACAGACTCCCCAAGATACTACACTCCCTCTCACCCTCCTCCAAATAAAACTTTAAAACGCTCTTTGTTTCACTATTCCATTTATCAACAATACTCATTCCAGCGAAAACTCCATCACCATTTTCTGCCTCCCTTCTATCATCTCCTTCCAACTGTTGTGTCAACTTGTGTGGCACGAGTCGAATGCGGGTTAAGGCGACATCTTATATGCGGG
The DNA here is from genome assembly GCA_016584305.1 of Chionoecetes opilio. Lineage (NCBI taxonomy): Eukaryota > Metazoa > Arthropoda > Malacostraca > Decapoda > Majidae > Chionoecetes > Chionoecetes opilio. Next base: position 129,531 of record JACEEZ010005499.1, on the reverse strand, counting down.
ATGTTTGTCTTTTCCATGGGTGCGGGGAGGAGTCTGAGCGGTAATGACCCATGGTGGGTGCGCGGAGGGCGTCGCTGACTGAAGTATCCCAGTTGAAGCGGCAAACCTGAGATATCAAGCGTTTTACAATGGAGAGCAGCAGCGGGGGGTGGATGATGTTTACATCTGACACGGCCATCTTGGCAGCAACAATCGCTATCTTGTTGCCTCAGCTCTTGTTTTCTCTTAAACTCCAACCTTTGCTTAGTATTATGCAATGCTGTTGATAACACAGTTACAAATTTGTGCTCAGTGGACTACTGCTCAACATAGATCACTCCAGACCCCTTTAGTAATACACCACCGGCTGTTCTGCATTCTTTGCCCGACCTCTCATTCGCTAATATGGCCGCATTAGACGCAGGGTGAACTTTGTATTCCTTTTTAAGGGAAAAAACTGCGTCTTATGCGCGGGCAAATACGGTAATATATATATATATATAATATATATATATATATATATTATATAATAATATATTATATATATATATATTATATATATATATATATATATATTATATAATATATATATATATATTATATATTACACACACTAAAACCCTTATAACTCGGCACGATAGGGGCTCTGGCCTTGCCGAGTTATTCAATATGCCGAGTTATGCAAATGCCCTCCTGATATGGGTAAAAATTCAACATTTTGTAAATGCAGCATCCATGAAGACGTTCTTAACTGGCTTCATCCTCTTCTTGGTAGTCTTGGAGGTGCTTGGATCCTCCAAAGTAAGGGCATGGGCACGAATCTTCTCTTTTTTTTTCTTGATATCATAGAATGTGCTGGATTTGATATCAAACTCAGCACAAATAGCACACATGGACGCACCTGCATCCATCCTTGCCAGCACTTTCACCTTTTCCTGCAGGCTCAGGCTCTTCAATTTCATTCCCTTCCTGCTGGAGACACCCTTGCGTGATGGAGCTGACATCTTGAAATACAGTACTGTATGATGTAATCCCAAAACACGTTAAATAGGTGGCAAAGTAAAGCAAAGGTCGGGTACCAGCGCGTAAGCTGACACGCGACTTATGTCAAGCTTGAGTTCGAGCTTGACAGACGACCTACAAAGCTATAATAAGCAGAAGAGGTCACAAGAAGAAGACTGAGGATATGCCGAGCGTAAGCAAAGAGATGCAGTTATAACTCGGCAATATGCCGAGTTACATTATTTTTTGCCGACTTTCTGTATACATGTTCACACAAGAGGTTGTGAGGGCATGATATGCCGAGTGTAAACCAAGAGATGCAGTTATAACTCGGCAACATGCCGAGATACATAATTTTTTGCCGACTGTCTTTGCCTTGCCGAGTTATATCAAATTCCGAGTTATACAATGCTGAGTTATAAAAGTTTTAGATATATAATATATATATATATATATATATAGTATATATATATATATATATATATAATATATATTAATATATATATATATATATATATAATATATATAGTTTTCATTTTCTTTTAAAGTAGGAGTTGGAATGAAGAAAGTAGGAGGTGGAGATTGATTGCAAGCTGAGCGAAGCGAAGCGCTGCTTGACAGGCCGGGGGTCCGGAAGCCCACGCCTTTTAAGGTGTTAAAATATGCATTCTGGCTGTATTTCAGGGTCAAATTCACTCCTTTCATTCAATATTTTTTTTTTTTTGGAAAGTAGGCGGCGCAAGTTTGCGAGTAAATTGGTAATTGCGCCGTCTGCCGCCTGTTTTGAAGACACTGTATATATATATATAATATATATATTATATATTATATATATATTATATATTATATATATATATATATATATATATATATATATATATATATATATATATACCGTAATTGGCGGCGTACAAGTCGACTCTTAGAGGCTGAAAAAATCTCTCCATAACTAGGGGTCGACTTATACGGCAAGGATAAAATGCGAACCTTTACCACCGAGTGCCGAAGTGGAATAGCACTAATAAAAATTGCTGTACACCAACTACCGTAACTCCAGTCAGACAACTGCAATAATATGCGCCACTTCCAGAGCAAAAGCGACAACTGGAGTAGACGTTTAGCGGCAGTTCCACCCACAGCCGTTTCCAACAGCTAATGGAATCAGCTGATACACACAGTGTAAACACTAGCGAATGAATGCAAATGGTGGAGGTCACCGGTAAGTGCAGTCCAGTCTTAGGTATTACAGAGTTTTACTATAATATACAGTATGTAGCAGTATTATCAGGGGACTATGGTGTTTTTCAAGTGAAAACAAGAGCCGGACCTATAGTAGATTCATATCTTCATATAAGTGTTGTGGTGTTATGTGTTTTTGCAACAGGTTACCGTATACCGTACCGTAGCATATCCACATTCAAGCTTTGGCCTACCAGTAGCCAACCGTATTTTTGGGGCCGACTTATACGGCAAGTATAGGCCTAACCCGTAATCTTGAGCTAATTATCTTGGGGTCGACTTGTACGCCTGGTCGACTTATACGCTGCCATTTACAGTATATATATATATATATATATATATATATATACAGTCGGCGCAAAAAAACTTAGGACGCCAAAAAACTTGGGGCGGGAATAACGTCCTTAGCTGTTTTGACAATTTCAGTGGGAGCGATTGAATTTTTTTACGTTTTTTGTATATCTGGCATTGTATTAGGGTTTCTGCTGTAGATTTCTCACTCCTGCCCGCTCTGTATCTTCCAAGTCATCATAGGAAGAGGTTGTTGTGTTTGGTTCTCCAACCTTCCTACACACCCATTTGCCCCTCCATCTTCTACCGCCTTCTCCAGGTCTAATAAAGCATTATGCCGGGCAAATCTCTATCAATTGTGAAGAGGACACAGATAGTAACCTTGTATCGAAGTGGGAAAACAATTGGCCAGATAGCGAGGGAGATGTGTGTTTCCAAACATACCGTCTCGGTGTGGTGCAGGCGGGCGCAAGATGGTGAGTTAGAAACTGTTTTGGCGTGGAAGAAAGGGTCAGGGCGGCCAAGAAAAACTTCAAAGAAGACTGATCAACTGCTCAAAATGATTATTGACATCAACAAACCTTATGAGCAGTTGATCAGTCTTCTTTGAAGTTTTTCTTGGCCGCCCTGATCCTTTCTTCCACGCCAAAACAGTCTCTAACTCACCATCTTGCACCCGCCTGCACCACACCGAGTCGGTATGTTTGGAAACACACATCTCCCTCGCTATCTGGCCAATTGTTTTCCCACTTCGAAACAAGGTTACTATATGTGTCTTCTTCACAATTGATAGAGATTTGTCCGGCATAATGCTTTATTAGACCTGGAGAAGGCGGTAGAAGATGGAGGGGCAAATGGGGGTGTAGGAAGGATGGAGAACCAAACACAACAACCTCTTCCTATGATGACTTGGAAGATACAGAGCGGGCAGGAGCGAGGAATCTACAGCAGAAACCCTAATACACTGCCAGATATACAAAAAATGTAAAAAAATTCAATCCCTCCCATCGAAATTGTCAAAACAGCTAAGGACGTTATTCCCGCCCCGAGTTTTTTGGCGTCCTAAGTTTTTTTGCGCCGACTGTATACATATATATATACTGCCTGGGGAGGCAGTGGCCGAGTAGTTAGCGTCTTGGAGTGCTGAACTCAATATCCCGAGTTCGAATCCTGCCGGGGGTAACTCTTTCAAGAGCCTGGTAGGGGAGCAGAAGATCCCGAGTTCAAGTCTCATCAAGGAGCAACTATCAAAGCCATTGTCGAGTGGCCGAATCAACCCACATGCAGAATATACCTGTCTGCCGATTCCGAGTGTGACGGCGGACTCTAGGGGCTGCATGCGCCTTAACTGAAGATCTGAACATCACAGAAAATGGAATCTTCACCTGAGACCACAGGTGTCACTATAAAAATCCAGCCTGCGCCACCAACGGGCGAGATCGCCCAACATCAAGACTCTCCATATGCCTACAGGCGCTATAGGCTACAACGTAAAAAAATATATATATATATATATATACCTATATATATAAAATCTATGGATATTCCAGTTGTACTGGAAACCCTAAGTAATAGAACGGTAAGTGACTCATGCCCACAAGACACCCCTCCATGGCTAGCTGGTACCACTTACTGCTAATGATTTAGAACTTACTTTTACTTAGAATTTTTACAACGATATAGCTGGACACAATGGGGTGCATATTAGGCAATAAGAAACATGATACATATAGACCCAGTTTAAGGCAGTTTTGCTTTATGAATAATTCAGAGTTCAAAAATTTTCTTTTATATTTTTTTGTGGGCTAAAAGCCACCCAAAAATCTAGATTAAGCACAAAATTGTTCTAAAATTTTAAGAAATCAATGGGATATTTAATGGGAGCATAGGATTCGTTTAATGCATTTTTCGCTCAACGCATGATTTTCCAGGAACGTACGTCATGTGTTAATTGGGGTCTATGTGTATGTTAATTTGGACAATGGGAATCATGCCATGACACAAACAATCTTACATCTTCACAAACAATGAGCTGGAATAATTTGTCATGGTCCTTGTCGTAAAAGGGGAGGCGGCCAACCATCATCTCATACAAGCAAACTCCGTAGCCCCACCAGTCAACACCTCGACCATAATCATTTTCTTCTAGCACCTGTTGGAAAAAGTTTATATGAAATAGAATTACTACTAAAATAAATACAAATTGAAAGGAAAATTATAACTCACATATTTAGAATGTATGATGGAACTCCCACATGAGGCAGAATAAATTATACAAATTATTAGTTAATTAATGCAATCAAATTCCAAATCCAATTTTTCAAAAAGCAAAATGTGAGAATGGAAAAAAAATGGTCAAGGAACAAGTGGAAATTGTGATGAAGGGGGAAGTGAATAACTGGAAAGAAGAAAAAGAGACAGCCAAAGTAGACTTTCAAGATGTAATAGAACAACAAAAGGAAGAGCAAAGTGAACATGTTAAGAAAGAAGTAGTAAAAGGTTTGAAGAATAATGAGAATTTATTAAGAGATGTAGCAGAGAAGAAAAAAATGTGTTATTATTTTTGGACTGAAGGAGAAGAATATCTTGATTAGATTAAAGAGAGAAAGAGAAGAAGTAAAAACGGTAAAGGACGTTGTGATGAAACTTAGTGATGAGGAAGAAGAGGCAAGATTTGTAGATGAAGTGGAAAAAGTAGTAAGATTGGGACCTTATGCAGAAGGAAGAGATAGACCGATAAAACTAAGATTGAAATCACAAAACGTCAACAGAATAAATCCTGGAGAGAGCCTTCAGGCGGAGGTCAACTTTTGAGTTCAGAGAATAGTAAATAAAAAAAGTAATGAATGAAGAAGAAAGGAAGAAGTTGAAAGAAATGCAATAAGTAAAGCAGAGAAATGAAGAAAGAGCAGAGGAAACTTTTTTTTTTTTTTTAGGGTACTAAACAACAGGGTGAGAAAGTGGTATATAAAGAAAAAAGACTAAAGGAAAATGGAGTGAGGAAAAATTATGTAAAAAAGGAATGAAAGTGATGTACACGAACATAGGTGGGATAATTCCAAGAAGGCTGGAACTAAGAGATTAATTATTAAATAAAGATATAAACGTGGTGTGTCTTGACAGAAACTAAATTAGTAGATGAGCAATTGATGATAAGCAATAAATACACGTGGAGAAGGGACAAAAGTGGTAGAAGAGGTGGTGGAGTTATGATACTGACAAAATTAGGGGTGAAAGTAAGAAAAGTGGATTATTTAATTATGGAGAAGAGCTGAAATAGTGAGTGTACAAATAGAAGTCAGAAATAAAGAAACACAGACTATAGTGACAATCTATGTCTACCACCCAGAACAAATACCTGGAACAAGGAAGAACATGAGAAAGTATTAGAGGACACCTTGAAGTACTAAAACAAAATAATCAAGAGTAGTAAAAACATACTGCTGGTTGGAGATTTTAACTGCAAGGAATTAAATGGGAGACATTTCAAGGAGGAAATGAAAATTCTTGGGGGGAGATTGTTGAAACTGACAATGGAAAACACGATGACTCAATGGGTGACAGAAAACACAAGATATAGGGGAGATGACGAACCAGCAAGAATTGACCTAGATTTAACAAAAGGTATAGACCTAGCATATGAGATAAATTATGGGTGCCCCATCATAAAGAGTGACCATGTAATCTTAGAAATGGAGACGAAAAAGGACATAAAGAGGGAAGATGAATCGTACAAAAGGAACAGAAGAGACTTTGTGAAAATTAACATGGAAGAACTGAAAAAATTCTTTTAAGAAATTCAAAGGGAAGAAATGAAAGGAGTGAATGATGTGCAAGTGAAATATGACATTTTTCTGGGCATATATGAGCAAGGAGTAGAAAAACATGTTACACTATATACACCAAGAGAAAAGGGAAAGAAAGAATGGTTTAATGGAAGATGTGAGAGGGCAAAGAGAATAAGGGATGAGGCATGAAAAGAGTAAAGAAAAATTGGACATAAAGAAGTAAAGAAGACTATAAATTAGCAAGAAATGAATATGTGTGCATTAGGAGAGAGGAAGAGAAGAGTTATGAGAAGGATATAGTTGAAAAGTGTAAGGAAGAACCCAAACTGTTTTACAGATTTATCAATGGAAGAATCAAGCATAGGGAAAAAGTAGAGAGACTGAAAGAAGGAAATATAATATATGAAGATCCAAAGATGAGTGAGATATTAAATAAAAATTTCAAGCAAGTATTCACAAAAGAATAAAAATTCAGCGAACTGAAAGGAATGAAAAAGAAAAAGGTCCTGCAGGAGTGGAAGAATAAAGAAGGAGGAACTTTCTGAATTGGTGAAGTAATTGGAGGAGAGGAAAGCAATAGGACCAGATGGAGTGTCGGGTTATGTTTTAAAAGAGTGCAGAAAGCAGTTGGTCGAACCAGTATATGATATAATATAGCGCTCATTAACAACGGGAAAAGTGCCAAAAGAGTGGAAGAGCAGATAAAGTGCCAATATATAAAAATGGAAAGAAGGATGAACCACTAAATTATAGACCAGTGTCATTGACTAGCACAGTATGCAAGATATCTGAGAAAATAATAAAGAAGCAATGGACAGAATATTTGGAAAATGAAGGTATAATAACAGACCAGCAGTATGGTTTTAGGAAAAGGAGATCATATGTGACCAACTTAATAAGCATTTACTCAATAGTAATTGATACAACACAGGAAAGAGATGGATGGGCAGACTGTGTATATCTAGATCTTAAAAATGCATTTGATAAGGTTCCCCATGAGAGGCTACTTTGGAAATTGGAAAATATATGAGGAATCAAAGGGATGATCAAAACCTGGATGGAAAGTTATCTGAGAGGAAGAGAAATGAGAACAATAGTAAAGGATGAACAATCTGAATGGAGAAAGGTATTTAGTGGGATACCACAAGGATCAGTGTTGGCACCAATAATGTTCATGATTTTATGTCAATGACATGACTGATGAAATAAAAGGTTATATAAGTATGTTTGCGGATGATGAAAAACTATTAAAAGAAATAAAAAGCTATAAAGATTGTGAAACACTACAAAATAACATGAACAAGATATACAAATGGAGCAGAAGATGGAAAATGGAATTTAATGTGAATAAGTGTCAGGTGATGGAAATTGGAAAAAGCGAAGAGATATACAATGGTCATATAAAATTAAATGAAGTAGTTACAAAGATTCATGAAGAAAAGGACCTGGGAGTGATAATGCAAAATAACCTACAACCAGAAAAACATATAAATAAAATATTTGGAGATACGTACAGGATGTTGAAGAATATTAGAGTGGCATTTCATTACATGGACACAAATATGATGAAACATAATTACTACAATGATCCGACCAAAAATGGAATATGCTGCCATTGTGTGGTCCCCATATAAAAAGAAGCATGTGAAAAAGTTGGAGGATACATAGAATGGCAACAAAGATGGTACCAGAGTTAGAAGAACTTTCTTATGAGGAAAGGTTGAAGGAAATAAAGTTACCAACACTTGAGCAGAGAAGAGAAAGAGGAGACGTAATAACAATTTTAAAACTGATAACTAAGATGGAGGAAATAGACAATGAGACTATTGATTCGGAAACAAAGAGAACGTCGATACACAAGAGACATTGACAAGACACACAAAACAAAATTAGGAAAAGGGAGATGTCTGAACAGCATAAAGAAGTACAGCTTCCCTCATAGAAATGTAGAAGTTTGGAATGGACTAAATGAGGAGGTGATATCAGCAAATAATGTGCACCAGTTGAAAAAAAAGACTGGATAAATGTAGATACGGAGACGGGACCACACGAGTGTATCTCAGGCCCTGTAAAGCACAACTAGGTAAATACATACGCATTTTTGTAGTTTACATACGCGCACGAAAGGAACCATAGTAATGCAAAGTCATATAACATGTTTTAGGACTATAATTTTGATGTTTATTGTTGTATTTTCTTTTCTTTATATTACATATTGAGAAAATTTTCTGTATTTCAGGAATGATTTTGGACTACTTTGACTATCTTTGGACTATCTACAGACTATCTTTGAGAGCCCACGACATGGTCTCTCTGTGGGTGGTAGACAAAGACAGATTGGTAGGCTTACCATCCAATCGTGGGTTCTGAGGTGTGATGGGTTTGGGAGGGTATGGGGATAGTGGGGTTAGGTCTACTTGGGGTAGTAAACTTGGAGGGGTAACTGAAGTATTTTCAGCTGGGCAGATTTGTATTTCTGGTACTGTAGGATTTTGCATGTACCCAAGAACAGGGACTGTGGAGGATGGGAGGGATGGGTGGTAGGGTTTCTTGTTTTGTACCTGTACTTAGCATCCCGGGATTCTGGGACAAACCAGGATATTTCCCGAGATCCCGGGATTTCCCGGATCAGGTAATATTTGTACTAACTAATGCTGTGCCAAGTGCGAACCCCACATACTTCATTAGTGTAGTATCTATATATTATTTGAAAGGCAATTGAATTGATACATTCTATGACACTGAAGCAATGTTCTCTTTATTAACTTGCATACTGGTGCAGAAATAGGTGCATAAATATAATCTGACTAAATAAGCAAAATTTTGATTAACTAATTATTAATATCATTCCGTTAGCTATAAAAGAAACTCAAATACATTTGGAATTGCATTCAAAGTTAGCTACTATAAAAGAATAAGAATTATATATTTAATGGCATTTAGAAGCCACATTCTACAAAAACCTAAAGAAACACTTGAACCACCAGTGGAAAAAAATTAAGATAATAGCATAAAATCATTTGTGCACGGTGCACACAAGACACACAGTCACGCACACATCAAAAATGAAATCATGTTCATGAAATGACTCTCCAAGAAGCACAAACAGTCAATCTCCTTCTGGTAGCCACTAAAGAAATCCAATGATATATAGAATGACATTAAAAGATAGCCATTGTAAAAAAAATAAAAAGTATTATTTTATCCCTTTTTGAAGCCCTACCCTACATTAAAGTGTTCTCTTTGGAACACTTTCCCTCTCTTTTTCATGAGTTTTGTATTTTACATAATGCAAGTCTGAAATAAGGAACAATAAGAATCCCAGGATTTGAACCAATTTCCCGGGAATAAAAACATAACCACTTACGCCCGGGATCCCAAGATCCCTGGAAGGAAACCCTAATGGGTAGGTCTACTTGGGGTAAAAAATAGACAAACTAACTTAAGCATTTTTGGCTGGACAGATTTTTGTATTTCCGGTATTGTGGGATTGCTTGTACCCAAAGCATGGTGACTGGGGGGGGGGGGGGGGGGGGGGGTTTATAGCTAGGTGTAAAGGTGAGTCACATTATGTTTAAAAAATGGTAGGGATAACTCAATTAACTACGGCTGTACAAATATTTTTTTTTTGTCTTTTTTTCGAAATATTTTTTTGCTTGCCTTCAAGCGCAATGACAGTTTAGTTTGGGTGGGCGAGGGTGGGAGGGATGGGAAGGCCATACGGTGGCCTACTTAGGGTAAAAAAAAATGGAGGCCTATCTTGACTAGTTTGGTCTGGGCAAATATTTTAAATCTAGTCTGTATATATATGGACCTGGCACTACGAGACACATTTGGTTTGTACAGTAAAACCCTTATAACTCGGCACGATAGGGGGTCTGGCCCTTGCCGAATTATTCAATGTGCCGAGTTATGCAATGTCCTCCTCTGTTATGGGTAAAAGAAAAAAAAAAAGAAAAAAAAATGTAAATTCAGTACTGTCCAAGCATAAAAACTACAATTACCAGTGAACGGGTAGAATGTGCTGGATTTGATATCAAACTCAGCACAAATGGCACGCATGGACGCACCTGCATCTATCCTTGCCAGCACTTTCACCTTTTCCTGCAGGCTCAGGCTCTTCAATTTCACTCCCTTCCTGCTGGAGACACCCTTGCGTGATGGAGCTGACATCTTAATATACAGCACTGTATGATGTAATCCCAAAACACGTAAAATAGGTGGCAAAGTAAAGCAAAGGTCGGGTACCACAGCGTAGGCTGAGCCGTGTTTTTGTTGTCCAAGCACCGTCTTGGATTACGAATCATAATCCAATAACACTTGCTGAAATGTGTGTTATACTACTTTGTGATATTGTTTGCAATGTTTTGCATTGATTATTATTTCGACTCCTACCAAGCTTGTTGTGTTTTTGAAGCAGAAACCAATCCTTTTTCAATTTCGACAAAAAACAATTCGTATCCAAGACGGTGCTTGGACGACATAAACACGGCTCAGCAGCTGACAGCCTAAACGCTGGTTCCCGACCTTTGCTTTACTTTGCCACCTATTTTACGTGTTTTGGGATTACATCATACAGTACTGTATTTCAAGATGTCAGCTCCATCACGCAAGGGTGTCTCCAGCAGGGAGGGAATGAAATTGAAGAGCCTGAGCCTGCAGGAAAGGGTCAAAAGGACAAAAACACGACTTTATGCGACTGAGGATATGCCGAGTGTAAGCAGAGATGCAGTTATAACATCAATATGCTGAGATACATTATTTTTTGCCGACTTTCTGTTTACATGTTCACACAAGAGGTTGTGAGGGCATGATATGCAGAGTGAAAACCAAGAGATGCAGTTTAGGGGAGGCGGTAGCAGAGTGGTTAGCGTCACCGAGTGGCGTTCTCGAAGACCCGAGTTCGATCCCGAGTGAGACCCATAAATCCACTTGAAATCTTTCTGCACTGTCGAGTGGCCTAAGAACACCCACATGCCCTGTCCATTAACTCTACCTTCGACTGCGAGTGCATGGGAGGACACTGGGGGGCGGCATGAGCCTCTAATTACAGGCGTCACTATAAGAATCCTGCCTGCGCCACCACGGGGCGCGGAATCAAATTCCGAGTTATACAGTGCCGAGTTATAAGGGTTTTACTGTACATATATGTACGGACCTGGCATCCTAGGTTTTTAACAACTTCCAAACAATGTTTACTGGGCTTGAGGTCATTGCTTACAATTATCCAAAAATTCATTTTTCAGTAACGATGGAAAGTTCACGTCCGTTCCTGGAGTAGTCAATTCGACCGTTATTATTTCCGATATGCAAAACTTTACACTTATTAGTACAAAATTTCATCTGCCACTTGTTTCCCCATCAAAGCGATCAAGGTCTGATTACAACTGCATCTATCAGCAGTTGTGATTACTATATTAGTTATCTTAGTATCATCTATAAACTTTAACATCTTACAGGTGAGGTCTTTGTTAATATCATTTACATACATTAAGAAAAGTACAGGACCTAGCACAGTTCCCTACAGTACACCACTTATAACGTCTCGCCAGCTTTATTTTTTTCCATTAATTACGACGCTCCCTTCTCTCTGAAAGCCAGTCTTCAAGCAATGCAAAAAAGTGTCCAGTTATGACATACAACTTATATTTCTTAAGTAAACGCGAATGGGGGACTCTGTGAAACAAACACTTTCTGAAATCAAGATAAATGACATCTATTGCTTTTGTCTAGTCAAACATGCTGTATACGTCATTATAAGAGTCTAGCAAATTTGTCATGCAAGAGCGTTCATTATGAAAATCATGCAAGGAGATTTTGATTAATTTTTTTCTGCTAAGAAATTTGCCACCTTGTCTCGTATTATAATTTCCATTAATTCAGACAAAGGATGTGAATCTGACCAGTCTGTAGTTAGTCGGTTGAGTCAAATCCCCATTCTTCTGTATTTGAGTAACATTTGCAAGTTTCCAGTCAAAAGGAACTTTTCTTGAATTAAGGGATTTGTTAAAAAGTATTGAAAGCGGTTTACATAACCGATACTTTTCTTCTTTTAAAACTTGCAGTGCAATACAGTATGGCCCGTGGGATTTTTTATCTTTGAGCTTATGTATTGCTATAATTACTGTCCTCAAGAAATTTGCAATTGCTCAAAGGAATTACGTTACTCTGACAGCAGCCCACTTCTTCTATTCCATTTATGTCTTCAACTGTAAAAACAGAAACATAGTAATCATTTAATGCTTCAGGCATCTCAATTTCATTATTAGTATACAGAATAAGAATGAACACATTTGCAACAACAGGAATGCCTCTCTTCATCATTAATTACAGTAAAATATAAAGGTAAAGATTGGGGCATACGCTATGCTGTCTTTCCTTCTGACCTTCGGTGCTCATCTCCGTGGCATTAAGAGCTTTGTGGTGGCCACAAAGCTCTTAGTGGTGGTTGTGTGTGTGGATAACCCTTTGAGCCTGTGGTGGGTGAGAACCCGTTACCCTGGGACACAGGGCTAGTGTGACTCCGGATTACTACAGTTACCTTCCCCAGGTTACCCCAGGTACCCATTTCTCAACCCCGAAAGGGAGGAAGAACAGCTGGGTTGGCTGGTCGCCAACTTGCCCTAGTCTGGATACGAACCATTTGTTCTGGACACTCTAGCCTCTAGTCTGGACACGCCCGCAGATTTGTAGCTAGGCACGCTAGTAACTACACCACGGAGGCGATAGTGCATGCATATAATACTGTGTAGGCAAGTAATTTTAGTTATTTAGAAAGTTTTTTGATATTTGCTCAAATCTGTCTTTACGAAACATAATTCCAGTGTAAGTGGTGAATTTTATTTATTCTCTTGTATCCATGAATATTTAAACAAAGGGAAATATTATTATATTATGAATATTGAAATAAAAAGAAATACAATGCAGAAACAAAAAATGTCTATTAATTAAAGTGAATCTCTACTCTAATTGCACAAAGCTTCCACCACACAGTGCCTCTAAATACCTCTGGTGCCAAGTATTCAGGTGTGCCGCAAAATGTTCGGGTGGTTGAACCATATGAGATGTCTTCCTTGCAGAGCCCAAAATCAGCTATCTTAATGTGCCCATCAGCATCCAGTAATAAATTTTCTAGCTGCAATGAATATGGGTATGAAAATCATATAATTTTCATTACACATGAAGAGTATGTGTAATTACAGCAGTTTTAAAATCAACTTCTTGAATTTGTCATGTCCATCAGCTGTTATCCTATATAAGTAATTCTCCTTAAAAAACTGCTCAATAATGAGAATTATTCAGCAGGTGGTACACTATGTGTATAGTTTCTTTACTATATTTTCCACAGCCTCTTCTGTTACTGAATACAATAATGTGCAACAATAAAGCAAAGAAAAACATACCTTTAAATCACGATATATAATATTTCTTTCGTGCAAATAACCAAGAGCAAGGCAAATTTCTGCCCCATAGAATCTGGCTCGTTCTTCAGGGAAGATGCGCTCTTGGTTGAGGTGAAAGAATAGTTCTCCACCATTTACATACTCCATTACAAAGCAGAGGCGATCATTGGTTTGGAAGGAATATTTGAGGTACTGCAACAAAAGTTGTAAATTAGACAAAAGTTAAATGCTATTGCACAAAAAGAAGGGAACATTTTGCTGCACATATTAAATAGCTATATACATAGATAACAGTAGACCTGGATTGGACACTGCAAATTCACCATTTTCAAGTAACGGACACATAACCGGAGAGCAGCCTTGTGAGCTCTATTCTAGATATTTTGGCTCTTAGCTGACAGATATCGATGAAACTAATGGTGATAAAAGTTAAATCTCTACTTCAATGTTTGGAGGCGTTATATACATCCATCAAAATGTTTAGTAATACCACTCAACAAAAAGAAAACATACCTATCATACTAAAGGGGAGGCGGTAGCAGAGTGGTTAGCGTCTCAGAGTGGAGTGCTCGGTGACCAGAGTTAGATCCCCGATGAGGGCCAAAATCCCCTTAAAATATTTCTGCAACTGTTGAGTGGCCTAAGAACACCTATATGTTGCCCATTAACTCCCGTTGCTCACTAACTACCTTCGATTGCGAGTGTACGGGAGGACACAGGGGGGCAGCATGAGCCTCTAATCACAGGTGCCACTATAAAAATCCTGCCTGCGCCACCACAGGCAACGGCCAACCATCACAGCATTCAAGTGAACCTCCAGGGCCTACCATCCAAGCCCTGGAGGTCACTGCCTACAGGCGCTATAGGCACAAATGTAAAAAAAAAAAAATTGCAGTATAAAGTCAACTCTTGGCTATAGTGCATTCAGCTATCGCATTTTACGGCTATCACGCCTACATATAGATTTGCACAAACAAGTGTATCATGCCCAAACCATGGCTATCGCACTATGGCTGCTATCTAGCGAGGGCTTGCAGATTGGTTGGTTATGATGTCAGGGATCGTATATACAAAACTTGTTACTGAACCCTAACTGCTTCCTAAACGGCCAAAAAATTCTGGTTATCTCTAATATTTGGCCATTAAGCACTAAAAGTATAAGCACAAAACTTGTTAACAGAGTTGTTAAAAACTTCAATGTGCCAGTGAGCACCATTATCTCTTCACCAACAGATGTTGGGCTAGTCAAAGATGGCAGCCCCAGGACAACATTCTCGTCAGCAGCGCATACATAAACAAAGAAAAGAATAGTATATAGTTAATTATTGTATGTTATTATGATGTGAAAAAATAATAGTATCGTTTTCAATCATTGTTTCATTGAAATGGAGACTAAATTGACCAAAGACCCTGTAAAATGTCAACATTTCGCTACATGCCTATGGCGTATGTAAATAAAAAAGGTAAAGATGGGGGCAAACACTATGCTGCGCGTGGCCTCGGCGCTCATCTCCGTCGCATTAGCTTTTGAGCCTGTGGTGGGTGAGAACCTGTTACCCAGGGACACAGGGTTAGTGTGACATCCAGGTTACAACAGTTACCTTCCCCAGGTTTCTCCAGGTACCCATTTATCGACCAACACCGAAAGGAAAGGTGAATAGCTGGGTGGGCTGCCGCCGACTGTCCTGACCCGGATTCGAACCAGGGGCCGCAGATTCGTAACTAGGCACGCAAGCCACTACACCATGAAGGTGCTCTACGAAGATAGGCAACATGTAATATCAAGATCAAGATCACATTTAGCGTGTCCTATAGCTCCTGCTAAAAAGACGAAAACTAACAAAAATGTTTTAGTATCCCAGGTGAAATAGATAAGGGAAGAGTTGAGAAGTCTGTTAACTAAGAAGACAAAGTTGAAAAGGACCTATGATGAGATACTAAGTGCCAAAGGTCACAAGAAGAAGTGCCGTCTGTTAGGAAACAGCTGTTTTCTCCTTTGTGTATCCGTTATTGCTTTTCTGCTACCTAACATAGGCTGTTAACGCCGACAAACAAGTTCTGTGAATACGGCTCCTGAATGTTAAAGACTCTGTGATTAGTTGGTTATGACATCAGTTCGTTAGAAGCGTGCTGTGAATGGCTGCTCAATCCCTAGACTATTCCTGACGATTCCCGTCCACCCCAGTTGAGTGCGTACTCTCTCATCTTACTCATTCACTCAGAGTGAAGTGATAGCAGTGTGGAAACTTTTTGTGATACAATAATGGCCGATTTACCCAGATCTTGTCCTCCGAACATTGGCCAGTGCAATGTTGCGGCACCTGCACGAGAAGCTATGATAAGGTAAAAATGCTCAGAAATTAGAAAAAGTGCAGTTGATTGACAAGGATGAAACAAACCATCTGATTTTGAGGGCTTCACTAGTGATACAGCTGACAAAGTACTGGACAAGTTACAGGCTTGTGGGGGTCACTAACATTCCACACAAGCCTCAGCATCTATGCATCCACTTAAGCCCCTCATCATCCCCAAAATGGTAAATAAAATGCTATAAAATGTATTTTGCTTTTATGATTCTTGATTTAATGTAAAATATCTTTGTATGTTGGATAAAAAGGTAAAACGTGAAAACTAGTCAAATATGTGGTCATCTTGGGGATCCTGACACCAATTTGAATTATTAACATAGTTATATTGTTTGGCTATAGCGATTTCGGCTATAGCGGCACTTTTACACGTGATAGCCGATTAACAACATCGTTACCCTTGCAATGTCAAGTTTTCTGTGAAAACGGGAATTTGATACCATAATTCCTTATATGTTTAAATCGCTTTTGTTTACAATTATTTAGAGGGTTTTAAATCCCTCGCAGCGAGCTAGGCCACGTGTCATTCAGAAACTCATGATTTTGAAGCATTATTTTACTTGTGTTTGCTGGGTTTTTTAGTATCATTGCAGGCATCCATAAGCCAACACTGCTAGAGAGCTGTGCGAGGCTGCTACGCCTGCTACGCCTGCTCCTCATATCAGTGTCTGCCGAGACGTCATAGGATAGTATTTACGCTCAGCTGTCCAGAATTTAATCACATTTTCTCGGCTTCTTCTGCCCTTCCAAATATTTGAAAACAATGGGTTGCCATTCAAAGGCAAAGCTTGCACAGCTAGAGACAGCAAGGAAAATGAGAGAGTAGAAAAGAAGTCAGGAAGATGAGTCAATGATGGCACCATATCAAGTATGCAGCATTTGCTTTGGTGAGATAGAAATTGAGGCGAATAACAGCAGCTTTGACTGCTATATCAACATCACCTGCATCACGTGCGGCGTAGTATCAGCAATAACGCCAAGTCGCCTGATAGATGACGCTGGGCACGAGAGAGGGCTCACAGGTCTCAACTGCATGCTTGTGTATGAGGCCCTGATAAATTACTTTAGTTGTGCTGGACTCTACAAAATTGCTCAGGCACAGAGTATTCCTCCCATGACAAGCGGGAGGTTCAACAGGTATGCAAACTACCTGTACGAAAAGATTTGGAAATGTTATGAAGAAGCTCAGAAGAAAGCAGTTGATGGAATTTTCTGTCACTATGCTTCTCTTGGTGTTTATATCCTCATCCTGTGACAAAGCAGCTGGACATTGCTGCAACCTATGACAGTTCAGGGAGGAAGAAAGTCAAGACTACCAGGCAGGAGGCTTCTAAGAAACCTGGCGACAAAGAGCAGGGTGGCGCCCTCTGATACCTTCACCTGCGAGTGAGTAATATCCTGTCATACAGGAGGGTAGGTAAAGGTAAAGTTGGGAGCATACGCTAAGCTGCGCGTGGCATGCGGTGCTCATCTCCGTGGCATTAGCTCTTAAGAGCCTGTGGTGGGTGAGGACCCGTTACCCCGGGACACAGGGCTAGTGTGACTCCCGGGTTACCACAGTTACCTTCCCCAGGTTACCCCAGGTACCCATTTATCAACCCCGAAAGGAAGGAAGAACAGCTGGGTAGGCTAGTCACCGGCTTGCCCTGGCCCGGGATAGAACCAGGGCCCGCAGATTCGTAGCCAAGCAAGCTAGCCACTGCACCACGGAGGCGACAACAGGTGCCAATGTGACTACACAGAGGCTACACAGTGACTACAGGAGGGTACCAGGTGCCAATTAGGCTTGAATATGATGATAAACACTAATTAAATTTTTATTGTCTTATTTATCCTATTATGTGTAACGTTATACCGAAAAAAGCCAATAAACACAATGATACACACTTCTTAGAAGAAAACGGCTTATATCTCAAAACTTAAGTTTTCTACATTTAGAGCGAAATGTCTCCGTTAATTTACAAGCTAATGCATATGTAAAGGTATCTTTGGAAAAAGAAAAGAATGGACATTTTTTTACAGAGATATTTAAAAAAAAAAAAAAAATTCATTTCCTGATAGAATTTTTTCTTCAAACGAACACTTGATATTTTTGTCTTAAAAAAAAAAAAAGTCTTTATTTTAATATGGATTGTCTTATCAAAAATCTATCTTTGTAAAAAGAAAGCAATATGTATGCAATGTATGGTGAATTATTTTCAAAGCATTTGGTCGAAAAACAACTGAGAAATTTCAAACGATACCGATGCCATTTTTGACATTTTCAGTGTGCATTTTTTTTTTTTTCTCCTAAATAAATGAATTAAGATTAAATGAAACTTGAAGAATTTATGTTTCAGGTACTAAGATACATACACACTTATAATCATGCAGATCAGAAAAAAAATTATGTCATCTCCTAAGTAACATTTGTCGCCTCCCCTTAAAGATGGTGCCCCATGAAACTCAACTTGACGTTGCAGATATTGAACCATCGACGTAGACTCCAGGAACTGGTTCCAGTCACTGTCTTCATGTTGGATGCAATCCATTGTGCCCTGATTTCAGCCTGTTTTGGCAAGGTAAAAACATGCTTCTTGCAAGAAGGTGTCTCACCCCTCTCATGACATCTCTTCTTCCTACTTGATGGGCCTATAGCCCGATCTACACTTGAAGGCTGGAAACTTTGTAATGATCGGGGTGGGCGGCAGTTCTCTCTCTTCTGTCGTTGTGATGGAATTCTGAAGGGGATGCCAAAGGGAGGACAACCTGGTCAAGGGGACTGTGACATTTCCACTCAACTGAGCTGCACGGACCTGTATTGTGGAGCCAATGTACTGCTCGATAGGTGGTAAGGGTGGAACCGATAGAGCATTACACTGCCTTTGGCCTTCTGAAATCCCGTCAGAAGATCCTTCACAGACGAACTGACAGGGTGACTATCACAATTCAGGAAATAAATCCTTTTCCCCTTTATACAATGAACATGGTGGGCCATTTGGTGGGGTTCGAACCCCCTGCTAGAATACAATCTCTCACGAGATCGGTACCACTGTACCAAAGGGGATATCTCGCTTGGCGAAGCAGTGTTCTAGGCTATTTCAACCATTACAACTTCACCATGACAGAATCATAAGGAACATACAAGCAGGAATAGATTGAATTTGTAAACACAATTACAGTCAAACCTCGATATAACGGACCTCGATGTAACGGACTTCGGATATAACTAACTCCATTTGCGTGACTTTTTTTTTTTTTTTTTTTTGCATATTAGACCGCTTATCGCCGCTCGAATTGTCAACTCAACATAATTGTATTATTTTCTCATTTTACTTATGAATGCTTGGGTTTTAAGGAGTTTTGATGTATCACATATTAAGATATATAAGGAAGGAGCCTGTGTTGCTAGTGATTTAGTGGTAGAAGGTGTGTATTGTTTAAAATAGTGATTATTAGTGTTATGGCGTGGCCGCTGCTACGTCTCCCTGTCACCTCAACACCCTAAATCACCCTTATCTAAGGCGACACGCAGTGCTACACTGACCTAAATAGCGACACGTGTATAGAACTGCACTTCACAACCATATAATATATATAATAATGAGCATTAGTCATAATAAGCAATACCTTTGACAGCCACGGCTGTGTCTGGCTTGTTGTTTGTTTCTTTCTCTAGAGCTTGAGCTTGACTAGCTACACAGTCTGGTCGTGTTTGTGATTATTTCTCATTTATTTCACGTGTAGGAGCGGACCAAATTCAGCAGGTAGTGCCAGTCACTGTTTACCTCCCATCATAGCTACACAGTCTGGTTGTATTTGTGAATATTTCTCATTTATTTCACAATTTTTCAGTTTTTTTCATATATTTTTCCACCCTTGGGAAAATACCCTCGCTATAACGGACAATCGGCTTTAACGGACCACTCCCCCCCCCCTTTAGTCCGTTATATCGAGGTTTGACTGTACTATTATTTTCTAGGTAACTTACATGTAGATATCCTTTTTATGCCATAATAAGACAAGCCACCCACGGAGATGACTTTCCATACAGTATTTTAGTAATTTCACTTTAAACAATTTCACGCGAACTTGTACAGCTTAGCCAGTTAGACATCGTACTTCTCGGAAATGATCTAATACAGTCGTGCATACATATCATTGAAGTTCCTAAGTTTGACCCAAGCAGCATTGGACGTAATGTTATGACGTTCAGTGAAGCATGGCACATTAGTCAGTTGGCCGTAAGTCCATTACTGCAGAGTCCAGCGCACTTCGTTGCAGTGTCCAAGCTAGGTCTACTGTCATCTATACTATATGTAATGCCAAGACTTAACTAACCATGTTTTGCTTACAAGAGAAATTGAGATCAAGCTCCATTCCTCTCTACTATTTCTAGAACAAAGCATTCTTATTTTAAACCAATCACTAACTAAATGCAGAGGATAAGATAGAAGAATTAATAGAAAATAGAAAATTTGTAGATATTTTTGCGATAGTGTAACAACAGCACAGCGGAGGGATTCATATCTCCCCTAGTACCTTAATCCACTACAACCACATGTTTTCTAATCATGTAATTCACTTATACAAAGTTGCATATACAGAAATCTCTTTTTTATTGTACTATCAATTTCTGAGCATGTTGTATCATGAAGTTCTTAATAATCTTTAAAATCTGAGTAAAAAATATAACATCAAATATGTAATTCATTTACTTCGTCTCACCTTCCCCATTACCACAGAGGTTAAAATTGTGGCCAATCCCTGACTAACCATGGCCTATATGTCAATCATAGCTTACAAGAGGCTGTTAAATTGTAATTTTCTCTTATGCCATCACACATCTTTGAATATACATAATTATGTAATGCGAGAAAGTACCTAGACGACCGCTGACCAAGCGGATATATCAGTTTGGTCTAGTGGTACCGTCACTGACTGTAGTTTTGTCGGAGGGCGACGTCTAAGCTGTGCGGGTTCGAGTCCTCACCAAGATCAATATATAATAATAAGGGGAAATAAGATTTATTCCCCGAATTGTGATTGTTACCCTGTCAGCGAATCTGTGAAAAGATTCGCCTGGTGGGATTCATAAGGGATAATAGAGGGCCCAGGGTAGTGTAGATCTCTGTCGGTCCTCAGGTATGCCCATGGGACATAACATTAGTTTCCCTGTCCCAGCCTCCATGAATAGTGACAATCTCCTCTAGTCATGAGGGCTACAGCTACCCCTTCAGCATCCCCTTCAGAATAACATCACGACGACAGAAGAAAGAAAGAATAGATGAGTGAAAGTGAAAGTGGTTGAAGAAGTGGCCGTCAGTGACGGCATAGAGACTTACGGGCGGTACACATGCACTGGAAAAATATACTGTAAACAAAGAAAATGTCTCCATAACAAATCTGCTTCTAAAATTTCTGGGTATAATTTTATGGTAAGTCCATTTCTCTCATTAAAACATTGTTTATTATTTGAGATTCAATGATAAAAAAAAAAAAGTTGACTTCTTAACCTTAACTTCTTTATTGCATAAAATTTGACTCTTCATTTCCATCATTGGCTTAAATCTTTCAATAAAAAAAATATGACAAAATTCTTTTAAAAAAAATGATAAGGACATGCCAATAATTGTGATTAAGGCTTCAATGTATAAAGATCAACTCACAGTAAGAAAGGGGTGATCTACTACTTGCAAGACCCGATTCTCTGTGAGAGTATGAACCACCTCATCACGCTTGATGATCACATCTTTGCGAAGGATCTTGATGGCATAGAAATGGTTGCTGCTCTGTTAAAGTAAAAGAAACTTATATATTTCCACTTTTCTGATCTTTCACAATCTATATTTTTAGCAAAAATTAGTACTAACAAAGTTGAATTACTTTAGTTTGCAAAACAATATGGTCCATTAATCATGATGCTAAGATTAATAAATACTAATGTGCATTACAGTCAAAATTATTCCTACCTTTTCACGACAGAGGATTACTTTTCCAAAGGTCCCTTTCCCCAGCACTTTAAGGAATTCAAAGTTATCTAATGTCTGAAAGATATATATATTCATTGTCATTAAACACTAAGTTGCAGTAGAATAAGTCATTACACTACATTCTCGTATCAAGCTAATGAGAGGCAGAGCGAGGTCTCGGAATATACCAGGCCTGTGCGATCGCCTGTGATGTCATCAACAGGGGTATTAGAACCAGGGGAAAAAGTTTACTTTCCAGAGTAATTTGCCCCCTATCACATACATTTATCAGTATAAATGATATAGTTACCTTTAAAAATGTTTGTTCTATAAGATTATCACATAAAACACATTAAAATGCACTAAATAAGTGCCATTATGAGACTGAATAGAAATGCATGAACAGGGAATTCACAAACTCGTCGCCATTTAATTAAAACATTGTGAGAACATTTTTGACATGGAGTATATCAAAAGAAGCAGAAATGTATTAGCTTTCCATTGATATATTTAGTTTTCTGATAAACGAGAAAGCACGGTGCAAAAATGTGCACTGTATACATAGAACCATACAGTCAACCACAGGACCTTAGGACTGCCGGATTTTTGAAATTTCCGGATTATTGATGTTTTGTCCCCCGACTATTATATGCTGTATATAGGGCCCCGTACACAGGGCCCCGTCTTTCTGCTCTAGTCTCCTGTCCCACTCCTCTCTGCCTAGGACTGTTACTATTGACGCTATAAGACTTTCCCTCTGACTCCTATACTTGTTGCGTTCCACAATGACATGTTCTATGGTTTCTTTCTTTCCTACCCTGCAGCTACAATTCTGGTTCTCCAGTTCCCTGTTCCTTCCGTTGACTTCCAGGGTGCCTGTTCTTGCTTTATAGAGTAACTTACTAACCCGGTCTCCTACATGCCAGGTCATCCCCTCCGGTTTCTATTTCCACCTGTACCACCGCAACGTTGATTTGCAATCAGAAGGTGAGCATACAGCTGATTCTGGGTGCAGCGCCATCAAAACAAATGGTGCCAGGGAACAGACGCCTTCCATTGGCAGGGAAAGAAAGGGCTAGTGGCAAAGAAGGAAGAAATGTGTCAAGCTCGAGCATGAGCTTGACAGACGACCTACAAAGCGATACTAAGCAGAAAAGGTCACAAGAAGAAGCCTCCCGAAAACAGTGGCGTGCCAACCCGGGAAATTTGAAACTGCGCTCCGAAATTCATGCCGGAAAACTGATGGAACCGGAATATTGATTGCCGGATTAGTGATGGTCAACCTGTATGTATATATATATATATATATATATATATATATATATATATATATATATATATATATATATATATATATATATATATATATATAAAATATATATATATATATATATATATATATATATATATATATATATATATATATATATATATATATATATATATATATATATATATATATATATATATATATATATATATATATATATATATACAGTAAAACTTCTCGTATTCGGACCCTCATTTTTCGGACTTCGACATTATTCCTTTTTCCTCCTCTTTCTTTTAAGGGGTAGGTAGGGTGTCATGATGTGAGTCAGTGAGGTTAGAGGCCCAGGCAGCCAGGCAGATCTTTCATGATCCATCACTGAGCATATACTTTGTATACTGTAATTGTGGTTTCTTTATTGTGTCCAAATGTTGTATTGGCTAGTGATCTGTGGCCATTGAGCTTTAGGCCCAGATCCAACAACGGAGGTGGTATCTCCAGCTATCACTCGCTCTCCCACCATATAGATATTACCTGCCCTTACTACCGTATCCAGCAAGCCTCCCTTGGTAGGTAGTAAACGGGTAAGAAGGCCCTGACTGGCTTGGGTGAGTAATGATGTCATCAAACTTCTCATCAGTCACCAGCCAATGACATACTGTTTCTAAAACTACTCGACCAATCACAAGTCAACAAGACGTTTGACACGGCCTTTAAAGGTCGTGTCACACGGACCCTTTTTTCGTTTGTGTTATGGGGTGGCCGTGGCAAGAATGTTTCCCCGTCACTGGCTACCCCGCCACCTCAACACCTTTAAATAACCCTTATTTAAGGCGACACGCGGTACTACACTGACCTAAATAATGACAAGTGTATATAACAGCTCACCATTATCACTACGATGTATAATAACTAGTAATAAGACGTAAAACCCTGCGCACCCTGCTGGCGAGCGACCTACCCCGCCTGGCGCCCTGCCTACCTCTCAGGACAACACGCTGTCATCCGCCTCACTTATGCCTTCCTGAAGAAGACAGGTCAGCTACCACGCCTGTGATAGCATCATAGGATATCACCAGGGATCATAGGGCTCCTCAAGGGGTCCTCACAGCCCTGCAACCAACACCAAGAAGGAGGAGGAAATCTCCACAATCATGATACTGCTGCCGGCTGCCAGACGTACGACTGACAGTGCTGAACCAAGACCACCGAGAGACAAGGCCTGGTACATCGACCGTGACGTCACACCATAAGGATACCACCCGCTCCGCTCTCCGTACAAGTTTACCTACCTAATATAATTTTTATCAGTATAAAAGATATACTGTTATCTTCGGAAATGTTTGTTCTATAATATTATCAAATAAAAAACCGTAAAACACACAAAGAAAATGCCATTATGAGACTTTCAAGAAATATGCATTAACTTAAACTCTTCGCCATTTAATATTTTGCTCGCAAACATTTTACATGGAGAATATCAATAGAAGCGGAGCTTAATTAGCTTTCCATTGATATATTTCGTTTAGTGATAAATGAATTAGCGGCATGCATAAATTAGCGTTAATTAAATATAAAAAATCATGAAATCGGGTAATTTCCTACCTAATATATGTTTATCAGTATAAAATATATACTGTTATCTTCGGAAATGTTTGTTCTATAATATTATCAAATAAAAAACTGTAAAACACACTAAAGAAATGCCATTATGAGACTTTCAAGAAATATGCATGAACTTAAACTTTTCGCCATTTAATATTTTGTGAAAAAACTTTTTACATGGAGAATATCTAGAAGCGGAATTTAATTAGCTTTCCATTGATATATTTCCTTTTCTGATAAATGAATTAGAACCATGCATAAATTAGCGTTAACTAAATAAATAACATCATGAAATCAGGTAATTTTTCCCGATTGATGATGTTATTTATTTAGTTAACGCTAATTTATGCATGGTTCTAATTATTTTATCAGAAAAGGAAATATATCAATGGAAAGCTAATTAAATTCCGCTTCTATTGATATTCTCCATGTAAAATGTTTGCGAGCAGAATATTAAATGGCGAAGAGTTTAAGTTAATGCATATTTCTTGAAAGTCTCATAATGGCATTTTCTTTTGAGTATTTTACGGTTTTTTATTTGATAATATTATAGAACAAACATTTCCGAAGATAACAGTATATCTTTTATACTGATAAACATTATATTAGCTAGGTAAACTTGTACGGGGAGCGGAGCGGGTGGTATCCTTATGGTGTGACGTCACGGGCGATGTACCAGGCCTTATCATCTCGGTGGCCACGGATGAACACTACACCTGTACAGTACTGCATTGTGTATTTTTATCGTATTTATTTATTTACATGATTTATCTTAAGTTTATTGAGATTTGCATGACTTAGAAATTTTCTATATTCACCTAGAATGTTTATTTTTTTATTTATATATATATATATATATATAATATATATATATATATATATATATATATATATATATATATATATATATATATATATATATATATATATATATATATATATATAATCCCCCCATTATTCGGATCCTTGCATTACTCGGACCACTCCTTGGCCCAATTAGTCCAAATATGAGAGGTTTTACAGTATATATATATATATATATATGAAAAAAGATTACCCATGTCTACAATTCATATAGATAGTCAATTCGCACTGCAGAGTTTAATACACGTCTTAAGTACTGCACAAGTAGTAATAATATTGAGCTGTACTGTAGTGAGTGCTAAGCGAGGAGGGTGGCGAGGCTGCTTATACCCCTATTGATTAAGTTATTTAGTTTACGCAAATTTTTGCAAGGTGCTTACTCATTTATATAAAAACTATATATATCAATGGAAAGCTAATACAATTCTACTTCTTTTGATATACTCATTCTCAAAAGTTTTCTAACAAAATAGTGACGAGTTTAAGTGAATTTCCAGTTCATTAATATTTATTTAGAATCTCATAATGGCATTTACTTAGTGTGTTTTACTGACAATCTTATAGAATAAACATTTCCAAAGATAACAGTATAACATTAATACTGATAAATGTATTTGGTAAGGGGCAAATTACACTGGTAAGTAAGCTTTCCCCCCGGGTTCTTATACCCATGTTGATGACGTCATCACATAGGCTCTTCCAATCAAACAGGCCCGGTAGTATTCCGGGGGCCTCCAACAGAGCCACGAAGTCAGCAGATATCCTAAACCTTCCAAAAGTAATTACTTATCATGCATAATACTAGGTTTAGGTATTACAACACATTTTTGCATCAAAATTATTAGGAGCAGAGGCAGGACTAGAGTTCAGTATTTCTGAACTTTTCAATGGCAATAATCTATATTCTTTTCAAAATATACAAATCACTATAAGATAAAATAGCTTTAAGATTTGAGAAAACAATACACCCAGCATGAATGTTTCAGGGAGTTTCAAACTATGCATTACAATTTTCCTCTTCTTCTTGGTGCCTCGTAATCCCTGTGTGTCATCATCATCATCATCATTGCAGTACTTGAGTTGTAGGTGTTCCACTGAATTGGCGTCCTGTATTTCAAAACAGCGATCTGATGAAGATTCTGATATTCTCTCAGACACCTGCTTGATGGCTTCCATCCATGCCTCCCTGTGTGTAAGCAAGGGAAATATAAAACAACCAGCATTCTAGGCCTTTTTTCAATTAAAACCTCATGTATAAATACACTTACTTCCCTCTACACAGATCCTCCACTTTTATCTAATTTTAATAATTGAGGAAACTATCTAAGAGCCTGAAATAGAAATTTAAAAAAAATTATTGCTCTATTCCTTGCAAACAATAGACAGCAAAAGGAGATATTGTCATTGAAGTTCCTCAGACTGCCTGACGGATAAGCCCCGAGCTCCTGAGGAAGACCATAGTTTGGACCAGAAATTTCCACAGGACTTTTTGAGTGTTTGTTTCATTATTAGCAAGTGTGTGTGCAATGCAGTCTTCCATAATAATACAATTGATAGTGTGGGGTGCTATGTTGCATCATGGGCAAGGATCTGCAATGAATTAATCCAGCCTCTTCTGATAGCTCAGAATAGCCAGATGACTTGACAGCCTGGCCAGGTGGAGTCTGTCCTCACGGGAAAGAAAGAACTCTGGAGGGTGGATATAAGGGGGCCATGCAAGCAGCTGAGGGTTGGGAGTGTGATCCGAGTAGGAATATGCTTCTGGAGGCCGGTTTTGGGAGGGTAATGTGGGAGTGATGATAGAAATTGTATTCATCTAGTAGTTATGGTGACGGGACTGTATGAATACAGTCCCGTCTCCATAACTACTATTATCCTGCTTGGCTCTAAAATCGTGAATATTCTTGACTTGCACTACATCTTTGTCCAGATTATTCCATAGTTCAATAAATCAGAATGGGAAGCTACATCTTTATATCTCTCTCTCATGTGGTCCTTTTCAACTTTTTCCCATGCTCTTTCGTGTCTCTTGCGTCCCATAAAAACATGTCCTTTTCATTGAGTCTCTACTCCCTTGGACACCCTGAACACATTGATCAGATCACCTCTTTCCCTTCTTATCTCCAGGGTTGGAAGATTTAATCTTAACTGTCTTTCCTTGTATGATATCTCTCTTAAACTTGGGATAATCTACGTTGCTTATGTATTCCTTCAAATATTCTTGTATCTCTTTATTTTATGAGGTCACCAAACCACTGCTGCATATTCTAACCTTGGGCAAATCATTGATGCTATCAGCATTTTCATCATCTCTTCATCCAAATAAGCAAACGCCATTCCTATATCGCCTCCATGTTGTAGTGGCTGGCGTGCCTGGCAACGAATCTGCGGGCCCTGGTTCGAAACCGGGCCAGGGCAAGTCAGCGACCAGCCTAACCAACTATTCTTCCTTCCTTTCGGGGTTGATAAATGGGTACCCAGGGTAGCCTGGGGAAGGTACTTGTGATGGATTGAGTGGTCGGTTTTTCACAACCGCAGTTGCAGTTGTGTTTGCGG
The DNA here is from genome assembly GCA_016584305.1 of Chionoecetes opilio. Taxonomy (NCBI): domain Eukaryota; kingdom Metazoa; phylum Arthropoda; class Malacostraca; order Decapoda; family Majidae; genus Chionoecetes; species Chionoecetes opilio. The sequence goes on along the minus strand of JACEEZ010005499.1, from coordinate 101,217 downwards.
TTGTCAAATTTTCTACAACCGCGGTTGCGGTTATCATGTACAGTCGACCCTTGATTTAACGGATTTCGGATTTAACGGACTCCATTTGCGAGATAAACTTGCAGGCAAGAATGGCATATCAGACTGCTTATTGCCGCGAGAATCGTCAACTCAACATATATATATTTTTTTTTTTGGAATGCTTGGGTTTTAAGGAGTTTTAATGTATCAGATATTAAGATATACAAGGTAGAAGACTGTGTTGCTAGTGATTTAGTTGTAGAAGGTGTGTATGTGGGTTAAAATAGTGAATATTAGTACGTATTACAATTTCTTGACTTCTTCTTGTGACCCTCTTTCTCTGAAGTTTCGCTTCGTAGGTCCTCTCCTCTCCTCTCCTCTCGTGTAAGCCGAAGCTTCCACCCTGGGAGACTGCAAACCGTCACACAGACACAGCTGTTCGCCTGCACTGTTTTCGTCGATGGTAAACAAACATGGCTCCGACACCCAGGCAGGCTATCGCTGCTATACACTTACTTATGTATATTGTCAATCGTAAACAAGCATAACTAGCTAAAAACGTGCATGGATGCGTTCATGGTTGGCTCGTCGGAACTCGTCAGACTTGTCCTCTGACATCGATGGAAAAAGTGCTAGTGTGACGGCACCTTTAAGTGTCCGCCAGTCGTAGCGCATAGTACATGTTAATGACAGTCGGAGCGCATGTTTACAAGCTCAGTTTAAGTTGTGTTCGCCTGTTTTTCGGTGTTTTCTATGCTTATTTAGACTTGTTCAGTGCAGTGAAGTTATTATGGCATCGAAAGAGAAGGGAAGTGGTAAAAGATAGCGTGTGAATCTAAATATTACAGAGAAATTAGAACGTATTAAGAAGGTGGAATCATGTTTCTATCACTCGGGTGTGTGACGAGTATAGAGTAAAGAAACAAACAGTGAGTGATATTCGCAAAGCTAAGGACAAACTCAGAGAATATGCTGTGACATTCAATGTTGATGCAAATAAAGATAGGAAAGGAGTAATACATTTTCGACAGCACATGAAAGTTCCTCAGAGTGTAGCCCTACATGTGTCTTACATGTCTAACGACAACACTGCTGCTGCCGCGGCCGCGCTCCCTGGCGTGGATGAGCGCTTTGCTTGTATTTTCACCTTTACTTATATATATGAATAATAGCCATTAAAATGCGATTATATGTCTACATTCACCTAGAATGACGATATTTCATAGCATACCAAGCAGTAATGAGCAAGCCTGGAGATTTCCTACCTCTCCTAATACCAGTCCTTAGCAGTCGTGGGTGAGGGTGCCAAATCCAGCATTTAGCGCCAGTCACTGTTTACCTCCCAACATAGCTACACGGTCTGGTTGTGTTTGTGATCTTTTCTCATATATTTCACAGCATGGAGGAGTGTGCCAGATCCAGCATGTAGCGCCAGTCACTGTTTACCTCCCAACATAGTTACACGGTCTGGTTGTGTTTGTGATTATTTCTTATTTATTTCACAATTTTTCCTGTGTCTTTCCTATATTTTCACACCCTTTGGAAAATACCCTCGTAGTAACGGACAATCAGCTTTAACAGACCACTTTTCCCCCCTTTTAGTCCGTTAAATAGAGGGTCGACTGTACTAGGAAAAATGCGTAATTATTAACTGGAATATTACGTTATAGTGCCATTTTCCCCCACTTGGTACACAATATATACTAAATACCATATGTTGAACACAAGTTTTGCAACACACAAATAGCGGTAAACTACCGTATTTGCCGGCGCACAAGACGCACCCCCGCATATGACGCAACCCTATTTTACAATGAATTTTTGAGAGAAAAAAATATTGGGGTTTTGAGGGGGAAAAATTTTGTTTAGTAAATTTATTAAAAGTTATTAAAAAAAGGTTTTGTAGGAGAAAGCAAATGATTTGGATGTATCTTAATACAATATTCACAGTGCAGTGAATGTGAATGAAAAAATATACTAGTTAAAATGTGAAGGGAATGACAGTGTTAGGGAAACCAAAATCGCTCACAATTTATTGCAGGATGCCCCCACGAATTGACATTCTAATATTTAGCCATCTATGACATATAGTGTAAATTTAATGTTGTAAGTATGCCTTTGTTGCTTTTCTGCTATGTGTTTAGACTTTGTGGAAAATTTGCAGTATATATATTGGTATTATTTTGGTAGTGGGCTTGGAAAAGCCCTAGGACTCTTACCTACATCATCGTGTAGCTTTTTTCATTCTCTTTTTTCATTCTGAGTATTTTGAGCCCCATTTCCCATGGCGCAATTGAATAATAATGGCATTACACGAAGTACCGAAAATCTACCGTTATTTCAGCCAGAAAGTTAAGTTAGGTTAAATCAGATTAGGTTAGGTTAGGTTAGAGGTGGGGCATGGTTCAGTAACAGATGATATAGAGAAAAAACGAAAATTACCAATACTATGGCAGTGTGAAGCGTAGCAATGTTTGCGGGGCGGGCCTGGAGAGGCAGGGCGACCCCCCTACACACACACATGTAAACAAACATTGATTTCCGACAAAAACGAGAGCCAGATTAATTCAAAACACATCAAAACTATTCAGGAAAACTAAGTTTCGGCCTCGAAATTGGTGGTTGCCCAATAACAAAAATTTACGAAGATATTTAGGTAACACTGTAAAGTAACCATCTCTACCTTATTGTTATTGTTGAAGGGCACTGTTGTCAGGATCGACGATATTTGCCCTGGTTTACACCTATAATCTATCACAGTCGCGAGGGTTGATTAGTCTTCTTCAGGAAGGTACAGGTGAAGGCTGGTTCACACTCTGCAATCACGGCAGCGTTCGATCAGCCGTGCCTTGTATTCACACTATTAGTCACGGTTCCGTCATTTTCGGCAGTTCCTGCTCACCCTCTAAGCAGACATGGTGCCTTAGAGGCTATGGTTGAAGAAATTTGCCTTAATAGCATTTCTGTTGGATAAAGAAGAGAAGTTGAACTATAAAAGAAACTGTTTTGGGTACATAAACCCTTGAGAAAACGACAATCATCAGCACGGCACAGTCTCATTACTTTAAAATATTCTTCCCCAGAAACCGTTACGTGACAGGATGGTAAAGTACTGGAGCCGTGACAGCGGCACACCGTTTAGGGTAACACGTCTATTTGTTTGAATGTAAGAAATTCTAACGGATGTGATGAGACGGTGCCGTGTCACCATGATGGTATGGTGTGATTCGGCCTTGAGGCAGATAACGGTGTGGAGCCGTGATGCGTCTTTGTCTTGGTGTACCGCGTGGAAGGCTTTTGTTCCGTCTACATGTACCGTTGCAGCCTTTTTACTAGGACATTTTCATACAGTTTCCTTATCCGTAGAGGTACAGGGGTGAGGATTGAGGGGTTGAGGTGGTACCAAAGGCCTATGCTGCCTCCTATCCCACCCTGCTTACCACTGTAGCGGGGCTAACACACACATGCACACACACACCTGCATCGGCTTAGGCCACCCCACTGTCTGGGACCAGGATTCGAGGGTGACCTGATGCTGACCTGACTTGTACTCCCCCAACACAACTGCAGCACCAGCCAGGTAATAATTCAGTCAGCCACGGGACACACAGACACACACGCCGCGCAGCTCTTGTCCCCACGTTGTACAATGACTCGCTGTCAAATAAACTACAAAGCCACGACGCCCTTTCTCCATCCTTGTGTGTATATACGGACTCCTTAACATACTACACCACCCTCTCACCGCCCACACTCCTTCATATAAAACTTTAACACGCTCTTTGTTCCACTATTCAATTTATCAACAATATTCAGTCCCAGCAAAAATTCCATCTCCATTGTCTACCTCCTTTCTAACATCTCCTTCCAACTGTTTGTCAACTTGTGTGGCCCGAGTCGAAAGCGGGTTAGGGCGACATCTAAGATGCGGGATGTTTGTCTTTTCCATGGGTGCGGGGAGGAGTCTGAGCGGTAACGACCCCTGGGGGGGGCATGGAGGGCGTCGTCGAGTGAAGTATCCCAGGTGAAGCGGCAGACCTGATTTCAGACGTTTTATAGTGGAGAGCAGCAGCGGGAGGTGGATGATGTTTACATCTTACACGGCCAACTTGGCAGCAGCAATCGCTATCTTGTTGCCTCAGCTCTTGTTATCTCTTAAACTCCAACCTTTTCTTAGTATTATGCATTACTGTTGATAACACAGTTACACAGTTACAAATTTATGCTCAGTGGACTACTGCTCAACACAGATCACACACACATATCATAGAGAAACACAGACAATAGTGGCAACCTATGTACCACCCAGAACAAATATCTGGAACAAGGAAGAACATGAGAAAGTATTAAAGACACCTTGAAGAACTTAAAACAAAATAATCAAGAATAGTAAAGAGATACTGCTGGTTGGAGATATTTACTGCAAAGAAGTAAAATGGGAGACATTTGAAGGAGGAAATGGAAATACCTGGAGAGATGGATTGTTGAAACTGACAATGGAAAACACGATGACTCAATGGGTGACAGAAAACACAAGATATAGGGGAGATGACGAACCAGCAAGACTTGACCTAGTGTTAAAAAAAGGTATAGACCTAGCAAATGAGATCAATAATAGGTGCCCCATTGGAAAAAGTGACCATATTATCTTAGAAATGGAAACGAAAGAGGAAATAAAGGAGGAAGAAGAATTGTACAAAAGGAGCAGAAGAGATTTAGGAAAAACTAACATGGAAGAACTGAAAAAATACTATGAAGAAATTGACTGGGAAGAAATTAAAGGAGTGACCGATGTGCAAGTGAAATACAAGATTTATCTGAGCATATATGAAATAGGAGTTGAAAAACACGTACCACTATATACACCAAAAGAAAAGGGAAAGAAAGAATGATTTAATGGAAGATGTGAGAGGGCAAAGAGAATAAGGGATGAGGCAGGGAAAAAAGTAAAGAAAAATCGGACACAAAGAAAGAAATAAGACTATAAATTAGCAAGAAATGAATATGTGTGCATAAGGAGAGAGGAAGAGAAGAGTTATGAGAATGATATACAGGGAGGTCCCGAAGATACGAATAGTTAGGTTCCACCTGGCATACTCGTAAAGTGAAATCTCGTATAGCGAAATACATAACTAATGGTAAAATATAGGTTTGGTTCCAGGACCCCATCAAAGACATGTTTTTCACACATGTTTTCACAAAGACAAGTTTTTCACAATTTTTGGGGCAGCACACCTGGCTAATTACCCCTAAAGGTCAGGCCGCACCATATGCTTAATTACCCTTCAGGTCACGCCTTGCTAGGGGTAACCTGACTGCGGTCCCAAGGTTGGGGCAGCACACCTGAATAATTACCCCTAAAGGTCAGACCGCGCCATATGCTTAATTACGCTTCAGGTCACGTGGTCTAGGGGTGACCTGACTGGGGTCAACCAAATCCCCCTTTGTCTAGCCCAGGAGTCCTATATTCAGGCAGTTACCTACCTACCATCTGAGGCAACACATCACTCCTCTCCCTGTGTTCCTCGTGGCATCACTCCGCTGTACTTTACCTACATTCCGTTTTCCTAATAAACTTAGTGTGTGAACGCTGTGTTAGGTAGGTAGGTTAAGGGACAAGGGAGGGGTGCGCAGACCTCTTCCACTGCCCACAAACTCGTCTCTGTGCATCTAAATCATTGTACATCATCATACAGCCCAGATGCATACGTGGTAGGGCGCGCATTTTGAACTTGGGAATTTTACTCACCCCAGTTTGAATGTCGTAGCATTGGATTTTCGATCTCATATATTGAAAATAGACCCTAATTGACTATGTTCGTATAATTGATTTCTCGTATAACGAATGTTCGTATAACGGGACCTCCCTGTAGTTGAAAAGTGTAAGGAAGAACCCAAACTCTTCTACAGATTTATCAATGGAAGAATCAAGCATAAGAACAAAGTGGAGAGACTGAAAGAAGGTAATATGACATATGAAGATCCAAAAATAATGAGTGAAATTCTAAATCAAAACTTTCAGCAAGTATTCACAAAAGAATAAAAATTCGATGAGCTGCAAGGAATAAAAGAAAGTCAGAAAGGAGTGGCAAATAAAAATAGAAAAGGAGGAAGTTTGTGAATTGTTGAAGGAATTTGAGGAGAGGAAAGCAATAGGACCAGACGGAGTGTTGAGTTATGTTTTAAAAGAGTGCAGAAAGCAGTTGGTTGAACCAGTATATGATATAATAAAGTCCTCATTAACAACAGGAAAAGTGCCAAAGAAGCAGATATAGTGTCAATATATAAAAATGGGAAGAAGGATGAACCACTAAACTATAGACCATTGTCATTGACTAGCACAGTATGCAAGATATGTGAGAAAATAATAAAGAAGCAATGGACGGAATACTTAGAAAATGAAGGTATAATAACAGACCGGCAGTATGGTTTTAGGAAAAAGAAATCATGTGTGACCAACTTAATAAGCTTTAACTCAAGAGTAATTGATAAACACAAGAAAGAGATGGATGGGCAGACTGTGTATATCTAGATCTTAAAAAGGCATTTGATAAGGTTCCACATAAGAGACTACTTTGGAAATTGGAAAATATAGGAGGAATCACAAGGGTGATCAATACTTGGATGGAAAGTTATCTGAAAGGAAGAGAAATGAGAACAGTTGTGAAGGATGAAAAGTCTGAATGGAGAAACGTACTTAGTGGGGTACCCAAAGACTACTGTATATTGGACTTGTTACTCGCGCTCCGCGCCAACCCGCCCATGACCAGTGGAGGCCGATCAGCAAGGTAAAACAGTTTCTCGAACATCACTCCCATTTCCCTTCCTATGGTTTATCAGTATAAATGATATACACACAAACCTCGATTTCCCGGACTAATTGGGGGGAGCACTGGTCTGGGAACCGCAAAAGTCCGGGAATCGCATGTATAAAAAAAAAAATATATATATATATATATATATATATATATATATATATATATATATATATATATATATATATTAATATATATATATATATATATATATATATATATATATTATAATAGTACTTAACTGTATATTATATATATATATATATATATATATATATATATATATATATATATATATATATTAGTCTGATGCCATTACCCACCCCCGGACGTTTATCCTACTCTAGTATTTACTGTCCGGCAACCGACAATATCAACTACCCCGCCGCGGACTTTTACGTCCGCTGAGCATGCAGCCACCTGGCGGGAGGCAGCAGAAAGTGTTCAATAGTCTCAAGAGACGTTCCTGCACCAGGGGCAGTGGGGGTCAGGGAACTAACGGAGGCTGTGCAGGTGAACCGTGAGTGTCGTGTGCCCAAATGTAAACAATACGACCGCTGAGCATGCTGCCACCTGGCGGGAGGCAGCAGAAAGTGTTCAATAGTCTCAGAAATGTTCTTGCACCAGGGGCAGTGGGAGTCAGGTGACTGACGGAGGCTGTGCAGGTGAACCGTGAATGTTGTGTGCCCAAATGTAAACAATACGACCGCTGAGCATGCTGCCACCTGGCGGGAGGCGCGGACACTGACCAGGGGTGACAGAAGACGCTCGGACCGCCGGACAACTTGGTCAATTTACGAACAGGACCAAGCATTTCAACGTCAAAAAAAAAAAAATAATAATAATAATAATAATTGCCCGAGACTGACATATCCCCGGACCTCGGATTTTGTCCGGCAAATCCGATATCCGGAAAATCGAGGTCCGGGAAATCGAGGTTTGTGTGTACTGCTATCTTCGTAAATGTTTGTTCTATAATATTATCAAATAAAAAACAGTAAAACGCACTAAAGAAATGCCATTATGAGACTGAAGAAATATGCATGAACTTAAACTCTTCGCCATTTAATATTTTGCGAGACAACATTTAACATGAAACATATCAATAGAACCGGAATAGTCTTAGCTTTCCATTGATATATTTCATTTTCTGATAAATGAATTAGCACCATGCATAAATTAGCGTTAACTAAAAAAATAACATCAATAGGGAAAACTACCCGATTGATGATGTTATATATTTAGTTAACGCTAATTTATGCATGGTGCGAATTAGTTTATCAGAAAACGAGATATATCAATGGAAAGCTAATAAAATTCCGCTTCTATTGATATGTTTCATGTAAACAGTTTTCTCGAAAAATATTAAATGGCGAAAAGTTTAAGTGAATATTAAATTAAGTTCATGCATATTTCTTCAGTCTCATAATGGCATTTCTTTAGTGCATTTTAGTTTTTTATTTGATAATTTTATAGAACAACCATTTACGAAGATAATAGTGTATCATTTATACTGATAAATCATACTCTACTATATTCATGGAACACTTTTTTACTTGCCGATCCGATTGGATATTTTTTTAGTTAACACTGATTTATGCATGGTGATAATTCATTTATCAGAAAACAAAATATATCGATGGAAAGCTAATAAAATTCCTCTCCTATTGATATGTTTCATGTTAAATGTTGTCTCGCAAAATATTAAATGGCGAAGAGTTGAAGTGAATATTAACCCCTTGAGGCCCAGAACGTAATTTTCATTGTAATATAACCACCATTCAACGATTTTAGTGAACATATGTAATATTATATAGATATGACTTGTTTAATATCCTTGTCCATTAGCTAATTTGGTATAATTATTTAGTTACTTTTTCGTAGTTTTATGGCTAATAACAGATGATTTTATATAGCAAAGGAAAGATCTGGGCGTGCAGGGGTTAAGTTCATGTATATTTCTTCAGAGTCTCATAATGGCATTTCTTTAGTGTTTTACTGTTTTTTATTTGATAATATTATAGAACAAACATTTACGAAGATAACATTATATCATATATACTGATAAACCATATGAGGGGAAATGGGAGTGATGTTCGAAAATGTTCAAAAATGTCAGGAATCGCGGCATTGGCCTCCACTGGAAATAGCCAAAACTGAGTAGCAAGTCCAGTATACAGTAGTCTTTGGGGTACCAAAAGGATCAGTGTTGGCACCAATAATGTTCACGATTTACTTCAATGACATGACGGAGGAAATAAATAGTTATGTTAGTCTGTTTGCGGATGATGCAAAACTATTAAGAGAAATAAAAAGCAATAAAGATTGTGAAACACTACAAAATGACCTGAACAAGATATATGAATGGCGCAAAAGATGAGAAATGGAATTTAATGTAAATAAGTGTCATGTGATGGAAATTGGAAAAAGCAGAGAGGTATAAATGGCCATATAAAATGGGAAATGAAATAATTATAAAGGTTCAGGAAGAAAAGGACCTGGGAGTGATAATGCAGAATAACCTACAACCTGAAAAACATATAAATCAAATATTTGGAGATACATACAGGATGTTAAAGAATATTAGAGTGGCATTTCATTACATGGACACAAATAAGATGAAAGATAATTACTACAATAACTCGACCAAAAATGGAATATGCTGCCATAGTATGGTCACCATATAAAAAGAAGCATGTGAAAAAGTTGGAGAGGATACAGAGAATGGCAAAAAAAGATGGTACCAGAGCTGGAAGAACTTACTTATGAGGAAAGGTTGAAGGAAATAAAGTTACCAACACTCGAGTTGGTAGTATTGTGTTACCAACACAATACTAGTAGTCCTGGTAGTACTAGTAGTCAGTGGCGGCTCGTGATCAAATACAATGGAGGGACTGCAAGCTTTACACAACAGTAGGATACACAAATTTTACCTATCTCTGGTATGAATTGTAGTTGATGATCACAGATTTCAGGGCATGGTAGCAGTGGTGGTGGTAGAAGGGATGGTGGGGATGGTAGTGTTGGTAGTAGAAGGGATGGCTGAGATGATGATGGTAGAATTACAGTATTACTTGAAAATAAAGTCGGTACCACTTTATTTCAGTCTTTTCATTTAATGTCAGCTGGGATAAGTTGATGTTTTGCAAATACTTCACTGGATTTTCCATCGTCATAGGGTAATTAATGAAAGCACAATTTAACCACACCGTCTACACGCACTGTAAATACGAGAGGGAAGAGACATTAGCTGCCTCGACTGCAGCTCTTTGGTGTCACAAGTGGCGCGGCGGCGCAGACATGAATCGTACAGCAAATATGAAAGTAACTTAAATTTTGGTCAGGTTTTAATAAAAATTCACTTAGTAACGTATTGAAAATAATTAAATAACATATAATTACTTTTTATTATGATATATTTGTTAGTAGTGTATCAATTCTGCTGTGTCTCTAAGGGGAGTGATACAGATACAATACACCTGGCAGTGAGTGTCTGGGGGTGCTGCAGCTCTGCAGCCCTATGCCACGAACCGCCACTGCTAGTAGTCCTGGTAGTAGTAGTAATCCTAGTACTAGTTCTCGTAATAGTCGTAATCCTAGTAGTAGTCCTGGTAGTAGTACAGGTTCACAATCTCTTATCCAAAAACCTTGGGACCAGACGCTTTTCGGATTTCGGAATTTTTCGGATTTCAGAAGGGAAGATTTTTAGCGTAGATTTTAACGCTTTTTGACTAATGAGACATGTTTGTCTGAAAAGACTGGGGGGGGGGGGGGGGGAGGAGAGAGAGAGAGAGAGAGAGAGAGAGAGAGAGAGAGAGAGAGAGAGAGAGAGAGAGAGAGAGAGAGAGAGAGAGAGAGAGAGAGAGAGAGAGAGAGAGAGAGAGAGAGAGAGAGAGAGAGAGAGAGAGAGAGAGAGAGAGAGAGAGACGAGAGAAGAGAGAGAGAGAGATAGGAGGGAGAGAAGAGAGAGAGAGAGAGAGAGAAAAAACAGGAGGTAAGAAGCAAGAAAAAAAGAGACGCAGATAAAGGATAGGTAAAAGCAGAAAGTATAAAATGAAAAAAAATCAAAAACCCAGAGAGAGAGAGAGAGAGAGAGAGATGAGAGAGAGAGAGAGAGAGAGAGAGAGAGAGAGAGGAGAGAGAAGAGAGAGAGGAGAGAGAGAGAGATGAGAGAGAGAGAGAGAGAGAGGAGAGAGAGAGAGGAGAGAAGAGAGAGAGCAGAAGTATTGGATCAGTTTCGTGTCAAAATATTCATAAAGCAAGAATTATGCACAGCTCACAATGCGATCTTAGATTAACCACTGTACCATATCTCTCTCTCTCTCTCTCTCTCTCTCTCTCTCTCTCTCTCTCTCTCTCTCTCTCTCTCTCTCACATTCCCATCAGTAGGGTGCGGGAAGCATAAGAGGGGGGAGAAAAAGGGGGGGGCTAAACTAATCTATTTTGGTGGTGAAAAATTCCTTCGTCACTATGAGAGGTAGTGGTTCAGTAGGCTCTACTTTTTCTGCCTACTTCAGACAGATAGTCTGGAAAAAAAATTCGGTTTTCGGAGCTTTTCGGTTTTCAGAATTTCGGATAAAAGATTGTGAACCTGTAGTAGAAGAATGGGCACAGGGTAATTTCATCTTGGATTATCTGTGTAGTGCTGAGGGTGAAGTCATGCTCATCAACCTGAGCAGACTGACTCAAAGGGAGATCAGGATTCTCAACATGTTCTCCAGAACTAGCTGGGCCATCAGACGGTAAAGTAAGTCGAGGTGAATCGTCAACACCCTCACTTGAGCAGGAGAACTTACACTTTTCCCTGGGCTCCGATGTAGGCTCAGTAACGACAGGTAACGGCTGAGGTCTACGGTATATATTTGAGGGTGGTGCGACAGGTAACGGCTGAAGGGGTATTGGACGTACCCGTCTCCTAGTTGACAAGCGATGACACTTGTTGCACAAATGACAGTAATCCCAGATGTCTGCACACATTCCTGGCCAGTAGAAGTCTTGAGAGATCTTCATCAGGGTCTTAAGATGGGAGAAATGACCAGCCAAAGGCTTTTCGTGAGCCAAATGTAGGATGACGGGACGGCACTTACTCGGGATAACTAATGATAAAGTATTTACCTTTTTTGGGCGATCAGAGGCGCAGGGATGTCAACAAGAAAAGAAAAAAAACTCTGAAATTAAATAATAGGGTGACCAACTCATCCGAGCGCAGCGAGGCTGACCTACCGTAGCGAGGGAACCTCCCAGCTGTGGGTTGGGGGGGGGCGCTGCAAGCCCCCCCGAGATTTTTTGTAAATTTCATGCTCTGAGAGAGCTTCTGAGAGGTCCTTGGTTATATCTATAATAATTTCTGGTCTCAATTTTGTCTGTTTTTGTGTCCACAATTTGTGTATATGTATATATCTCTGGCCATACTATATTGAGTATATACCCTCTGGCCAATCTGGCTTGCCTCCTGCTGTTGGATCCCTGCATTGAACTCTCCAGGCCTGGCGCCTGCAAACTTGACACAGTGAGGGCAGTGTGCCAATCGATACCAGACCCCTGGATCACCAGATCTATCTCACCTGGCTGTGGCTGCTGTAATCCACCCCCAACATACTGGCTGTGGGCTGCTGTATTCCACCCCCAACATACTGCCTCCTGAGCAAACTTGTAGCAGTGGAGTCAGGAGATATCGGCAGCCTAGTATTAACTTCCCGCTAGGCAGCCAAAAAATGTTTTATGGTCTGTGCTGGATCAGTGGTCAGGGTCAGGTTCGGCTGTGGGCTAGGCAACTATGTACACCCCCCCCCAAAAAAAATGTTTAACCCAAATCTACACGATTCACAGAAATGACCCAGCTGGCAATAAAATACTCGGAAATCTGCGAATCCGCGGAAAATTGACATCTCTGGAGGAGAGACATTTCCGGTACAGGAGGCCATGCTCAAGGAGAAACTTGTAGGTGGCACCATCCCGTGCCTTCTCTACTTCACAAGTAGAAGTCTGGCACGTAGAAACTGCAGTGAATGACATGATTCTTGTAGTTTACGAAACTCATCAGGGGTCACAGACAAAAGATGGAGTTCAGGCAGGACTAGAGAGTGGATCAGTTCAGCCCTACCAACACTGGGCTCCACAGCAAACACTTCAATTGGAGGAGACTCACATGGTGGTAGAGGTTGACATTAAAAAAGGGGAGCATCCTTGGCAGATGAGAGGAATGCAGCAGGAGAAACAGGGTCATCAAGGGGAAGAGGAGATAATGGATCTTGTGGCAGTGAAACAACGGTGGTGGCTTCGTCCTCATTACTAGGGAGAGAATAGTAATCACGGAGTTGAGTCAGGACTATTAGGAACTAATACACCGGGGATATTTCCCTGGATGGGGATAGTGGATTTCATTGCTAGTGCAATGAATGCACTAGCAACTTTATGTGGGGCACATACGGCATCAGTCCAGCCAGTAAAAATTGGGCACCGTAAGTAGCACATAACAATGGGGAATTCATCGGTGCATCCTAAATAGTCAGCAACTTTAACTTTGGGACAGAGTGATGGGTCAATGTCTGGTAGGGCGTCTTCAGAAACTACGACACCAGAGCACCCAGTGTCCCTAATGATGGTGGAAGACCATGAACCATTGATGGTCCCCGAAAATTAATAGTCGGGAACTTTACGATCCTCCAGACAAAATCCAACCTTATAAGGGGTGGCGACAGTTGTTCCGTCCTTGAAGGCTCGAGGATTATGGGGGCAGCGTGGTCGTATGTGTCCAGCCTCCCCACAATTGTGACAAGTCACATGTGAGAAAGTTTGATGCCCGAAGGTGGGATCCTCAGCGGAGAAGGAAGTCTAGGGGGAGATCTCCTTGCGTTGTTGTAAGAGACCTTAGGATAGGCGTTGTGGGCGGACGCCCAGTCGTCCGCTAGTTGTATTGCATCCTTCAGAAGGGCAGGCCTCCTTTCCTTGATAAAGAGGCGAAGTTCAGGTGTTATGGAAGAAAGAAATTGGTCAAGGATGATGAATTGCCTCATATCTTCATAAGTCTCAGGCACACAGGAGGACTCAACCCAAGAATCAAACATCCGTGACAACTGGGTGACGAATTGATGGTAGTTCTGCCCTACTTGAATCTTGGCTGACCTGAAATCTATTCGGTACCCATCTGGAGTCTTACTGAAACCAGTCAACAGTGCCTGTTTCAGTTGCTCCTAGTCCTTAGTGGTAAAGGATGGAAGGGACGTGTAGAGATCAGCAGCTTTTCCCGTAAGGAGGCAACCTAGACGAATGGCAAGGACCTGTATCTCTAGGGAGTACCAGCAACTCGGCCACTCGCTCGAACCTTGTTAAATAGGTAGCTATGTCCTCATCATCCTTGTAGGATGGTAAACTCGGCCTGGAGACAGGATCAAATTGGACTGAGGGTTACCTTGGGTTGCAGTTTCGGCCTGTTTAATTTCTTTCTCCCGCTCAGCTTGTCGATCTGCAGCGTCTCTCTCTCTCTCTCTCAGCTTGTCTTTCAGTAGCTTCTCGCTCAGCTTTTCTTTCTTCTCTATCTGCTTGTCTTTCTTCTCTCTCAATCTTTTACTGCTCCTGGATCCAACGGCCAATCTCAGATCCTTGTACACCAGGGGTGGGGAACGTCCGGCCCGCGGGCCGTATAAGGCCCGCAAAACCATTTAGTCAGGCCCTGCCAAGGCAACCACAGACTCAAAATCCAATAAATCTAGGAGCTTTTTTTCTTCATACCAACATAAATGAACCCTACCCATAACTACGTCACGGTTTGTTTACATTGGTGCATTGTGGAGATAAGCCGGGGTCGCCGCGGGTGGACCTACGAAGGGAAAACTACGGCGATGGAAGAATTTAGAGTTATTTTGCGCGAAATTGATATTCCAGGTGCTATATTACTGTGCTCTGTTCTCGCTGACAACACTATAGAGAAGACCTGAGGTAATGGCTGATGTGCAGAGGCTTCTAAACCAAGAAAACAGAGTCATAACAGAGCCTCGTCAAAAGGTAAGCAACTGGTAGTTACGTAATGTGTCCCTACCTACCACTTGCTTACTTCTTAACGAGACTCTGCTATGACTGTTTTCCTGGTTTAGAAGCCTCTGCACATCAACCATCACCTCAGGTCTTCTCTATGTTGTCAGCGAGCACAGAAATATAGCACCTGGAATATCAATTTCGCCCAAAACAACTCGAAATTTTTTCATCGTCGTAGTCTTCTCTTTGTAGGTTGTACATATTCATGGTTATGATAGTATTAAAATACCTTATTACTTGAGTTCCTTTTGTTGTCTTTTCTCATAATAAGTAGTGGTACATCATGGTTTAAGTGTTACTTGACGAGCCAATGCATACTCTGAGTCTATACCAACATCACCAACCTTTGCTTTGATTTATCTTATTACTCCATCCATAAACAAGTTGCATAACCACGGTGACATTACCCATCCTTGCCTCATGGTACCTGGTACTGTCGTCTACCGAAATTTTCATCCCTACACAAATTGGGAAAACTCGCCGACGGTATTTTTTTTTATGATATTTACTAGCATAGGCAAACTGGCACCTCTCAATCCCTCTCTGTGAGACAGAGGGTCGTCTCAAGGCCTCAGTAGTGAGGGAGTAGAGGGAGAAGCCTGGTGTCGCTGCTCGACTCTCGGCCTTCCACCATTCCTGCTCCCTCCAGACTATTTACCATTTATTCAGCGCAGGATTGATCTAACTCACGCTCTTTACCTCTCCACCACCATGCCGAGGACATCAAGGCATAAAGTGGCTCAGAGAGAGAGAATGCTTGCTGTAGTTCACCAAACTGTCCATGCGCATCTGACAGCTAGCACCCTTTTGTGACTAGTACCTTTTGCACAAGGGGGGACCAGATACCAGCTATGTCATATAGCACTTCAATAGTGATAGAGAGAGCGTGGCTGCAAGAGTAAACAAACAAACCAGCATCTGTTCAGACTCACTGAGCCTCGAGGTTTAAAGGGCGCGCTTCTTTTTAAACTGCGCGCCTTTAAACCTCTCTACTGAATAATTTGCATTTTTCCAGTTTTCCTTTAATAACTTTGCCACTATTGTACCGAATTTAATAAAAAAATATATCATTGGAAAGAAGAATAAAGATGTGATTTTCTCATCTTTCTTTTTTTTCAATTTGAGTAAAAATTTGCAAATAATAGCAAATACATTTACGAGATCCATAAAAAAAAAAAAAATGCTAAACACTTAAGAAGAATTAAATTCAAAATTCTTAATTGGATATGTTGTAATGCATATTTGGTAATTTTTTCATCAGTGCAAGTCATTGGATAAGAACGTTTTAAGAGTTGAATTTCTTTAAAAAAACTGGGTTTTTTTCTTTTTTTCAGTTATGTATCGAGCTATGGATCTGATAATCAGCTAAGATTATTTCGACATTAGCATACTTTTGACAAAAAAAAAATCATGACAATCCACCAGTAATTAAGAAATGGTGTGACGCTCCCCTTAAGGGCACCGCCCACCCTAAATTTTGTTTACTGATGGATCTTGCTGTAAATTTTATGAGTAATTTAGGGCTAAGTAAGGACTTCAATACATAAGTTTCATTTAGATCCGGCCAATAGTTTTTTGCAAAATTCAAACAATGTAAAAAATGAGGAAAATTAGGCTGATTTGAATTGCTTTCAACTCTTAAGATTATTGGTGGATTACTTTTAATTTAAAACCATTAACTCTTCTACTTATAACGAAAGATTTTTTGGTGTGGTTTTTCTTTATCTTTCTTTATCACCGAGAAATAAAATTTTGGAAAATTTTGAAAAATTTCCCCAAAAAATTTGTTTGAAACGCTAGTGCCATGTTCCTAATTGACATAAACAAAAAAACTCCACCATAGTTTTCTTTGTTTTTTATCCAGCTATCCATTGATACCTCAAATGTAAAGATCGGATAAAAATTGATGAAGGAGTAGGAAATTGTATAAGCATAACTTTCATTTTTCAGAAACTAGTCCTAAATTTTTTTTTGGGTTTGACTAAGTTTTACGTCAGTAAACCCTATAAGGGTTTTATCTATTGGTTTCATTTTACTTTTGAGGCAAAAAAAGCATTATAATTGATATTTTATCGTCAAAACAGATGTAAACAAACGAGGCGTGGTGCTCACGTGGTGCGGGGGGGGGGGGGGGGGAGAGCTTTAAACCCCTTTAAATATCCTTTTATGGGACAAACTATATATCAGTGTGTTGCCCAAGGCGACAGCTACCATTATATGACTTAAAAGTATTTTCGATATTTTTCATGAATTTTCGATATATTCAGGGTGGACGGTCCCCTCAAGTCGTAGGAAGGTGGAAAAATAGAAACAGGAAGAGAGTTCCAGAGTGTACCAGTGAAAGGGATGAAAGAGTAAAGATACTGATTTACTCTTGCATTAGGAAGATGAGACAGAATAGGGATGAGAATGAGTAGAAAGTCTTGTGCAGCGAGGCTGCAGGAGGGGGGAGGCATGCAGTTAGCAAGTTCAGAAGAGCAGTAAGCATGAAAATAACAGTAGAAGATAGCAAGAGAAGCAACATTGCGGCGGTGATTTAACGATTGAAGACAGTCAGAGGAGGGGAGTTCATGAGACAAAAAGCTTTTGACTCAACCCTGTTTAGGAGAGCTGTATGATTGGATCCTCCCCAAACATGTGAGACATACTCCATACATGGGCAGATAAGGCCCCTGTACAGAGCAAGCAACTGGGAGGGAAAAAAAAAAGGACGCAGATGCCACAGGACACCTAACTTCTTAGAAGCTGTTTTAGCAAGAGATGAGATTTGAAATTTCCAGTTCAGATTTTTAGTAAAGGATAGTCCAAGAATGTTCATTGTAGGAGATAGTTGAGTGTCATTGAAGAAGAGGGGATAGTTATCTGGTAGGTTTTGTCGAGTAAATAGGTGAAGAAATTGGGTTTTTGAGGCATTGAACAAAACAAGGTTTGCTTTGCCCCAATCAGAAATTATAGAAAGATCAGAAGTTAGTGGCTCGTAACAGGAACTACCTCATGTAGGTGTCACGGCCTCTTGTAGCTTCCTTATTTTCTTATGTAAAAAAAAAATTCTGTTCTTATATGTTAGTTTTTCCAGTCTCTTCTGCTCCTTTTGTACGATTCATCTTCCTCCTTTATGTCCTTTTCCATCTCCATTAATAAGATTATAAATTATGGTAACTTTTTCCAATGGGGCACCCATAATTCATCTCATTTGCTAGGTACCTTTTACCTAGCAAATGCCTTTTGTTAACACTAGGTCAAGTCTTGCTGGTTCGTCATCTCCCCTATATCTTGTGTTTTCTGTCACCCATTGAGTCATCATGTTTTCCATTGTCAGTTTCAACAATCTATACCCCTAGCATTTTTTTTCTTCCTTCAAATGTCTCCCATTTTACTTCCTTGCAGTTAAAATCTCCAACCAGCAGTATCTATTTACTATTCTTGATTATTTTGTTAAATACTTCAAGGTGTCTTCTAATACTTTCTCATGTTTTTCCTTACTCCAAATATTTGTTCTGGGTGGCACATAGGTTGCCACTACGTATAGTCTGTGTTTTTTTATTTCTGACTTTTATTTGTACACTCACTATTTCAGCTCTTCCTTCTCCATACTCCACTTTTCTTACTTTCACCCCTAATTTTGTCAGCATCATAACTCCACCACCTCTTCTACCACTTATGTCCCTTCTCCACATGTTGTATTTATTGCTTATCATCACTTGATCATCTTCTACTACAGGGAGGTCCCGTTATACGAGCATTCGATATACGAGAATCCGATGATACGAGATGTGTAAATTAGGGTCTATTTTCAATATACGAGATCGAAAATCCAATGTTACGACATTCAAACTGGGTTGAGGAGAATTACCAAGTTATTTACTAAAGTAAATTACAAGTTATTTACTAAAATTATAAAGTCATTTACTGACTATATGATTTTACCTAAGGTTGTACGATAATCAATCTGAAAATATGATAATTCTGGTGGCTCAGTACGACAATGTGGCCTACAAAAATTCACAACCCTGGGCGAGAGGCCAGCAACGGAGGTAGTATGGCCAGCAACAACCTGCTCTCGCACTACCTAGATACTACTTTCCCTAATGACGGAAGCTACAAAGCTGATTGAAAGCTCCCTCGATAGGTCGTAAACGAGTAGGAAGGTTGTGACTGGCTAAGGCGTCATCCGTCACCAGCCAATGACAAACAGTTTTTAAAACTTCTCGACCAATAACAAGCCAGCGATACATATTTCCGGGCAAGAATGGCATGCCAGACTGCCTCTCCGCCTTCTGTCCCCGTCATCTAAAACTAATTCTCGTTTTATTTTGAATGCTTGCATTTTAAGTAGTTTTAATGTATCAGATAGTAAGATATATAAGTAAGGAGCCTGTGTTGCTAGTGTATTGGTGGTAGAAGGTGTGTATGTGTGTTAAAATGGTGAATATTTGTGATATGGGGCGGCTCCGCGGCAAGTATTTCTCCGTCACTCTCTGCCCCGCCAGCTCGGCCAGCAGTCACCTCATCATAACATCTTTAAATCACCCTTATTTAAGGTGACACACGGTGCTACATTGATTTAGATAATGACACATGGATATAACATCTCCCTATAATCACTAAGTTGTATAATAAAGTGATAAGACGTTTAAGCCTAGTATATATATATATATATATATATATACTAGTATATATTATAGCTAAGTATATATATATATATATATATATATTTTTTTTTTTACTTGAGATTCCCGGACTTTTGCGGTTCCCTGACCAGTGCTCCTCCCTATTAGTCCGGGAAATCGAGGTTTGTGTGTAATAACACATTTTTTCTTCTCTGCTTCATCTCTTATTAAATTTCCTTATTCTTCAAAACTTTCAATACCTCCTTCTTAACATGCTCACTTTGCTCCTTCTTTTATTGTTCTATAACTTCTTTAAAGTCCACTTTGGCTTTCTTTTTTTTCTTTCCAGTTATTCACTTCTCCTTTGATCACAGATTCCACTTGTTCATTCACCTTTTTTTCTCCATTTTCACATTTTGCTCTAAGATCATTATTTTTCTTTCTCAATTTCTCAATTTCGTTTTTTAACTCCTCATTTTCCTTTACTCTTGGCATTTCCTTTCTTTTCAGTTCATCTAATTCAACTTTCAGTCCTTCAATTTCATCATAACTCCATCTCATTCATTGGATCAATCCCTTCATACTCTGGAATTCCTCAATCACTCTCCTAACGTCTAGTCTTGTCTAATCGCCATCTTCCTCCACTTTGGTCATTGTGGAGTGTAACTTTCCTACCTTTCCATCTTCATTGAACCCAGAGAAGTCAAATAGAGTCCTTCTAGACTGTGATCCAGTTCTAGGAGTATCCACCATCTTTGAATTTTGTAAACAGCTTTTCTAAGTATCTTCCTACCGGGACCACACCCTGCTTAGGCCCTATATAAACACTTAGCTAGGCTCCTGGGCAGATGCTGCACTCCTTGTAGCACCCTCGTCTCTCGTCTTCAGTCCTGATCTTAAGTATTTAATAAATTACATGGAGCCCTGTTAATCACTTGTCAACACCTCTCGATTTTGAGCTTGAGTGCCATAGTAATGAAAATTGCATTCTACTGACCTTGCTATCTACTACATCAAGGCCCATGCTAAGCAACAACGTGAATTCATGAAGGTGACTAACACTCCTAAGGCTACCGAAAATTGTATTTTTAGAGCTTTTTCACTTATAAAGTCCACCTCCCCGTATCAGGAATTTTGACGAATCCGGTACATCATAAGTCCCAATGATACCAGATAAAAGGGAGTTCAACTGCACTTTAAATTTCACTTACACTGATATGCTAGTTACTTTAACTAAATGTTACATCAAAGACTACTCTATACTGTACTTGCTACTCGTGCCCCGCACCAACCCGCCCATGACCAGTGGAGGCCAGTTTTGCCATTCCTACCATTTTCGAACATCACTCCCATTTCCCTTCCTGTGGTTTATCAGTATAAATTATATACAGGGAGGTCATGAAGATACGAGCAGTTAGGTTCCACCTGACATACTCGTAAAGCGAAATCTCGTATAACGAAACACATAACTAATGGTAAAATATAGGTTTGGTTCCAGGACCCCATCAATAATTTTTTTTTTTTTTTAAATGTTTATCAGCTAAAATAAATTATAGCAAACACAACAAACACACAGCGTCTATATTACCCACACTGTACTACCTATTCTGTAGAAAAAGCATTCTGAAAGAGAAAATAGCACACAAAATAACATAATTTGCACATTAATTAAACATAAAGCATGCATAACACTCACAAGTGGTAATGTTGTGTGGGGAGACAGGAAGCTGGTAAGTAGCCAGCTGAGAGTCCCTGTTTCCTCTCTCCGAGGCTCGAGAGAAAACGGGTGACTGCGTTTGCAGGGATGACTGGGTTAGAGTTCTTCCTCCTCCCCTTGATCACTTGAGCTCCCTTCACACATTCCATAATTGAACCACGATAGCGCTACCAATTTGATGATTGAGGCTATCTTGAAATTTGCCCAAGAGAAACGCAGACCACGATAGCCTCACAACAATGTCACGCTGCCTGTACGTATGTGTCATGATGGTTGTAAGATGGTCACGATGGAGTCATGACAGCTGTAAGACTATGTCACGAATGGAAAATCAACGGTCATTTTGTCGTCACGATAGAGCTACGATAACCACGACTGTGCCATGAACGTACAGTAAAACCCTTATAACTCGGCACGATAGGGGCTCTGGCCCTTGCCGAGTTATTCAATGTGCCGAGTTATTCAATGTCCTCCTCTGATATGGGTTATTAAAATAAAAAAAATATAAAAAAAAAAAAAAAAAAAAAAAAAAAAAAAAAAAAAGCTGGATTTGATATCAAACTCAGCACAAATAGCACACATGGACGCACCTGCATCCATCCTTGCCAGCACTTTCACCTTTTCCTGCAGGCTCAGGCTCTTCAATTTCATTCCCTTCCTGCTGGAGACACTCTTGTGTGATGGAGCTGACATCTTGATATACAGTACTGTATGATGTAATCCCAAAACACGTAAAATAGGTGGCAAAGTAAAGCAAAGGTCGGGAACCAGCGTGTAGGCTGTCAGCTGCTGAGCCGTGTTTATGTCGTCAAAGCACCGTCTTGGATAAGAATTCCGTTTTTTGTCGAAATTGAAAAAGGATTGGTTTCTGCTTCAAAAACACAACAAGCTTGGTAGGAGCCGAAATAATAATCAATGCAAAACATTGCAAACAATATCACAGAGTAGTATAACACACATTTCAGCAAGTGTTATTGGATTGGGATTCGTAATCCAAGACGGTGCTTGGACGACAAAAACACGGCTCAGCCTACGCACTGGTTCCCGATCTTTGCTTAATTTGCCACCTATTTTACGTGTTTTGGGATTACATCATACAGTACTGTATTTCAAGATGTCAGCTCCATCACGCAAGGGTGTCTCCAGCAGGAAGGGAATGAAATTGAAGAGCCTGAGCTTGCAGGAAAAGATCAAAAGGACAAAAATACGACTTTATGCGACTGACGATATGCAGAGTGTAAGCGAAGAGATGCAGTTATAACATCAATATGCCGAGATACATTATTTTTTGCCAACTTTCTGTTTACATGTTCACAGAAGAGGTTGTGAGGGCATGATATGCCGAGTGAAAACCATGAGATGCAGTTTAGGTGAGGCGGTAGCAGAGTGGTGAGCGTCACCGAGTGGCGTTCTCGAAAACCCGAGTTCGATCCCGAGTGAGACCCATAAATCCACTTGAAATCTTTTTGCACCGTCGAGTGGCCTAAGAACACCCACATGCCCTGTCCATTAACTCTACCTTCGACTGTGAGTGCATGGGAGGACACGGGGCGGCATGAGCCTCTAATCACAGGCGTCACTATAACAATCCTGCCTGCGCCACCACGGGCGAGGGCCAACCATCACAGCCCTCGAGTGAGCCTCCAGGGCCTATCATTCCACCCCTGGAGCTCACTGCCTACATGTGCTATGGGCATAGGTGTGTGTGTGTGTGTGTGGGTGTGGGTGGGTGGGGGTGGGTGGGTGGGGTGGGTGGGTCGGTGTGTGTGTGTGTGTGTGTGTGTGTGTGTGTGTGTGTGTGTGTGTGTGTGTGTGTGTGTGTGTGTGTGTGTGTGTGTGTGTGTGTGTGTGTGTGTGTGTGTGTGTGTGTGTGTGTGTAAAAAAAAAAAAAAAAAATATTAGTCTTTGCCATGCCGAGTTATATCAAATTCCGAGTTATACAGTGCCGAGTTATAAGGGTTTTACTGTATCACGATAGCGTCAAGAGCCATGCCTCATGCAACATGCCTCACACGTGGGTGTGTGTTGCCATGGTGATGGAGAAGGAAGGGGGGGTAGAGATAAAGGTGGGAGAAACGGTGGTGGGTACGTGTTGGTGATGAATAAGGGGGGGAAACGGGGGAGGGGGATTGTAATAAAGAAGGGGGTGTTGGTGGGGAAACTTGGGGGAGGGGGGTTGTGGATGGAGAAGGCGTTGTGGTGTTGGTGGGGATGTGAGTGGTTACAAGAGGGTGGGTGGCATCTCCACGTGGTCATGGGAGTAGAGGGTAGGAAATAGGGGGAGGGTGGTGTCACCATGTGGTGATGGGAGTAGTGGGTAGGGAGTCGAGGGGGGAGTGTCACCACGTGGTCGTGGGAGTAGGGGGTATGGAGTCGAGGGTGGGTAGAGGTGAATGAGAAAGGGGGGAGAAGGCGGAAGTGGGTGCAAAATAGGGGGGAAAGGTATATAGGGATGAAAGCACACGTAACGGTTTCTTATCGTCACGATAAGACATACGACGATCACGATAGTGTCACGAAGCTGCTACATAGATAACGATAGCGTCACGATAGACTTACGATAGCGCTGCGTTGGGTACAAAAATCGGGGAGCTTCCCGATTTTTTAGTGCACACACTAACTTTTTGTGGCCTCGGCCGAGCGCGTCACGATCGGTCACGATGGACCCATAACCAGGACCATGACGGCGCTGCACATTGCATTGTTGGCGCGTTCGTGGTTCGATTATGGAATGTGTGAAGGGGGCTTTGGGGAAGAGGAAAGATCCTCGGTGCTGCCGCGTGATACAATAGACTCGAGAGGGTAGGGTAGGTAAGGGACAAGGGAGGGGTGCGCAGACCTCTTCCACTGCCCACAAACTCATCTCTGCGCATCTGAATCATTGTACATCGTCTAGGATGTGAGTTTTTATAGGCCACATTGTCGTACTGAGCTACCAGAATTATCATATTTTCAGATTGATTATCGTACAACCTTAGGTAAAATCATATAGTCAGTAAATGACTTTATAATTTTAGTAAATAACTTGTTATTTACTTTAGTAAATAACTTGTAATTTACTTTAGTAAATAACTTGGCAATTTTACTCACCCCAGTTTGAATGTCGTAGCATTGGATTTTCGATCTCGTATATTGAAAATAGACCCTAATTTACACATCTCGTACCATCGGATTCTCGTATACCAAATGCTCGTATAACGGGACCTCCCTGTACTGTTATCTTCGTAAATGTTTGTTCTATAATATTATCAAATAAAAAACTGTAAAATACACTAAAGAAATGCCATTATAAGAGAGTGAAGAAATTTATGCATGTAATATTCATTTAAACTCTTCGCCATTTACTATTTTGCGAGAAAACATTTTACATGCAACATATAGAAGCAGATTTTCATTAGCTCTCCATTGATATATTTCGCTTTCTGATAAATGAATTACCACCATGCATAAATTAGCGTTAACTAAAAAGTAACATCAATCGGATCGGCAAGTAAAAAAGTGTTCCATGCATTCAGTAGACTATGGTTTATCAGTATAAATGATACACTGTTATCTTCGTAAATGATTGTTCTAATATTATCAAATAAAAAACTGTAAAATACACAAAAGAAATGCTATTATGAGACTGAAGAAATATGCATTTACTTAATATTCACTTAAACTCTTCGCCATTTAATATTTTGTGTGAAGACTTTTTACATGCAACCTATCAATAGAAGCGGAATTTTATTAGCTTTCCATTGATATATTTAGTTTTCTGATAAGTGAATTAGAACCATGCATAAATTTGCGTTAACTAAATAAATAAAATCATCAATCGGGTAATTTTCCGATTGATGAGGTTATTTATTTAGTTAATGCTAATTTATGTATGGTTCTAATTCATTTATCAGAAAACTAAATATATCAATGGAAAGCTAATAAAATTCCGCTTCTATTGATATGTTTCATGTAAAATGTTTTCTCGTAAAATATTAAATGGCGAAGAGTGTAAGTGAATATTAAGTTCATGCATATTTCTTCACTCTCTCATAATGGCCTTTCTTTAGTGTATTTTACAGTTTTTTTATTTGATAATATTATAGAACAAACATTTACAAAGATAACAGTATATCATTTATACTCATAAACCATGGGTAGGGAAATGGGAGGGATGTTCGAAAATGTCGGGAATCGCAAAACTGGCCTCCACTGGAAATAGCCTAAAATGAGTAGCAAGTCCAGTATACAGTAGTGCATAGTAAAAATTGCAACCACTCGTAAGAAAAGAATCAATGCTGTTGGCAGATGATTAAAATGAAAAACAAATCATTATAGAAGCTCATATACTAACCTGTCACTTGCTGATTGGGCATTAAACGTTCTCTCAATAACAGTTGTCCAGTGAAGTCCTCGGATAATAAAGGTGTTCGGTCGTGGCCTTTCAGTTTTCAAGATCTGGCATCCCTGAGAAAAGATACAATTATTGGATAACATGCAATCAGGATCTAAGAGAGCAAATATTTGATTGAATATTTGTGCTTTAAACAAGAATGTAACTTTTTTAGAAAGCTATAATATAAATGACTATAGAACGCATGTTCTTGCTTTACAGGTGTCCATATTACACATGTCTTGCTTTACAGGTGTCCATATTACACATACCTCATTTTTTGGTGTATAAGATGTACTTTTTTCCCCAGAAAAACTGATCTCAAAACCACCCTGCATCCTATACACTGACGGTCTTTTTTTTTTTGTCTCCCTACACATAACTTACCGTGTACAAGAAGGACAAGGAACTAGCCTGATCAAACCTTAGGCCATTTCACATTGTGATGCAGTGCAGGACGGGGCAGCACAGAATTCCATATCTTGCTACTGCATTTGACGGCTTATAAGATGCACAGCCTTATAAGACTCAGGCCAAAGTCCAAGTCAGGCTCAAGGCCAAAAATACAACAAAATACAAATCCATAAAAGTCTACGGGAATTACCTACTTTTTCTGGAAAATTCATAACCTAACCTAATGAGGCATTTTTGACGATTTTGAATGTGACCATAATTCTTAACACATCAAAATCTATAAGAAAAGAGCACTTCTAACCTCATACTCAATTACTGGTTGAAAATACCAAAACACTGAAAAAAGTTCTACAATACAATTAAAATTAAATACAATAAAAAATTAAACATAAAACATAAATGATGTCATCAAGCTCATCATCAGTCACCAGCCAATGAAAAACTGTTTTTAAAACTTCTCGACCAATCACAAGTCAGCAAGACATATTTCCGGGCAAGAATGGCATGCCAGACTGCCTCTCCGCCCTCTGTCCCCGTCATCCCAAACTAATTCTCGTTTTATTCGGAATGCTTGCGTTTTTAGGAGTTTTAATGTATCAGATAGTAAGATATATAAGTAAAAAGCCTGTGTTGCTAGTGTTTTGGTGTTAGAAGGTGTGTATGTGGGTTGAAATAGTGAATATTTGTGTTATGGGGCGGTGGGGCCGCGGCAAGAATTTCTCAGTCACTCACTGCCCCAGCAGTCACTTCATCATAACATCTTTAAATCACCCTTATTTAAGGTGACACATGGTGCTACATTGATTTAGATAATGACACGTGTATATAACATCTCACCATAATCACTAAGTTGTATAATAACGAGTAATAAGACGTTTAAGCCTGCCCAAACCTACAGTGGCGGAGGAGGTGGCGGCTCCAGCGGCCAGCCGCCACTCAAAACTTTTGAGTAAAAACCCGCCGTCATCCGCCTCACCTGCCTCACCTGTGCCTTCCTGAAGAAGACAGTCAGCTCCCACGCCTGTGATAGCACCATAGAATATCACCAGGGATCATAGGATTCCTCAAGGGGTTCTCGCTCCCCTACTAAATATTACCAAAGACATCTATCTCCCTTGGTCTAGTGGTGTTGATATCCACCTCACGGGCTTCATGGGCTGGCTCATGCTGCTGCTGCTGCTGCCAAAGGCCGCGCTGCCAAACGTGGATGAGTCCCTTGCTTGTATTTCATCTCTTTTCTCATATTTATGAATGATATCCATCCAAATGCAATCATATGTCTACATTCACCTAGAGAAATTATATTTCATAGCATACCAAACAATAATAAGCAAGCCTGGAGACTTCCTACCTCTGCTAATACCAGTCTCGAGCAGTCGTTGGCCAGTCTGCACGTTATTTTCAGATTGATTATCGTGCAACCTTAGGTAAAATCATATAGTCAGTAAATGTTTATAATTTTAGTAAATAACTTGTAATTTACTTTAGTAAATAACTTGGTAATTTTACTCACCCCAGTTTGAATGTCGTAACATTGGATTTTCGATCTCGTATATTGAAAATAGACCCTAATTTACACATCTCGTATCATCGGATTCTCGTATATCGAATGCTCGTATAACGGGACCTCCCTGTATGTTGTCATCTTGGAGATCCTGGCACCAATTAGATTTATCACCATTAGTTATATTGTTCGGCTATCGCAATTTCGGTTATAGTGCGCTTATAGCAGCAACAATAAGGCGCGATAGTGGAGGGTTGAGTGTATATGATAAATATTTCGATATAGTACATACAACCCTCGTTTTCCCGGACTATTTGGGGGGAGCACTGGTCCGGTAACCGCAAACGTCCGGGAATCGCAACAGTCCAAGGCAATTACCCACCCCCGGAGTTTATCCTACTCTGTCCGGCAACTGCCAATATCAACTACCCCGCCACGGACTTTTACGTCACTTTGTTGTTGTTGTTTGTTATTGTTTTTAGGCCTGCTGGGGAATACTATGAGCCCTGGTGATGTCCTATGATGCTATCACAGGCGCAGTAGTTGGCCTGTCTTCCTCAGGAAGGCACAGGTGAGGCGGATGACAGCGTGTTGCCAGGAGGGGTGGACGCCAGCCGCCGCCAGCAGGGTGGGCATGTCACAGGTAGCAACGTTTAAGGCGAGGAGTTGAGAGCGTAGCACTACACGGTGGGAATGGAAGCGCGGACACTGCAGCAGAAAGTGTTCAATAGTCTCAGAGACGTTCCTGCACCAGGGGCAGTGGGGGTCAAGGGACTGACGGAGGCGGTGAAGGTGAGCCGTGAGTGTCGTGTGCCCCAGGCAGAGGCGGGTGAGGGTGACATCGAGGACACGGGACTTTTTCCTTATCCACGGCTGGGGGGAAGAGTCACTGCGGTATTGTCCCATGGAGGTGATGCGGAGGGCATCGCCGAGTGTGTTGTTCCAGGTGCAGCGGCAGACCCGGGAGATGAGGCGTTTGACCGCGGAGAGTGGCAGAGGGAAGGGGGTTGTGTTTACTTCTGTTAAGGCCATCTTGGCCTTAAAATAATCGTCCAGAACCTTTTTTTTTTTTTGCATAAATATGTTGAATGTTCATTCAAAACACCTAATCCACAAAAAATCATTCATTTCCACGCCTTATTTCCGTAAAACACGACTTTTGTAAAAAGCGCGGGAAAAAATGTTTCATCCCTCCAACAGGCACGCGAATATTATTGATGACATCACTTTAGGTGTTCATCGGGGGAGAGAGAGAGAGAGCGACCATGCTGGAGTCCTTCAAGAATCTGCTATTATTCACTCTACTTCATCCCCAACACCCACCCACATCCCACAACACCCATCCCACTTCCAACACCCATCCCCTTCCCCAACACCCACCCCCATATCCAGTTCCAACACCCATCCCCTTCCCCAACCACCAACACCCACCCCCTTCCCCAACCACCAACACCAACACCCACCCCCTTCCCCAACAACCAACACCCACCCCCTTCCCAACCACCAACACCCACCCCCTTCCCCAACCACCAACACCCAACCCCTTCCCCAACCACCAACACCCACCCCCTTCCCCAACCACGAACATCCACCCACTTCCCCAACCACCAACACCCACCCCCTTCCCCCATAACCAACACCCACCCCCTTCCCCCACCACTAACTCATCCCCTTCCCCCTCCACCAACACCCACCCCCTTCCCCAACCACCAACACCCATCCCATTCCCCAACCACTAACTCCCATCCCCTTCCCCCACCCCCTTCCCCACCACCAACACCCACCCACTTCCCTCTCCACCAACATCCACCCACTTCCCTCACCACAAACACCCACCCCCTTACCCCACCACCAACACCCAGCCCCATTTCCCTACCTTCACCCCAACGCATCAACGTCCGTCCGACGCACAAACATTCTTTACACATTTCTCGCCTATTGGTCTGATACGTGTGCAAACTTCTCTGGAAAGGCACAGTTTTCTTGCTGCACCCATCAAGGATGCATGTGTATACCATATCACAAAAAAAATCTATCAGAAACACCCAAAATTCTTCAAGTACTATATTTATCTCGTGTTTACGTGCTTCTGGATTAGTGCGGGAAGAGGAGACCACCTAAAGTGACGTCACCGAGCCATGGTGCCGTCGTCTGCCAGTTGCCAGCAGCGTTTTCGAAGCTCGGGGAATTTACAGATTTTGATTGCGGATTATTCAAAAACGGCTGACTGGATGCAAAAAGTGACAACATATTGTTGATACACTCGATAATGGCTATACTCTAACTACATAAAATCAGGAATGATGAAATGGTCTGGAGGATTACTTTAACACTTTAGACACTTTGTCAGTAGGACTCATACGTCATGTGCCATACAATCCATACATATAACATACAAAACATGGTTATATATACATGTACAGGTAATAACAACATATGATTGCAAGGTGTACTTACAATAGATGTAAACATTACATTATAAATGTAAACAATACGACCTGCTGCCACCTGGCGGGTGGCGCGGACACTGACCAGGGGTGGCAGGAGACGCTCGGACCGCCGGGCAACTTTGTCGATTTACAGACTGGACCAGGTATTTGTACGGGACTCTGATATATCCCCGGAACTCGGATTTTGACCGGCAAATCCGATATCCGGGAAATGGAGGTCCGGGAAAATGTGGGTTAAGTGTACTAATAATGATTTATTTCATTGGATGCCAAAAATATCCAATTTCTATCAATAATACGGCTACACATTTTACTAGAAGTTGTAAACTTGTTATACCTGATTCTGAAATTTCAACCTGGTCATTCTGAAAACCAAATTGGCAGAATTTAGGGTTCGAGAAAAATTTGGTAACAAGTGGTTTCACATTCAGGGATGTCAAGAGAATATTTTCTGAGTTACATAAAGTATACCCAAAAATACATATAAATTTCACAAAGTCACAGACTACAGAGTAAGGGCTTGTTCACACGAGGCGTTTTCAACCGTGCGGTAGCAAACGCACGGTAGCAAAGTCAATGGTAGCCTATGGGATCGTTCACACGTAACCGCGGCGGTTTGCCAACCGCGCCGTTACCGCTCCGCTATACCCCTCGCAAACGCACAGTTCGAGATACATTAATCACAAAGATAGCGGCATCCACCGCGTCATTGGCTGCGACTTACCAATGAGGAGAGAGAATGTGCGTTACCATGGCAACCCCTGGGATACTCCGTGTCCTCACTTTCTCTCTCTCTATCTCTCCTTTTACTCACTCACTCTTTCTCTCACTCACTCACTCACATACTCTCTCTAGCTCTCTATCCCCCACACACTCTCTCTCTCTCTCTCTCTCTCTCTCTCTCTCTCTCTCTCTCTCTCTCTCTCTCTCTCTCTCTCTTTCATGTTCTTTCTCCGCATTTTAATCATAAAGGTAAAGTTAAAAAAGAGGAGGATGAAGAGGAATAAGAAGGATTAGAAAAAAAAGAGGAGGATGAATAGGAATAAGAAGGATTAGAAAAAAAAGAGAAGAGGAAAGGAAATAATGAAAGGAAAAAAAGAAGAGGAAGAAGAGGAGGATGAAGAAGGATTAGAGAGAAAAAAAGGAGGAAAGTAGGAGAATAAATAAGGAAAGAAAAAAAAAAAGTCTCTCTTTCTTCTCTTCTTTCTTGTTTACAGTGTCACACTAAATCATTCCAGAGAGGACAAGGCCAACACACGCACACACACACACAGAAACGCCGCGGTGGCCGCCGCGGTTGAAAACGCCTCATGTGAACAGGCCCTTAGGCTGCAATGAATGGATGACAATAAGTGGGCAACTAAGGTTTGGGATTGGAATATGTATAGGAAGTAGATGAAAGATTCAGTAAAAGTGGAAAGGTGGACAGGTGAATTGGGAATGTTTGTGATAGGAGTGGGAGCCATGGGAGTATGGCTGTGTGTAAAAGGGAAATAAATAGGAGAGTGGAAAAGAAAAGGAAGGAAGAATGGCTGAGGGGAATGAGGGAGAAATCAACACTGGAATGGCACAGGAAAAAGGACCAGCCACGGTATGAAAGTTTCTATGATGGTGGCTATGAATGGTGTACTATTCAGAGCAAGGCCAAAGTTGCTGGAGGTAAATAGTCGTATGTACAGATGGAAGAATGGTAGCAGCAAGATGTGTGTGATGTGTGAGACAGGAGTGGATGAAACTGTGGAGCACTCGATGCTGGAATGTGAACGGTATGAGCATGCTAGAACAAAGATGTTGGAGGTGGTGGTAGGAGAGGTCAGAGTGGAAGAATGGAATGAGATGAGGGACATGAGTGTGGATAGGCAGATGGAGTACCTGCTAGGGTTGTATGCTGAGTGGAGGAGTGACAATTGTGTGGCTCAGTGTAAAAGAATTTTTGGAGAATTTTTGGAGAGCACGTATGAGAGGCAGGGAGCCCCTCAGTGATTGGGGACCCCGTATGAATGTGATACTGGCAGAGGAAGGAGGGGAAAATGAAACCCCTAGTTTCACTTCCACCTTTTGCTTCTCTCCCAATAGGTTACGTGACTAGTGTATGGAAGAACGCCGGACCAGACGCTTCAACGACAGGTTTCGCTGGGTGACTCCCAACTCAAGTTCAAGTTCAAGTAACAATCCTAGGACTTTTGAAAGCCCGCTACCGAAATAATACCAATCAGGTTAGGTTAGGTTAGATGTGGGGTTTGCTTTAGTAACATGTTATCAAAAAGAAGAAAAAATTATGGTAGTCACTGGTCGACAGGGTCGACACTTCATCCGACAGCAGGCAGCTACTGAACGTGGTGTATCAAACTCCTTACCTCTACACATTCGTTCACACACACACACACAGCTTTTACTAGAGTGATTGATGTGACACAGGAAAGAGAGGGGTGGGTCGATTGCATTTACTTGGACCTAAAGAAGGCATTTGACAAGGTACCTCATAAGAGACTGCTCTGGAAACTAGAACATGTAGGAGGATTGAAGGGTGGTTTGCTGAAGTGGATGGAAGACTTTTTGAGCAACAGAGAGATGAGAACAGTAATAAAAGATCAAAAGTCAAAATGGTGCAGTGTGATAAGTGGAGCTCCTCAAGGATCAGTATTGGCCCCAGTGATGTTCTTGGTCTATGTAAATGATATGACAGAAGGAGTAAACAGTTATATGAGTTTATTCGCTGATGATCTAAATTACTAAGAAAAGTAGAAAGTAAAGAGGACTGTGAGGATTTACAAAAGGATCTAGATAAGATTTTCAGATGGAATCAACTATGGGAAATGGAGTTTAATGCTAAAAAGTGTAAAATGATGGAAATGGGCAGTAGCAAAAAGAGAGAGAGAGGAAAGTATTCGATGGGAAATGAATGGATAATTAAAACAAAGGTCGAAAAAGATCTGGGAGTATGGATTAAGGACAATTTGTCACCAGAGAAGCATATAAACAAGATCACAGGAGATACATACCAGTTGCTGAGGAATATAAAAATGGCATTCAAATATCTGGATGAAGAGATGATCAAGAAATTGATAACATCTTTGATTCGACCAAGGTTGGAATATGCGGCAGTGATTTGGTCACCACATAAAAAGAAGGATATAAGGAAGATTGAGAGAATACAAAGAGCAGCCACAAAAATGGCTCCAAGCCCGAGAGATTTACCATATGAAGAAAGACTTTCAAGACTAAAACTCCCAACACTTGAGAAAAGAAGAGAAAGGGGAGATTTTATAGCAGTGTATAGAGCATCAATGGGTCTGGAAAAAATTGACAGAGAAGATCTGTTTGTGTGGGACGATAGAAGTACAAGAGGTCATGAGAAGAAATTGAAAAGGACAACATGCAAGAGAGATATAAAAAAATACTGCTTCCCATATAGAAGCATAGAAGCCTGGAACAACCTTGATGCAAAAGTGATTAATGCAAGGAGTATTCAGGACTTCAAAGGCAAGCTGGATAATAGTAGATTTGGAGACGGGACAGTACGAGCATAGCTCTTTTCCTGTATGTTACAACTAGGTAAATACAACACACACACACACACACACACACACACACACACACACACACAAAGTACTAGTTAGGGTGTGAATGACTCAGTGTTCGTGAATCCACCCTTCCTCACCTCCATTTATTGTTCAGTACGGTACTGTACTGTATTCACTACTGTATTGAGGCGCTCACACCCTCACAGATTAACTGTAAACACGCTCTGTACAGTCTTGTATAAACAAACGTTCGGTGATCTTGATCTTGATATTACAGGTGGCCTATTCTTCATAGGCCAGGGCAGGGATGCTCGAAAATCCCTCGTAAGGGACAACTTACGAGTGTATGGCTACAATAACCTTACGAGGGTGGGCTGAGGGAGATGCTCGTACCGAGCCGTCACTCCCGTACGGTTATCGGTGGCCTCTGGGTGGGGAATATAGGGATATTCTAGGGATATGTGTGGGAAAATTCTGCTAACCAATCACAGAGCAGCGCCTCGCATGACGCGGCTTTATCTAGCCAATCATCATGCTCTCAGCTGTCAGGGAGCCCGATAAATAAATTTAAAGAGACTTCAAATGCCGCTGTTGTGCTAAAATCGGCCTCTTTCAGAAATCGTCCCGCGGACGCTTATTTAACCTAAATAACTCTACAAAACTTAACACAAACCTATCATAAACCTTACCTAACCTAAACATAACTTAACCTAAACCTAAAAACTATGTTTGCCGGTGTTGAGCTAAGATCGGCGGATTTCCAAAATAGGGCCGATTTTAGCTCACTATCGCCAGAATGTTACGATAATACATAGCTGCCACATTAGCCTTTCAGCGTAATATTCTCCCACTGATTACTACAGAGACGTACACAGGGTATACCTTGATGCGCTGATCATAGGTTCGAGTCGCGTGCCCGAAATTAGTATCTATAGACCACTGCTGGCCCGCGCCGTACGTATGCCGTATCCGTGGCTCTGGCGGTACTCTGTTATAGTGGACGAGAACTGCGCGTTCGCTCTTTAGGTCAGACAAGACACACGGGGGGGCTAACACCTCACTGTGACACACGTGACACTTGTGTGCAAGGATAGTATAACTTTATAATATCCTTGCTTGTGTGTATACGTGCGTGTGTACTAGTACGTCAGACATTTGATACCACCACCACCACCGGATCATTATAGCGGCCAAACTTGTATGATGAACTATACGTTTTGATTCAAGAAGTCGACCGATATATATATTTAATATATAGGTTTGCCCTGATATGAATTTATTACAAGTACTATAGGTATTGTATGTTAAATATGATATATATGGAGTCAATGAAGCAATAAACACATCACATTTCAAACAGGCAAGCATGAAATGGCTCTATAATACACAATAAACATAAAGTATAGTGATACAACTTGTAATTTATTGTTTGTTGATCTCTAGCCGCTTCAAATTTCACTCCCTTAGGGAGTTAAGGGTGCTCCCGACCACCCTTAGCCTCGCGGTCCCGTAGCAAGTGAGAAAACGGTTTGAGCATCTCCCTTAGAGGCGCTACGAGGTAAAAGTCCCTTAGGGTAATACTTACGGGCCCGTAACTCTTTCGAGCATCTCTGCCCAGGTCTTTGAACCGGCAGCTCCTGTAGAAAAAACAGAAAAAAAGGGAGAAAAAAAAATACATACAAGCACCCAGTCCTGTTGCTTATTTCTCATAAACCACATTCTTTCCAAAAACTCTTTCATTGTATCAATCATCCGTCCACTTGTCTCACCATACAGTCCCATCAGTAATAACTTCCATTCTCTTCCTGTCCTTCCAACCACCTCAATCATTTCACATCTCTTTTCGGTCAAAATCACGTGCATCACTTCCATTCTCTCCACGACATACTTCTCACATTTTAGTATCATAATTATGTTCCACTGTTTCATCCTCACCCATGTCACACATCTGGCACACAATGCTGTGGGACTCAGACCATCTATAGTTCCTTGCATTCACATGCATACACTGTGTCCTGGGTTGGAAGAGAAGGTCGCCATAAAAGGCTCCATCATACAAACTTTCATACGCTGGTGCCTCTTTCTCCTTGTACCATTCTAGTGTTTTCTTTTGCTCTATATCATTCCTCCACTTACTCAGTCCCACACATTTAACTACTCTACCGATCTCATTTTTCCACTTTCTCACATCCCACTCAAGGCCCTCCCCGTTCATCATCTTCCATTTAACAACGTTCGGTCTTCTATCTACCAGCTGATGCATCCACCAAAATCGTAATCCACTTCTATCTACCATTTTTTTGCATCTCTTCCCCTATCTACTGCTGCATTCACTCCACACAAGTAAACGGTTTGAACTTGATCTTGACTTGGGAGTCACCCAGCGAAGGGTGTCAGTGAAACCTTTGGTTCGGCGTTTTCTCACACACGTACCTGTCAGAAGAAGCAAAAGGGGAAAGCAAAACTAGGGGTTCCATTTTCCCCTACTACCTCTACAAGCACCACATGGTGCACTGCACAGCATGGTGGCTGTCGAAGACCCATCACTGGGTGACTCCCAACTCAAGATCAAGCAGTCACCATGCTGTGCAGTGCACCGTTTATTGTTGCTTGTAGAGGTAGGAGGGGAAAATGGAACTTGATCTTGAGTTGGGAGTCAGTCACCGTGCTGTACAGTACACCATGTGGTGCTTGTGGAGGTGGGAGGGGAAAATGGAACTTGATCTTGAGTTGGGAGTCATCCAGCGATGGGTTTTCGGCAGTCACAATGCTGTGCAGTGCACCATATGTTGCTTGTAGAAGTAAGAGGGAAAAATGGAACCCCTAGTTGCCTAGGGACCCCTGGAATGCTAGGCGTTGCGATAGCAAAAAATCTAACCACTCAACCGTGAAACTTTGTGTATAGATGAACGAAACTTGAAATAGGGAATATTTAAAGGTATCAATCAATCAATCATTGGGGGCATACGCCAGGGGGCGCGTCGCCTCGCCCACCCTACGACGCCACTCCCGGGGGTCACCACGCGCGAGATCCCATGCAGGCTCCTTTCCCATACCAAGCAACTCTCGACAAGAAACATCAACTTGCCCCAGCCACGAGCCTTGTGGGTGCCCCCTTGACCTCCTCCACGCCGGATTGTCTCTTACAGATACAACCCGATGGGAAGGATCGGTTTCAGGGTAGCGTGCCACATGCCCATATAGCCGAAGTTGGCGCTGACGGACTATGCAGGTAATAGGCCTCGATTCAGTCTCACGGTGCAATCGCTGATTTGACACGTAATCATCCCAGCGATACCCCATGATTCTGCGAAGACACTTATTACCAAAGGCATTGATTCGTCTCTTCAAGTCACTATTTAGTGTCCATGTCTCACAACCATAGAGTAAGACAGGGATCACAAGCCACTTGAAGATCCGGATCTTTGTCCTCCTGCACAGGTACCGACAACGCCAAATACTCCCGCTGAGCGAGTCCATAACACCGTGGGCTATGCCAATCCGCCGTAAGACTTCTTGACGTGACCCGCCGTCATTATGGACTGCGCTACCAAGGTATGTAAAACTTTCCAAGATCTCAATGTCCTCGCCACACGCATGAACAGACTGTACTGCTTCATCTAGTAAGTCTCCAAACACCTGGACCTTGGTCTTGAGCCAGGAGACCTCAAGTCCCAAAGGCTTTGCCTCCTCGTGCAGCGCCTCGAGAGCCATCACCAGGACCTCCAGCGACTCAGCAAAGATTACTGCATCATCGGCAAAAACAAGATCAGTGATCTTGGTG
This sequence comes from Chionoecetes opilio, assembly GCA_016584305.1. Lineage (NCBI taxonomy): Eukaryota > Metazoa > Arthropoda > Malacostraca > Decapoda > Majidae > Chionoecetes > Chionoecetes opilio. Next base: position 63,993 of record JACEEZ010005499.1, on the reverse strand, counting down.
TTGCCGACGGATGCTCCACAATCACTTTGATCTACAACCCTGTCCAATACCCAGTCCATACAAGCGTTGAAAAGTGATGGGGCAAGGACGCACCCTTGCCTCACTCCTGTATTCACAGGAAAGAAGCTGGATACACCTGCCCCACATTTCACAGCACTCTCAGTCCCAGAATACAGACCAGTTATCAAACCAATAGTCCTTGCAGGAAATATTTAAAGGTAGCTTACCACTAAACCTTGTGTTCGCGAAGCAAGACTCCACGAAACTTGGTGCACCACTGTATATTTTTATTGTATGTATGTATATGTAATATTGTAATTATTGTATTAGACCATGTTCTAGAAAACTGTATCCTGAAATCCAGGTCACTTCCATTCCCAAGCTTTCTGGATAAATGGTACAGTACATGTATAGAATTAAAGTATGTACATTACCTTGACTGTGAAGTTGTTTAGTGGGTCTTCAAGACCCTGTTCTGGTTTTGTTTTAAATCCCAAAAGTGTGCCATCTTCCTGAAGGAAAAAGTAACGTTGCCTCCAGTTTTTAATGTGCTCACCACGCTTGTTGAGCCATCCTTCCTTAACAATGGCAGGCCTGGGAGGGGATGCTGCTTCATCCATTGTGCCTGGAAATTATCAGTTTAATCAGTGTTGGATATAACTCTCAAATACATCAAATAACAAATTAGCATGACATGATCATAAGCATACAGGAAAGTCTGTTATACGAGCATTCATTAATAATTATACGAGAAACAAATGATACGAGCTGAGTAAAGTAGGGTCTTTTTTCACTTTACGAGATCGAAAATCCAATGATACGACAATCAAACTGGGGTGAGTGTCTTTTCTTGTCTTTACAGTAGTGCTTACCTGTATTGACAATGCCTCCCAAGCATTCAGTGTCTTCAAGTGCAAGTGCTGATGATGTGCAAGTGATAGTGTTAAGCGGTTTATGGTGCCAATAACACTCGCTAAAAAGTTAGAAATCTTTAAGAGGCATCAGCATGGTGAGCGAGTGGCAGATCTGTACCGCATTTATAAATTATCCTCTTCTACTGTGACTTCTACTTCTACTACAATATCATTAAGTCATTTGAGAAAGTGCTGGACATGGCAGTAGTTCAGCATTCTTTCTGCAGAATAGTACAGTGTATGTAATATATACGCTGTGTGTTTGTTGTTTGGTATAGTTTATTTTAGCTTGAAAAACATATCTTTGATGGGGCCTTGGAATTAAACCCATTTTCTACCATTAGTTATGCATTTTGCAATCGGAAATTTCGCTTTATGAGCATGCCAGGTGGAGCCTAACTGCTCGTACCATCGGGACCTTCCTGTATACGTACTTACTCAAGAATTAATTACTTGTGACCACTTTCAAATAAACAAGATATAAGATACTTTGATCCTATCTAGACACTTTGCAAGTACCAACTACAAGGTTATTGACTATACAAAGCGCCACCACGCCAGGACGAATTTGGTGGACTCGAACCGCTGACCGAATGGCGCAGGGACTCTGCAACACCAGTCCGTGATTCTACCAACCACGCCACCCTGGCGGGTCTCAAATAAACAAAAAAGAATAAAATGGAAAAAAGTAATAAAAAGATATGAAATGAAAGGCATGGTAAAACAGCAGCCCCCCTCCCCCCCAAAAAAAGAAAAAAAAATATATATATATATTTATATATATATACAGGGAGGTCCCGTTATACGAGCATTCGGTATACGAGAATCCGATTATACGAGATGTGTAAATTAGGGTCTATTTTCAATATACGAGATCGAAAATCCAATGATACGACATTGAAACTGGGGTGAGTAAAATTATCAAGTTCAAAATGCGCGCCCTACCACTCCCTAGCTGGACAAAGGGGGATTTGGTTGACCTCAGTGAGGTCACCCCTAGCAAGCCGTGACCTGAAGGGTAATTAAGCATATGGTGCGGCCTGACATTTAGGGGTAATTAGCAGGTGTGCAGCTTTAACCTTGGGACCGCAGTCAGGTCACCCCTAGCAAGGTGTGACCTGAAGGGTAATTAAGCATATGGCGCGGCCTGACCTTTAGGGGTAATTAGCAGGTGTGGGGCCCCAACCTTGGGACCGCTACACTACCTTCTCTTGTATCACGCGGTGTCCCCTACATTACAACGTCTTTTTTGCTTGTTATGCATGTTTTATGTTTAATTAATCTGCAGTTATGTTATTTTGTGTGCTATTTTCTCTTTCAGAATGCTTTTTCTACAGAATAGGTAGTACAGTGTGGGTAATATAGACGCTGTGTGTTTGTTGTGTTTGCTATAGTTTATTTTAGCTTGAAAAACATGTCTTTTTTTTTCTTTTTTCAAATTGGTGGGGTCCTGGAACCAAACCTATATTTTACCATTAGTTATGTGTTTCGTTATACGATATTTCGCTTTACGAGTATGCCAGGTGGAACCTAACTGCTCGTATCTTCGGGACCTCCCTGTACACAATACCCTCCCGAGTTTTGCGCTTGCTTTCTTCACAAGGCATAGCGCTAAACTCAAGGATCGTGAAACTCGGGTATTGAAAACACTGTAAAAATGCTTATTTAGTCCGGTGTGAGGCGTAGTACCATATTTTACGGCTTATGAAACTCACGTTTTCCCCAAAAAAATACCCTGAAAAATACTAATGGTCTTCCAAGACGAATGTTGTAGTACTTCCTCAGTACTCAGTACCTCAGTACTTACCTGTTACAAGTATTTCAAATACCATAAGACATTCAAATCAACTACGTAATCTGTCCTCACGCTGGTATGTTAACATTCCCCCTTTTGGCGGCAGATTGCCGCGATTGCCGCCAACAGCGCCATCTATTGTCTGCTAGTGTTGATGTATCATATACCACTAGGCTGTCACACGTATCTTAAGCTCTTTTCAGTCCTGGAAATTATCACCCATGGCGAATTCATCAAAACGATTTACTAATACTATCGCATACAAGCTAAAAGTTATACGATACGCCAAAGAAAATGGAAACAGACCAACAGAAAGACACTTTTGGATCACCACTAGGAGAGGCGGTGGCCGAGTGGTCCACTCCGAGCACGTGGCTGGCCGACAGTGGCCATGCGGTGATGTAAACAAAGGGCATTACCTCCCCTGTAAACCCAGTACACTCACGCTTACTAATCTCTTTTCTGAGGGCTGGGAAAGTGATTGATGGTGTTCATCTGTCAGACTATGTCCTTCAGATGTTGGACTCTGGATCTATTCCTCGTTACATTGAAAAATGTAAGGAAATAGGGAATATAGATCCATATAACATACCGCGGCACAAATGGAAGGACATCACGACTCTGCTTGGTGGCGAGCTTCCAGGCTTATTACGCCAGTGATATATACCACTACCTTGTGAGCTTGAAAAGCATATTTAATCACTCTACCCATGTCTACAATTCTTAAGGACTAGTCAATTCGCACTGCAGTTTAATACACAGCTTAAGCACTGCAAACGTAGTAATAATAATGAGCTGTAGCTACTACTGTGTGCGTGAGAGGAACGGTGACTGTGGTGTGCGGGAGCAGAGGCCGTCGGAGAGAGCCTCGCTCCGTCGCTTACACAATCAGTGAGTACTGAGGGTGGCGCGCTTGCTTATACCCTGATTGATGATGATATATATTTAATTAATGCTTATTTATAATAATAATAATAATAATAATAATAATAATAATAATAATAATAATAATAATAATAATAATAATAATTTTATTCTCGCCCGGAGGCATACACAAAAAAAAAAGCAACAAGAACAAGCCAAGGAGTAAACTTAGGTACTAGAGCAAAAACAAAAAACAAAAACAAAGTACAGGAACATTAGGGGACATAGTATCAAAGTACATAGAAAAGCATACAAGGACACCTGTGCTACCCCACATTCTGCATAAACAGCAGACCCAGCCACCGCTGTTGTATAGGTCCACATACATATAGCTAGGCGGATATGTGGCCTATATAGGAGGATTGTTGCTGTGGTGGTAAAACCACCAAAATTGGCCCATTTGATGATCATGACATACTAAAGGATCTCAGATATAGGGCCAAGCACATTTTTCCCTTTGACACCCATAAGGTGGGGAAATCCAAGATGGCCGCCATCTGCATCGTGAAAATCTATTTTACGTCATATCTTTCTGATTATATATCACATACACATAAATAACATATAGTTTTATATGTTTTCACACATAAGGAAGCCAATGGCACTACTCATTTGTCGCTAGAAGGCATTAAAATCCCGATTAAGCTGATATTCATGATAAATATATATAATATAATATATATTAATATAATACTTCTCTTCTTGCAGGTGACTGATCAGAAGTAGAATCCACCATGTCGGCGAAGAAGTGATGTAAGATCGTAGAAGATTTCAGTCTGCAACCATCTACATCGACAGTTGGCTATCCTCCCATCGATTGGAGTCGTTGTGCCCTTTGCCAAGAACATTCTTCAGAGCCTCTCCAGTGCCCAGCAAAATCAAAGAGGACAGATGTTGGGGCTGGGTATCACCGTGTGAGTGACAATTTAACAAAGTTTCAAGAATTAGGTGAACAGCCAGTTGGCGTGCACATAAAGCCAAATTCCCAACATCCGACTTGTCCAAACAACCGACTTTTTTCACCACCACCTGGTGTCTTGTTTTGGCCATTTATTTTACTTAGTTTTTTGTTGTTTTTAGAAAACATTGATTTGTGGCTTTGTTTATGCATGAATTTTACTTTCGCGTATACCACTGGATCGGCCTTCAAGAGCTGCATCTTTTATGTTCTATACCATTTTGTCCTTACGTTTATGGTTACTGTGATATCCGAACATCCGACTATTCCAATCCGACCTACCTTCGGTCCCCCCAAGGTCGGATAATTAATACTTAGCTGTAGCACAATTAGATGATGGCGATGGTATCCCTCAGACACTTGCCAAACATAGCGCACAGTGGCACTCATCTTGCCGTTTGAAGTGTTCTTCACGTCGTCTAGCACGACTTCAGACAGTTGCAATACCTCCATGTGAAAGTGACATCCGAGATCGCCCTTACACACGGCGACAGTTTTCACGAAAAGACCGACCTTCTGAAGGTGATGTATGTTTCTTCTGTGATGAAGTTGCAATGGAACGTGCTTCTCTGCATGATGCCATGATGCCCAAACTGTCCGATCGAGTTAAGCAATGCACCCTGAAGCTTCAAGATCAAGAACTCATTGCAAAACTTAGCTCCGGCGACCTGGTGGCACAGGATGCCAAATATCATGCACCATGTCTTGTGAAATTGTACAACGCAGCCAGTAGGAAAACAGCAGTAGATCGACAAAGGAACACAGATGGAGTATCTCACGGCATAGCATTGGCGGAACTCTTAGGCTACATAGAAGACACAAAGATGATCAAGCAATCGGTTGCCCCAATATTCCAATTGTCTGATCTTCTCAAATTATACACTGATCGACTGAGACACCTGGGGGTTGAGGTAACTGGCCGTATCTTGCCAGAGCAAGTGGTCACACTACTGTCTGGCCGCGGCGCCTCCCAGCCCAGTGCTAGGCAGATCTCAAATCAAAACAAACGCGACAACGGCGTCTCTTAATACCAAAATATACCGTAATACACCGAAATACATGACAATACACTAAAATAAGGTATCAAGAGACATAATACATACATTTTTTAAACGTGTTTAGGGTGTATTTTGGTATATTTCGGTGTATTTTGGTATATTTAGGTGTATTAGCGGTATATATTTTTGTATTTCGGTATATTTCGGAATATTTAGGTGTATTATCGGTATTTTTCGGTGTATTTTGGTATATTTTGGTATGTGTTTAGGTGTATTTCGGTATATTTGGGTATTAAGAGATATCCACGCGACAACTCACGGCACACCTGAGTGTGCTGTGAGTAAACACCGCCGGGTTTATGGAACTGTCGCCGATGGGAATTATCGCCGAAACACCAATCTAGAACTCTCGCCGACGTGGAAATGTTAACCTGACCTGGGCAGTGGCACCTAACTTAACTTAACTGATCAAGCTAATGATAGTATTTCATCCCTGAATGCAGAAACACGGGTAAAACTTGATTAAATGATATTGGGTCCTGTAATATCAAGAATTGGAACACTTGACGACGGCGGCGAGAATTCCTATCGGCGGTGGGTACCTGGAACTGTCGCCGATCGGAACTCTCGCCGCCAGCGGCGAGTCTTCCAATTCTTGATATTACAGGACACAATTTACACATTTAATCAGGCTTTGGTAATAATGGACGAGGACTTCGCGGTCATTTTCAGAGACACTTGACAAATTTTTCCTGCCCCAAAATAGTGCTTTTTCTAATGTAGATAATTTTATTTTCCGGAAAGCAATAGTTTTCATACAATAAAAAAAAAAATTAACCGAATTTTATGGTCGCCGTTTCCATTAAAAACACTGAATTTCTATAAAAAAAACACTAAAACTTTATTAAGAAAAATTTGTCAGGGTCTCAGATAACCGGGAAGTGATTGAATAGAACATACCAAACCTGACCTTAGCCTAACCTTATAGGTTTTAATGAAACTTAGCCTAACCTTAATCACTAAGTATACCTAACCTAACCTTAGGTTAAGGTTAGGTTAGGTTTTATTAAAACCTATAAGGTTAGGTTAGGTATACTTTGTGGTTAAGGTTAGGGTAGGTATACTTTGTGGTTAAGGTTAGGTTAGGTATACTTTGTGGTTAAGGTTAGGTTAGGTTTCGTTAAAACCTATAAGGTTAGGTTAGGTATACTTTGTGGTTAAGGTTAGGTTAGGTTTCATTAAAACCTTAAGGTTAGGTTAAGGTTAGGTTTGGTATGTTCTATTCAATCACTTCCCTGTTATCTGAGACCCTGACACATTTTTCCCGGTCAAGTTTTAGTGCTTTTTCTGATGGAGATTCGGTGTTATTAATGGAAACGGAGACCATAAAATTCGGTGATTAATTTTTTTTTTTGTATGAAAACTATTGGTTTCCGGAAAATAAAACTATCTCCATTCGAAAAAGCACCTATTTTGGGGCAGGAAAAATTTGTCGGTGTTACTGAAAATGACCGCGCAGTCCTCGTCCATTATTACCTAGGTTTTACCTGTATTTCTGCATTCAGGGATGAAATGCCAGCAAAAGCTTGCTCATTTAGGTTAAGTAAGATGCCAATGTCCTGGTTAGGTTAAAATTTCCACGTCGGCGAGAATTCTCGGTTGGTTTTTCGGCAAAAACTCCCATCGATGAGTTTCATAAACCGCACCGCCTACATCTGTCCCCTGCCCCTCACTACTGCTGGTGCCACGCCTGTGATAGCATCATAGGACACCACCAGGGGTCATAGAGTTCCTCAGGGAATCATCGCAATCCTTAATAACACAAAGAACGGGTTTTATTCATACAGCATTACGGCTTTGTTTATACTTGAAGCTCCAAGGTCAAGCGAGTGTGTAGCTTTGATTTAGTGATCATTGTATAGTTCCTCATCGTTGATCATCTCAGAAAAATGTAATTATCTAGGATTACTACGATATATTATCCTTATTCTTAAATAAAGATACATAATTTTCTTAAATTAGCTTGCTGTCAATACTATAGACCCTCAATCCTCTCTGCTGCCCAGACATAGTGAGGCTGGGTCGCCCACGGATAAACGATTCGCTCCGTCCACCGCTGGGCGTCGATGCTGGGCAGTTTTTCAGCCACTGGATGGCCATTGGACGCCCAGCCCACGCTAAACCGCCCAGTCCACGGGTAAAAATGGCTAGTGTGACCGCCCCTTTATGGGTGTCAAAGGGAAAAATGTGCTTGGCCCTATATCTGAGATCATTTAGTATGTCATGATCATCAAATGTGCCAATTTTGGTGCTTTTACCACAAAAGCCACAATCATATCACATAACTGCCTAACTAATAGGCCGAGCTCTGCCTGACAGGTGATGATGGAGTTCATAGAGAGCTCCACCCTACTCCTTAAACTGAACACGGAGCGTAGACGGATCACATCCAGATTGTTCCCCCGTTCCTAGCGAAAGCCAGGGACGAGCTGCACCACCTGGGCAGCCCCAGAAGCCTCTTAAGGATGTCATTGTGACAGACCTTAAGGCGATTCATAGTGGCCACCTTGTACCGCAACCACAGCGAGTTGCAGTATATAGAGTAGCAGTGACTCCTGAATAACTCCATCTTCACCTCTCTGCTACAGTAGGAGAATTTCCTCTGTAGAGTATTTCCCACGACAAGAAGCTTGGTGGTCTGCTTGATGATATCATCATCATCAGTCATGTCGTGGGATATAACCAGAGGTGGGCATTCCACAATTTTAGTCCGCAATTCCGCAACTTGCGGAATGGTAATTCGGTTGCAGAATTGCGCAATTACAAATGCCTGAAAAAATTGCGGAATTGCGAATTGCGGACCGCCAAAATTTTAAAGCGCAATTGCAATAGCTTGCGGAATGGGTAATTCGGTTGCGGAATTGCGCAATTACGGATGCCTGAAAAAAATGCGGAATTGCGGGTTGCAGACCGCCAAAATTTTGAAACGCAATCGCAATAATTGTAACGATCACCACCTTCAAAATGGCAAGTGCCCGCGTGAACATAAGTTCCCACCAAATATGGTGGAGACGACACTGCCAATGAGCCGTATTTTTGTCATCCAAGCACCGTCTTGGATTACGAAGACCACTCCAATAACACTTGCTGAAATGTGTGTTATACTGCTTTGTGATATTGTTTGCAATGTTTTGGACTGATTATTATTTCAGCCCCTACCAAGCTTGTTGTGTTTTTGTCGCAGAAACCAATCAGTTTCCAATTGCGAGAAAAAACAGTCTTTGTACCAAGACCAAGCAGGCATCGTCCAAGCATCGCTAGCTAGTGTTATAGCTAGTGTAGCACAGTCACTCACTCAGTCAGTGCATTCTGGGACTTGGGATTGAGAGCGTGTACGCTCACTACGCTGGCCGTGTGTGTGATTACTGATTTATCCTACATATACTGTTGTTGTGTTAGTGAAGTACTAAGATTGCACAAATTAGACAATAGACACTGGTTACTGGCAGTGGTTAGTGGTTAGTAACCACTAACCAGTGTCTATTGTGGTAGATAAACGGGTTTATTAACTTATATATAGGCTAACAATAGGCTTCATAAACAGCGTTTAGTAAATAAACGGCTATTTTTGCTTCTGTCTAATTTGTAATTTCAGTCATTTCAAATTAGTCTTATATTTTGCAGATTGTGCTCATATAATTAGCATTTAGTAAACGCTAATTATATGAGCACAATCAGCAAAATATAAGACAAATTTGAAATTACTGAAATTACAAATTAGACAGAAGCAAAAATAGCCGTTTATTTACTAAACGCCGTTTAATAAGTCTATTTTTGCTTCTGAAACTTAGGAAATTTAACCAGAATGGAAAAGTTTTTGTCACCATCTCCGTCGCCTAGGAGTAGGAGTAGGAGTGTGGATACACTGGATACTGATAGTGTTAGAAGTGGGGATTGTGTCAGAAGTGACTTGGAGGCTCAGGATGTCTCCCCAGCACTCAGCCCCTCAGCCAGAGCACTGAGCGTGAGAGCAGGCAGGGCCAGGAAACAGGTGGAGAGAAGCTTCCAGCTAACTTGAGTCACTTGGACAAGTAAGTTATTCCTTATCTACTGAGTATTTAGTAAATTTAATTTGGTCAATTTAGTTTCAGCCAACCAACGATTTTCTGATGCGCCTTATTATATACATAAGGCGCATCAGAATATCGTTGGTTGGGTGAAACTATAAATTATCCTTTAATTTACTAGTTAAAAGTTAAAACATAGAAAAATTGTTATAAAGGCTGAATATAAGGCGATATATATCCAATATATATTTGATTATTTGTGAACACAGTCATCACAGAGAGCGGCCTGCGCGGCGATTTATTTAGTTAACGCTCATTTTTGCAAGGTACTACAGGTTGAAGTTCCCAAACTCGGCAACCTCGGGACCAGCGCCGAGCCGAGTAATGGAATTTTCCGACTTTTAGAACGTAGATATATTAAGGGGAAAAAAAGCATGAAAATCACATGAAAAAAATCACAGGAAAAAATTATTTGGATTCTAATAGGGTATATAATACATACTGAGATAAAGGAAGAAGGAGAATATGTATAATCTTCACTCTTCCCATGTCTCATGGTGTTACGTCCATACCTTTCACCGTCTCACTCCTGGCATAAAATTCACTTAACTTTGTTTTCTGTTTCTTGAGGTCATACACTGTAGATGACCCCACACCATATATTTCACACAAATTCCGCACTGAGGTTCCGCCATCCAACTTCTTCAAAAGGTCAATTTTCTCAGAAATAGTTAACACATTGTTCTTCCTTTTCTTTTCACTTCCACCAGTAGGTGTTCCTGGACGTTTGGGAGCCATAATACCAATAACAGACCTGTAGAAGTACACAAAATAACAGTGTACACAACTCTACAGTCACAACACCACTGAACAATAACAACAAACAAATCGGCGGGAGAAACCAAGCGGCCTAGTGTGGTGGCACCTAGCGGCCGACCCGGCAACTACGCGCCGGGTTTTGGGTGTTCTGCCGTGTTTTGGAAAATCCGGAACCATAGCGGAGTTTTGGGTGTTGCCGAGTCTTGGGATGCTGAGTTTGGGAACTTCAACCTGTACTGCATTTATCAGAAAACTAAATATATCAATGGAAAGCTAATACAATTCTGCTTCTATTGATATCTTCCATGTAATATGTTGTCCCACAAAGTTTTACATGACGACACGTTTAAGTGAATTTTAAGTTCATGCATATTTCTTCAGAGTTCATAATGGCCTTTATTTAATGTGTTTTACTGTGTTTTATGTGATAATCTTATAGAACAAACATTTCCGAAGATAACAGTATATCCTTTATACATGTATAACATGATATACTGCGGGGTCATGCCTTGAGAACTTCCCCGGGTCTTGGGTGAATGAAGAGGCCTTGGCGCTAAGATGACACCCAGTAGCGTTTAGCATAGGGCCTATGAATGGCGTTACCCTCTTTCATATAGATACCCTAGTCACCTAGTGATTACTAGCCAGTAGACTGTGAAGTGTAAAAGTAAAGAAAAACACTAAAAGAGACAAAGACTTAAATGTGAAGGACAAGTAACAAGTATAGACAGAAACAGAATAGGAATACAGAAGTATTAAAAATAAACACTAATAAAAAGTCTTGAGACATTTTTTGTTTTAATTGTAGGTGTTTAAAGTCTATAGACATTTTTTGTTTTAATTGTAGGTGTTTTGTTGGATAATTTATAGTTTCACCCAACCAACGATTTTCTGATGCACCTTATGTTTTTCTGGTGTGTTTTTATGTGTTTTGAATGAATCTGCTAACTGTTTGTTGCAATTTTTTTTTTTTTTAGGTAGATAAAGGTTAGGTTTATTTTTTATTTTTTTTAGTTAGGTAAAGGTTAGGTTAGGTATATGTTATGTTATGTTATGTTATGTTATGTTAGGTTAGGTATAGGTAAAGGTTAGGTTAGGTTTAGGTTAATTTTTTTTTTTTTTTTTTTGTCATTTTTGCAAAAAAAAAAAAAAAAAAAAAAAAAAAAAATTGCGACAGAAACGGTTAGCAGATTCCTTCAAAACACACACCAGAACAACATAAGGCGCATCAGAAAATTATTGGTTGGGTGAAACTATAAATTGACCGTTTTGTTTTAATTGTAGGTGTCAAAATTAGTTTGCGGAATTGCGATTGCGAAAAGGCCTATCTGAAAAAAATTGCGGAATTGCGATTGCGGACTGATGCAGGTCGGAATTGCGGAATTGCGATTGCGGAATTGGAAAAAAAATTGCGATGCCCACCTCTGGATATAACATGGCCAAAGTATGCGAATCTATCCACAAAAGTGAGGGCAGACCCACCGAGCCATGCTGTTTTCAGGTAATTCACCTGAGCGCGTGCCGGTGATACTACCATGCACTCTGTCTTAGTGGTGTTGTAGACAATGTCATGCTTGGTAGCATACATCTGACACATATCGATAAGGTCCTGCAACGCATCCACAGTGGGTGCGAGCAATACCATATCATCAGCATAGCTCAGTGAGTTGATGCACTCATCATGTATGTGGCAGCCGATACCTGTATCACGAAGGTTGGCACTGAGATCATCCTTGTGCACATTGTACAGGTAGGGAGATAAAATCCCCCCCTGCCGAATACCATTGGCAGTACTAAAAGACAGCGAGAAGGAATTACCCCACTTAACAGTAAATTCCTGGGTACTGTACCAGTACATTAATAAATTAACAATGTACCCAGGTGTACCCCTGACGAGAAGTTTATGAAAGAGATTCCAGTAATTCACTCTGTCAAACGCCTTTCTGGCATCCAGGAAACACAGATAAACAGGTGAATTTCTGGAAGTGTAATGAATGATATTCTTCAATGTCCACACACACATCTCAGTGCCAAGGCCTTTCTTATAGCTGAAATGATTGTCCAGTGTATACAGGTAGGCCTCAAGACGATGGAGCACCACTTTCTCCAGCACCTTGGACAGGGCGGTCGCTATGGCAATGGGCCTGTAATTGCCAGAGTTAGCAGGGTCCTTCACTTTGCTCTTAAGTAAAGGCACTATAAGCACTGCCAAGACCTGACTGGGTATGTACTGATGGCACACAGGCATTGATGAAGAGACAGAGCCAAGTAACCAGGCTGGGGGGCGCATACTTAAATGCCCCAGAAGGGAGCCCATCCATACCCAAAGCCTCACTGGAGGAGAGGCTTTGCAATCCGATCCGATCCGATGGTGTTTGGGGTATAATGCCTTGTCAACAGCACCCCTGCGTTGGTTTTCTGCAACTTTATTTATTTTGTTGCTTGTGGTGTTACTGCTGGGTGTTCAGTTCTTTTAACCTATTTCCTCTCTTCCTCCAAAAGTTGAACAAGACATCTCTGGTGTATTCTATTTCTTGTGGTTTTCAAAGTTGAATAATATGTTTCCTATTATTTCATTTATATTTTCATTATACGGCTGCTGTAATTTCTGTAATTTACTTCTTTCTATATTGTAGCCCGGGCATTGTAGTAAAAAGTGTTCTAGGTCTTCATTCTGTGCCCCACACACTGGGCACTTTGTGTCGCCATCTGTGTGTCTCCTTCTGTCCTGCAGTTCTAGGCTGTTAGTTCTGAGTTTAAAGAGTAATGTTGACTCTGGCCTATTATCATACATTTTTTCCATTCCTCCCATTTGTTTCTTATATTCTCTATATATAACCAGGCTTGATTTTTTCTCCATTTCTTCCTTTCACTGCTTTGTATCCCATGCCTCTATCTTCTTATTCAATTTCTCTTTTCATTCTTCCCAATTCCTCAAGACTACTTCCAATTTCCATCATATATGACTTGCAATTTTTCATCCATTTATCTTTTTGATCATCTTTTGTCTCCTCCATTACTCTTCTTATCAATTCATTTCTTTCTTCCTTCATCACTCCATTGACATATCCCAATCTTGCCTTCATGATTCTTGTCTTTACCAGAGATGCTCCTATTTCCCCTCATGCCTGCCAGTGTTGCATAGCCTCTTGCTCCCAGAATTGTCGTGTGCACTGTTTTCTATTCTTTGTAACTTTTCCATCACCTCTTTGTTGTAATTTATTACTCCTGCTCCATGTAATATAGATGGTAATGCTACTGACTTCCAATAGGTTTTTCCAACCAGTAGTCTATTGCAGCTCTTCAATATTATGCTATACGTCATGTTTGCTAATTTTCTTGCTTTGTTAATGCAGTTTTTCTTATGGTTCTTGAAACAGTTCTTGCTGTTGTTTATTTCTACTACCAGGTACTTTATTTGGTCCACTACCTGCACGCCTTCTATTTCTGTTATTTCTTCTTTAACGTTAAACAGTATGAAGTTACTTTTCTCCTTATTTAGCTCCAGGCCACATTCTTCACTAATTTGCCTCAGTGCTGTCAGGTTTCTTTTGGCTTCTTCCAACGACTCTGATAGTTGTAGTCCATCATCAGCAAAAAATAGGGTATTTAGTTTTATTCTTTCATCTTTGTATCCTAATCCGTTTTCTTCCAGTTTGTCTATGATCATGTAGGTTAGCATTTTGAAAAGTGTGGTTGACCCTGTACAGCCTTGTCTAATGCCACTACTTATTTCTATCTCTATTTCTTTATCCTTCCTTATCTTGATTTTTGTTTTATCTTTTTCATATATATTTTTCACACATTCTATTATCCTGCTGTCAATTTTATATTTCATTAATGTAGCGATTAACTTCTCTCTTTTCACTGATTCATAGGCCTTTCTGAAGTCAATCGCTGCCACAAATAACTGTTTTTTGTGTTTGTATGGGTTGTTGATGCAGTGTTGTAGTAAATATAGGTTGTCCTCCAGTCTCCTTCCCTTTGTAAATCCTGCTTGCTCTTCTTTGTCCTCTCCATTAAGCTTTATGTGTTCTTCCAATGGTTTTGGATTATATATAATAAGTTTTATGGTTTTTCTTTCAAAATTTTCATAAACAGCTTATACATTTGTTTTGTCAGAGATATGGGTCTTAAATCGTTCACTTCTGGTTTACTCTTCTTTGGGATCAATACTGTATTTGATTCTTTCCAACTTTCTGGTATTTTCCCACTATTTAGTATTTTATTAAAACATTTCTTTAAGTTGTCTCTACAAATCTTGCTGTTACTCAATGCTTTTACTAGCTCTGGTTTGATCTTGTCAGGTCCTGCTGCTTTACCATTTTTTATGCTTTTTATATGCTTAACTATATCCTCTTCAGATATTTCCGTTAATTAATTTTTTTTACATTTGCTTTTCACGGTGTATGCCATATCCATGTGTTCTCTCAGTATGTTCTGTACGTCATCTTCTTCTCCCTCCATTAGTCTTTCATACCTTTCCCTTTCTTCTCCATTCCAGATCATCTGTAATCTGTTTTCATTTCGTTTATATATACTCTCCCAGTATCTAATTATTTCCTCTTCCGCCTCCTGTGGTGGTAGTCTTTTGCCTTCCTTGTATACCTCTATATCTTCTATCTTGTTTATTTCCTTTCCCTTTAATTTGTTTATGTTCTCCCAGAGTTTACTCCCTGGATTCCTGTTCTCTCTAATTTCCCGTGTTGTCCTCTCTTCATGTTTGAACATTTCATTCTTTATCAACTTTTGTACTTTTCTTTTTTTCTTGATATCTCTCCCATAACATCTCCTTGTTGTTTGCCTCAGTAGTATTCCTCCTCTGTCTGTTTAGTGCCTTCCTGTTCTTGATTTCCCTCTTTATTTCTTCTGTAATCCATGGTGGCTCCTTATCTTCCTTATTTAGTCTCTCCTTTCAAATTTTTCTCAGCAATTTCTTTCATAATTGCTTCTAACTTTTCTATACAGGGAGGTCCCGTTATACGAGCATTCGATATACGAGAATCCGATGATACGAGATGTGTAAATTAGGGTCTATTTTCAATATACGAGATCTAAAATCCAATGCTACGACATTCAAACTGGGGTGAGTAAAATTACCAAGCTATTTACTAAAGTCAATTACAAATTATTTACTAAAATTATAAAGTAATTTACTGACTATATGATTTTACCCAAGGTTGTACAATAATCAATCTGAAAATATGATAATTCTGGTGGCTCGGTACGACAATGTGGCCTACAAAATTTCACATCCCAGGACGATGTACAATGATTCAGATGCGCAGAGACGAGTTTGTGGGCAGTGGAAGAGGTCTGCGCACCCCTCCCTTGTCCCTTACCTACCCCAAAGCCATATGAAGAGTTCTGGCAAAGTCCGACCTGAAATTCATTCTCTTGCGTCATGACGTCACCGCGAGTCCACAGTAGGTAGGAGCTGCCGCTCGGCATGTATCATAATGTATCTTACAGCATCTAATGTTCAGCTAAAGTATTACAGATATTTTTGGAGAACGCAAAACAAAAAATCTTTCATGTTTGTTGTGTTTGCTAGTTTATTTTAGCTTTAAAAATGTAATTTTTTTAATTTTATTTATGGGGTCCTGGAACCAAACCTATATTTTACCATTAGTTATGTGTTTCGTTATACGAGATTTCGCTTTACGAGCATGCCAGGTGGAACCTAACTGCTCGTATCTTCGGGACCTCCCTGTATTCATGTTCTGTTCTTCTAAGAATCTCTTTTCTACTTCCCTTACAAATATCAATAAGGATTCTTCATCTTTCTTATAGTATTCCACTCTTCTTTCCTCTCCCAGTCTTCCTCTCTCCTCTTCTCCAATCAGTTGTACTTGTAACATGTTATGATCAGATATATCAGTTCTTCATTTTTCTTCATCTCTTTCCATATCAATATATTTCTCATATAGCTTTTCGTTCACCATTGCATAATCTATTACGCTCATTTTTCCTCCACTTTCCCAGGTATATGTTCCTTTACACTTTATATCATTGTTGAGTAGTATTAGTCCAAACTCTTCCATCCAGTTGATCACCATATTTCCTCCTTCATCTAACTTCTGTGATCCCAAGAATCCCACATGGCTATTAAAGTCTCCAATAACCATAAATCTTTCGTCTTCCCTTTCCTTCATTAGTTTCTCCATCTCCCGTTTCATACTCAATCTCTTTTTTTTATCTTCTTTATTATTACTTGGAAAATACACTATAAACAAATGGAAACTATACCCTTTCACTGTACATATTGTGTGTAGTATATCTTTATTTTTGCTTTCACTTCTTATCATTTCTATGTCATCCTCTTTTCTTGTTAGAATCATTAGACCTCCTCCTTTTTTCTCCTTTTCATCTCTCATACTAAAGTACCTTAAATGATCTGAAATTCTTATTTTATCTACCTTTAGCCGAGTCTCAGTAAGGCACAGTATTGTGTTCTTATCTATAAGATTTTCTACCTCAGAAATCTTCACATTTGTTAGTCCTTGTATATTTAAACATTTTATTTTTATACACTTACTTGTTTCTTTATTCTTTTTGGCTTCTTTAAATTTTCTTATCTCTTCTCCTGTCTTACTTCTTAAAAATTTCTTTTACATATTGCTTCCTTCTTAATATACAATCCAGTTTCTCCGGCATCCTTTCTTCTCTTCATCTCCTCTCTGAGTTCTTGGTCTTTCTCTCTCTGTCCTCTTGTTAGATCTGGTGCAATAATCACCTTTCTAAATACCTCCAATTCTTCTGCTGATTCATCTGCATACTGCACCTTCGGGGCACTAGAGGCTGTGGCACCACAGCCTGCACGGCCCCATCAAACCCCCAACAACAACAACAACCTGCAGTGATGTCGCCAGCCGCCATATATTACAAATTATAGCATCACTACTGATTTGTATGTGCCACTGAAGATGATACACAGTAGTTTATATCATGACTGTATAATCTACCCTGTTTCAGCATTGTTTTATGCTTTGTATCTGCAAGTATATACGGTTTTTAATTTCCGTACATTTTACTAGTTTTTTTCGGGCAACAACGACGGCGGGAGGACACTCACGAGCATAAACATTAGATGGCGACCTTAGTGTAGCCCCTTTACCAACGTCGCCACTCAGTTTTTATTTTGGTAATTGTTCATTTATAGCCATAATATGACACAGATGAAGACACAAAATGACACAGACTCTCCAGATAGCCCCTTCTAACTTTCCTGAAATCATGGATGTAGAAATGTAAGTATTAACGCCACCAGAGACGTCTGTAAATAAAAAAGAAACATTGTCCTGGCGACTTTAGGGTATCATTCTAGTGTTTGCCCATACGCCCCCTCTCCCACAAAACAAGCTTGGGGACCTGGGGGAATGCGGGATATTTAGCTGGGGTACAAAATATGCGTCGCAACCACATAGTTTTTGAGTTAGGGGTGTTAAAAAAAATTAAATCCCTAGATCTAGGGAAAATTCATTGGATTTCTTCAGAGTCCAGAGACGTGTGAACCTGACGATCCTCACAGAACGATGACCGAAGTGTCGAGAACCCCTCCAACCCCCCGCTACCGTAGATAACAGTAAAGTCGCCACCTGCAGTCATGTCGCCAGATGCCAAATATTACGAATTATAGCATCACTACTGATTTTCATGTGCCACTGAAGATGATACACAGTAGTTTATATCATGACTGTATAATCTACCGTTTCAGCGTTGTTTTATGCTTTGTATCTGCAAATATAACTGTTGAGCATTTTGCTTCTCAAGTTTTTCTTCACGCGACGACAAACAGTAGCTGATCACCTTTCGGGCGGCAGGACACATGACTTGCCAGATCTTTCAAACTTGAATAGAATTTGTTTTCACGTTGGCAGTGGAATTTTTTTTATATCCAAGCATCTTCCGCAGCTAATATATATAGACTTATTTTACTTTACCTCTAATTTCCCTGAACTCCCCAGAGTGACGACTCAACTGGGTAACAGGAAGGTTCGACGGAATGAGTTTTCGAAAATACCATCGAAACTTCCAACTTAGTGCATCGTCGAATCTTCCAAGTCAGCGCCGTCGAACCCTCTCATTCATTCCCTTCATAATATTTTAGATCTTTCATCATGCGCAATTTAACATATCGTTGATATAAATTTTTATTTGTTTGTTAATTTGATATTATAATTGAAAATTGAATAATTTGTAAACTTCCCCACAAACTGAGGTGCCATTTTCTGTTGTCTAAAACTGTGAACATCAGGAGGGAACTGCTTTAGCCTGAGGATGAAGCCGCACAAACAGTACTGTTGTTCATTGATTATTAGTCCTTATCGCTAATTGATTTTATTAAATACAATATTAATGATAGGCAAGCTAAGTTTGATGGGTGTTACCACGTTAAGGTGGGAAACAACGAAGATATAGGGAGATCTTGGCTGTATATGCTTTTCACTTTAATTTTGGTGGGCAATGATAGGCCTATAGTAACCTTGTATTTTATATTAATCCTTTCAATGACAAAATACCTTTAGGGTTTTACTCTATGATAGACATATTGGAAGTTTCGATGGAGTTCGACGGTTCCGTCGAAACCTCCATTTTCTACCGTCGAAAGTGCATTCCATCGAAACTTCCTGTAATCCTCAACTGTTGGGTTAAAATACTAGCTGGCGACTTTACTGTAGTAGGTATAGCAAGGTCGCCACTCGGTTTTATTTTTGTAATTTGTTCATTTATAGCCCTAATATGACACAGATGAAGACACAAAATGACACACTCTCCAGATAGCCCCTTCTAACTTTCCTGAAATCATGGATGTACAAATGTAAGTATTAAAGCCACCAGACGTCTGTAAATAACAAAGAAACGTTGAACTGGCGACTTCACTGTTATCTACGGTAGGTGGTTAGGTTAGATTTATTTAGGTTAGGTTAGATTTGGTTAGGTTAGGGTAGGTTAGGGTGGGTTTAGATTTAATTAGGTTAGATTTAGTTTGGTTAGCTTAGGTTAGATTTGGTTAGGTTAGGTTATCAGTGGGTTAAAGCCGTCCGCTAGGTTAGGTTAAATTTGCCTAGATTAGGTAAATTTTGGTTAGGCAAATTTCTCTAGATATAAGGAAATTACCCTAGATCTAGGGAATTTTACCCCCCCTACACAACTCTTAAATTACGTGTTTCCGACGCATAATTTGTTCCCCACCCGAAAACCCCGCATTCCCACAGGTCACTGTGGGAATGCGGGGTCACTGTGTCACAAAGGTCACTGTGTCACAAAGGTCACTGTGTCACAAACAAGTCTGGGCGAAGTGGGAGAGTATGGGCAAATACTAGAAATTTACCGACTTTAGTGTTATCTACGGTAACTCAAAAACTATGTGGTTGCGACGCATATTTTGTACCCCAGCCAACTATATTGCATTCTCCCAGGTCCCCAAGCTTGTTTTGGGGAGAGGGGAGAGTATGGGCAAACAATAGACATATACAAAAGGGAAAGGAATATAAAACTACCGTGCAATTTTAATGTAGCTACCAAGAAACAGATATCTTGTAAGTTATTATGCTGTCTTAAACATTTTGAACACTTACCACTTTCCTTTTCTCCTCTAACGCTGCCAGATATACATCAATGTTTTCAGATTTCACTGTATATTCAGGTTCATCATCTTCACAAAACTAAAAAAAAAAGAAACAAAACCTTCCCAGCACTGGTCCTCCACCTTCTCAGCTCAGCTGTTCGGAGCAAGCCTTACAGCAGGAGCAGTGTTGCCATACTAAATTTGTGTACACTTGACAAACTATGGTAAAATAAATCTGTAGAAATCTGCATTCATAGCGGCGTAGATCTATAAAAAAAAAAAAGCAGTACATTTATGTGAATACGTATGGATACTCTCTCTCTCTCTCTCATCAAAATGCATATGTGGAAATTATACATATTTAATTCGGACATTTTATCATACACGACGACCAAGGAACCAATGAGAAGATGGGCTGCTAATCATGGAGCTATAATATTATACCTCCAGGCTGCTATAATGGACAAATTCACTGTATATTAAGATCCCGTTCCAAATGTCCATAAATCTTAATTAGATAGGTAATTTACGAACAGATGGGTGCTAACTAGAGTACCTTAATATATAGAGTAGTGACAACTCGATTTGTGGGCGCCATCTTGGTGCCAAGGCCTCTTCTTTCACCCAAGACCCGGGGAAGTTATCAAGGCATGACCCCGCAGTATATCATGTTATACATGTATAAAGGATAGACTGTTATCTTCGGAAATGCTTGTTCTATAAGATTATCACATAAAACACAGTAAAACACATTAAATAAAGGTCATTCTGAGATTCTGAAGAAATATGATGAACTTAACATTCGAATGTTAAGTTCATCATATTTCTTCAGAATCTCAGAATGACCTTTATTTAATGTGTTTTACTGTGTTTTATGTGATAATCTTATAGAACAAGCATTTCCGAAGATAACTGTCTATCCTTTATACATGTATAACATGATATACTGCGGGGTCATGCCTTGAGAACTTCCCCGGGTCTTGAGTGAACGAAGAGGCCTTGGCACCAAGATGGCGCCCAGTAGCGTTTAACATAGGGCCTATGAATGGCGTTACCCTCTTTTTAGAGATACCCTAGTGCTAACTAGAGTACCTTGAATAATACCTTGAATAATAGAGTAGTGACAACTCAATTTATGGGCGCCATCTTAGTGCCAGGGCCTCTTAAGAACATAAGAACATAAGAAAGCAAGGAAGCCACAAGAGGCCGTGAGACCTACACGAGGTAGTTCCTGTTACCTAACTATACCTATATCCACCTCTCTTTCCCATCCATGAATTTATCCAGACTCCTTTTAAAGACCCCAATAGACTCCGCATTGACCACCTGACGACTTAGTCCATTCCAGTTAGATCTTCCAGCTATTTCCTCCTCAATCCTAACATGTATTCCAGGATAGACTGCCATGATATAAGTATTTAATGATATTTGTGGAAGAAACATTGAGCAGAAATATTTGTAGTAGCAGGATATTTTTGGACAAGATTTATGCATCTATGCTGAGGATATACACAAGAATTCCTAATAACGTCCATGCATGTAGAACACTTTCTTAGTAAAGGACCTCTAGAATTGAGCAGTAAATGAATTTTGTGCCATTATTATTAAAAATGCAAGAATAAATATCTATTATATACGTATTACTGAATATCTCGATAGTCAGGTTGCCGGAGATCAGACCATGAACTTCCATCCTCAGCTTTTCATACTCATAAAGCCTTTGTCTGCTCCTTTCTTCATTGCTATCCTCCTATCAATCCAGTTCATGGCTGCATCAAGGCCAGCTGAGTTGCCAAGAACTCAGTGTATTTGGAATGTACTTCTGACATTCTCCACACCCCGTAGAGTGAAGCAGAGCCCTCCACAGGACACTCAGGACGCGGTGGGGGTCGGCTCACACAGCTCCGACAGAGTCCCCACAACCTGCTGGAACTTGGCGTGGCATTCCTCGGAGCTTGCCACCGCCCCCTTGCTGCCCCACAAAAACTTCAGGTGGAACTCTGTGCGGAACATGTCAATGGTGAGCTTGTCCAGATTGTTGGGGTCGGGCAGGATGTGTTCTGCATTACGGCGGTAGAGGTTCAGGTCCTGGTTGACGACTCTGGCTTCCTGGAGGTGGGAGACCAGCATATGCAGGCCATAGTCTGAGGCCGTGCTCTCCTCCCATTGCAGTATTGACGAACTATGTCTGTGCATGCCGTAGATGTCGTTGAGATCCCTCTCGCAGAGCAGCAGGAAGGGCAGCAGGTGGGGGATGGTGGTGTTGGGCGCCTGGGCGTTGGTACACTCGTTCATGTGTAATGCCCGTTATTTGGAAGAGATAGGATGGGAATTCCTATCATACAATTCCCGGGTTATGTCCGTCAGCAATTCAATCTTTTCGTTTCTCGTGAAATTTATCTTCTTTCTTCCTATCTTCCATTTCTATCTTCCTTCCTTCCCTCACTCCCCCCCCCCCCGACATTCCGGGTACGAGTCAAAATTCGTGGGACACTTATTTCGCGATCAGTGATAACTAATGGATTCAAAGCTTTTCATCCTCCCCTCACCCGCCTATCAGATCAAGGAACACTCCTAGATTCTTAATATCCTTCAAACTAGACACAATAGTGACAGATCACGTTCATAAATGGATGTGTTAGTCGAGTTATTTGCTAAATTAAAAGTCGACCAAATTTATGGTTCGACTCCACTACCTCGTCTCTCAACAAAACGCGTTCGTATGCGTGAACGAACGAAAATAACACTTTCCCTGGATATTAGAGTAAAAATATTAAATTCTTCTATATCAAAGTAACAGAACTGTATTATAGGCAGCCCTTTCATAGGTACACTTGTTTCATTAGTTAATTAGTCATTCAGGGTCTATAAGCTCTTCAGGAGAGGCCAATATCATAGAATTCGAACAACCCCTTTCATCCCAACTTCACCTTAGCTACCACGAGGAGTCAGTCGTCTCTATACTTCATTGTAGGTAAGACCTCGGCACCTCGCTCCTGTTTCCCCCCTTCCTTGTTATATTATATCTATCTATATTTCTATATATATATATAGGTACAGTTGTTCAGTTTCACTAACGCATAGAAGGCCTGCCCCATCCTTATAAGTGTTATTAACGGAGTCGTCTCTACACTTCATTGTAGGCTTCGACGGGAGTCTCTCGCTCCTTCCTCTCCAGAAACCAGGCCACATGGTACAGTGAATCCCCACACCAACTCATTACTCTCACATTTTCTCCCCTATATATAATATTCCATGTATACCTATAGTGCTCAGTTGATACGGACATAGGTGGTAATTCTAAGAATGATTCTGTGAGGGAGGTTATGCTCTAAAGAGCTTGCCCGTTCCAAATTAGAGTTTATGTATGTGTCTAAGATCTCAAACAAGAGACATAATACTTCAGGATGAATAAATAGGATGATGTTTCAAATATAGTTCTTGTGTTTATTGCAAAAAAAACCCCAGGTGATTATTTTGTGTTAGGACAGTAATTCCCCACACTTCCAAAAGAGTCAGCCTTACTCGGTATAATTCCACGTATCAATCACGACTACCAAGATAAATCTAATATATATATCTATTCAAACATGCCCAGGAAGTAAAACCATTGAACTACTTGCCTGAGCTGGTGGCAGCACTTCCCCTTACCCCTTAACTCATACCCTTTCCCCTTAACCCCTACCCCTACCCCTTTCCCTTAAGTTCATTCCCATTTCAGTACTCTCTGCAGTGAGAAGTGTTCACACTATAATCAAATAGTGAAGTCATAAGACAAGTTTCAATTCTCAATTCAAGTTTAAATCAAGGAAAAATCCTAACCAAATTAATTCCATTCAAATAACAAAGGCACCAGGTATAAACCAACTTCATAGGAAAATCCTGGCAACACACATGGACTTCAGGGTGGACCTCAACTTGGACTCAAAGTTGTAGGCAGAGTCTGTACATTTTTGTCTCACGGTGTGCCAAGTGTTGGTGAGGCGTTGGATCTCGGGCAGACACAGGCCCAGCATGATGCCGGTGAAGCTGTACAGGTTGCCCATCGCCGTCTTGGTGTCCACGGCAACCTGGATCCAGCGGTAAATAATCTCGGCGCGCTCGTTCAGATCGTGCGTCATCAGTATTGTGACGGCCACCAATAGCTTCAAGCATTCCGTCCTTTCGATGAGGTCTGATCTGAGCTGAGACCCGTGAGGCAGAGTGATCAGCTCAATACCAGAGGTCACGCCGAGGCCGAAGTCATTCTCGGTGTTGCCGTTCAGCAGCTCCAGGTCCACTTGTGTGAGGTGGGCGGCCAGAACACTTAATTGAGCCGCTCTCCATCAGTGTGTTCTTGACTCCCTTGAGGGCCGTGGTGTCCAGGGGCTTGTTCTCTATACAGTTCAGCAGGAGGGTGCTGAAGTTCTCAAGGTCAAAGGCCGAGGAGGAGATCAGTTCCGGCAAGCTGAACAGCACCGTCTCGTCCACCACCGAGTCCTCCTCCAGCTGCACGCTGCCGCTCTTCGTTCACTCTAGACCCGGGGAAGTTCTCAAGGCATGACCCCGCAGTCTATCATGTTATACATGCATAAAGGATATACTGTTATCTTCGGAAATGTTTGTTCTATAAGATTAATCACACTTCATGTTTCGTGAGAGAGTCCGAGAGTAATACGCGAGCTGAGCGAGATATCGCATCTCTAACTGCTCGATTCTCTAGTAGATATATAGCTACGCTCTCAGAGATGAGAAGAGCGTTTCTCACGCCGCCAGGTTAATTTATTTAGTTAACCTTATATATTTTTTATGGTTACTATTGTAATTATTAGAAAAACGAAATATGGTAAGTGGAAAGCTAATAAAATTCTGCTTGTATTGATATCTTCCTCTTATAAGCTGTCCCCACAAAGTTATACATGACGACGAGTTTCATAGTGAATGTTAAGTTCATAATATTATATATCCAACTCTAGGCCTGTGTGTGTGTGTGTACTTCAGGAAAACCTGGCCTTGATCTAGATCTTTGAGTTGGGAGTCACCCTCGGTAAAGCCTTTGGTACGGTATCTTCTATATATATTAAGGTCCTAGCCTTGGCTCCGGCGTTCTCCGTCCACACGGCGCTACATCTGTTGTGAGGAGAAGCAAAAGGGGAAGAACAGTACCGTGGATAACAGTGAATGTCCGCCACCTGCACTATGTCACCCAGCGCCATATATTTACGAATTTATAGCATTACTACTGATTTTTATGTGCCACTGACGATAATACACAGTAAGTTTAATATTTTATCATGACTGTATAAAATCTAACTACCCTGTTTCAGCGTTGTTTTATCTTTTGTAGCTGCAGAGTATAGACGGTTTCAAATTTCAACTACCGTTTTTTTTTTTTTCGGGCGACGACGACAGCGGGTACACACTCCTAATAAAACACTAGTGGCGACTCTACGGTTGTATCTACTTTGTAATACTATTTTTGTCATTTGTTCATATTCTAGCCATAATATAACACACTATGAAGAACACAAAATGACACAGACTCTCCAGATATCCCCTTCTAACCGTTAGATACATTGAAGTCGCCGCCTACGTGAAGTCGCCAGGCGCCAATGTTTACAAATTATAGCATTTCCTAGATTTTTAATGTGCCACTGAAGATGTTACACAGTACTTTATATCATGACTGTATCATCTACCCTGTATCACGTTGTTTTATGCTTTTGTATCTCCAAATGATAAACTGGTTTTTGCGCATTATCTTCTCACTTTTTCTTCGCGCGATGACAGATAGTAAACAATAACCCAGCTAACCATCACCCGGCTGGGCCCTACGTAGGCCCCGTAGAGGCGGCGAACGGCAGGCCGCCGGCGCGAAATTTACCTCCGTCATCCCTCAGGAGGCCCGCTGGTGTATTTTTCGCCGGATAATTTACTATGTTGAAAATTAATGTACATAATTTTCAAGAATTGAATATTTTCTATGTGTTTAACATTTTGAAACACAGTTATATGATTATCTTGATGTAGTATTACATCAGTAGTGCAGCATGGCACTTGAACGTCAATCCTCCCGGAGGCGCTGGTACGTATGATTGTGTAAGTGGGGAAATATTCATTCATATTATATAATTAACTCATTAATATTAATGTATCTCAATAATCGGTACCATCACTATTATTAGTCTGTTCAAGCTATTAAAAATTGTCATAAAAGTTTTTATAAATAGTTTTAGGTAAATTATCAGATATCAGTTTTATTTCAAATATTTCCAGCTTATCAGGAACACCCCAGAGTACATTGGAAATAAAGATGAGATAACGTACTAGGACGGAGTTTTGCATGAAAAAGGTTTATCAGTTTGTCCTGTGTGTGTAGCTAGTATCATATAAAAATAACACTTGATTAAACCGCGCGAAGATTATTACGAATAACAAAGGTCCATATTTTCCCTTATTTCAATAACTTCCAACATATTATAACACATATCGATACCTCAACGGTACACCGAATAAAGGATATGTAGATGATGGAGGTATAACCATATGAATAATCGTCATGATTTAGAATAGGATTAATTATTTGAAATCTTTTCCCAGCTATCAATGTACTACACTGCCAGACGTACGATAGCCGTTACAAAAGGGTTTTAAAAAAAAAAAAAACCCACAAAAGGCCTAAACTGTCAGCCCTTAACCAGTCGATAACATAATGAGAAAACTTAGTTATAACATGTTTTCGCTCCTTCATTATATCGAAATAGACTGAATAATATAAATAATTGCAGTACGACACGTTTTTTTTAGGATTCCTTGACGGGCCGCCTGGTGCTGTGTCTGAGTGACAATAAATCAGTTACTTGGAAAACGCACGAGTGGGTGGATGTTGTTATGTTGTTCGCCGAAACCTATATCCTTCTACATGGCGTGTCACGCGTTCAGTTGTTAGCACGTACACCATCATGTAAACTCAATAACGAAAATGTTTTTGTACTTATGAAATAAACAAAGTCCGTAGCCAAATTATGAGCCTAGCAATCTCCTTTTCATCGTATTACTGGATAAAACGACACAGAATATTTCTGGTTAAATTTTTCTAAGGCATATTGCATTCTAATAGTATGTTTTTTATAAGTGTTGACAGCCCATTAGTCTATTAATCGGCTAAGGGGTTGTGCAACCCCTTAAAACATTATTATATCTGCAATATACTTAGAAAGTATAACCATAAATATTCCTCCTCAGTTTAATATAACAGCGTCAAATGGTCTATGCCCTACGGCGGCCGCTGGGAGGCGGGCCGCCGGTGGGCCTCTGAGCAAATTCCCAGCGGCCCTACCGTCGTACACTTCCGTCGGGCCGCCGATAAGACATACGGAGGGCCTCCGGAGGTCCCTCCGTCTTTTTGTTTGCTGGGAGCCTTTTCGGCGACAGGACAAGACTTGCCAGATCTTTCAAACTTGAATAGAATTATTTTCCAACGTGGCGAGGAATTTTTATATATCCAAATGTCATCTTCCGCTAGCTAATATATATAGAGACCTTGTTTTACTTTACCTCTAATTACCTGAATTCCTCCAGAGTGGCGACTCCAACTGTTTGGGTTAAAATACTAGCTGGCGACTTACTGGAGTAAGTATAAGTGAGGTCGCCACTCGGTTTTATTTTTGTAATTTGTTCATTATAGCCCTAATATGAAACACAGATGAAGACACAAAATGACACAGACTTTCCAGATAGACCCTTCTAACTGTCCTGAAATCATGGATGTCAAATGTAACTATTAAACGCCACCACACGGCTGTAATAACAAGAACGTCGAAATGGCGACTTCACTGTTATCTCTACGTACTTTTCCTGAATCCTGATTGTAGAAATGTAAATATTAACGCCACCACAACGTCTGTAAAACAGAAAAAAAAGTTGTCCTTGCGACCTTTACTTTAATCTACGGTTAGGCAGTGGCGCTCGTGGCATAGGTCTGCGGAGTGCAGCACCCCCAGACACCTCACTGCCAGGTGGGTATGATGTCTTTAGAGACACAAGCAGAATTGATACACTCTACAAAATATTCATAATAAAAAAGTTTATTATATGTTTAAAATTTTTTTTTTGTTTTTTTTTTTTTTTCATACGTTACTAGTGAATTTTCATTAAAACCAGACCAAAATGTAAGTTACTTTTCATATTTGCTGTACGACTTATGTCTGTGCTGCTTGCCGCGCCACTTGTGAACTCAAAGAGCTCAGCCGAGCCACTTTTAGTTTCGTCCCCCAGCTTTTTGTCCCTCGTTTCCCATGCGTGTAGACGGTGGTGTGCATACTTAATTACCTCTGGCCACAGGAGGAGTATGGTGTCAATACTTACCTGGCACAGGAGAAACCGCGATCCTGAAGGGGTTTTCCTCGGGGAGAGCCCCACCATTGCACTCCGGCGGGGCTGACCCCCTGCGATTAACCCCAAAATGGTGGTTAACTGGAGTGCAAAATATTTGTTAGCGGGGATTGCGTTCGTGCATCCCCCTTTTTGTTGAAGTAAAAAAAAAAAAAAAAAAAAGACGTGTGGTTAAATCGTGGCTTTCTTGAATTAACCTATGACGATGGAAATCCGTGAGTATTTGGCAACCATCTCAACTTATCCCAGCTGAGATTAACTGAAAAGACTGAAATCAGCGCTACTGACTTATTTCAGTAATACTGTAGTCTACTATCCCACCTCAGCCATCCCCTCTACTGCCACCCCCACCATCCCTTCCTACCACCACCACTACTCTATGCCCTGAATCCGTGAACACCAACTACAACTCATACCTGAGATAGTTAAAATTTGTGGTATCGTACTGTTGTGGGAGCTTGCGGGTCCGGTCATCACATGAATACGGGGTCCCATCACTGGGGGGCCCCCCTGCCTCTCATTCTCTCTCCATACGTGCTCTCCCAAGAATTCTCCATGAATTCTTTTACACTCTCAATCAAAACGACTGTCACTCTCCACCAGCACACAATCCAAGAACCCCAGCAAGGTACTCCCTTTCCAACACACTCTGTCTCTCATCTCTTCTCCATTCTTCCACTCTGAGACCTTCCTACCACTACCTCCCAACATAGTTGTTCTAGCATACCCATACACCGTTTCATATTCCAGCATCAAGTGCTTCCCACGATTCATCCACTTCCTGTCACACACCCACCCCACACCTTGCTGCCCATTCTTCCATCTGTACATACGACTATTTACCTCCAGCGACTTGTCCTGGCCTTCCTTTGAAAAAAAAAAAAAAAAAAAGAATTTTTAAATCCACTCCATAGCCAACCATCAAGAACCTTACATACCATGCTGTTCCTTTCTTCCGCTGTACCATTCCAGGTTGATTTCTCACTCATTCCCCTCAGCATTCTTCTTCCCTTTCTCTTCACTACATCCTTATTTGTTCCCTGTTTGCACACAGCCATACTCACACGTCTCCCTCACTCCTGTCACAAACATTCCCAGTTCACCGTCCACCTTTCACTTTTTACTGAGTCTTTCATCCACTTCCCATACATATTCCAGTCCAACCTTACTGCCCATTGCTGTCATCTATTCGTTGCGTCTTAGCTCTGTACCTCGTCCTGGCCTTTGCATCCTCTCTCGAACGTGTTCCATCCCTGTTCTCCTCTAATACCTTCACAGCCACAAACCTATTGCACCTAATGCAATTTTGCCTGCTTTGTTCTGTGTAATTATATGGAGCTTAGATAGTTTAAAATAGCTGTTCTAATCGAAAACCTATAATACCATATTTGGAATTTCTCTATCAAAAAAAGGGCTGAAATAGATTTCCCTTTTTGACCTTTTTTAGCACTTCAAAATACATCAAACACTTGAAAAAACGTTGTGTTTAGGATTAAAATTGATACCTAAATTTCATGATAAATAATATATTTCGGTAAGTAATTTTTGTAAAATGTAGTTGTGGCACATATCAAGCTATTTACTACAGATATAAAGGAATATACTTCAATTTGGAGAAAAAAACCTCTTCACTGATACTAGCTAAAATCATTTGAAAACACTACATTTTATGGTATATAGCAATATGATATAAAACTACTTGTATATATACCAATAACAACACAGTTTAGCAGAAACTATGAAAAACGCTTGCATATACCGTTATCATGACATAAATAACCTCTTACTCTTCTATTTATGAGATTAATGTAATGAACGCTAATTATAGGTGCAAATTATTCTAACAAAGAGGATTGGTTGCTTCAATTTTGTAGGAGAAAAAGCTATATTTCACCGGATAAATAGCTTAAATAATGGAAAGACCCATTTTGAGGGTATAACGCATCATCATAAAGGTATAATTCCTTTATTTATGATATAACACAACATTTACAAGAACCTTTGGAAAAAACACTGTAATATACAATTGTATCACAATATATAGCCTCAAAAACCTTTTTAATAAGCATATACAGTAGTTTAAATAGCATGCTCTATCGAACAACTATAATACCATAAATTTTGAATTTCTCTATAAAAAAAAGGGCTTATAATGCAATTTGCGACATTTTTTAGCACTTCAAAAATACAGTAAAAACACTGTGTTTATTAGGATTAAAATGGGGATACCTAAATTTCATGATAAATACATATTTTTAGTATTAATTTGAATAGTGTGGTGTGGCAAGTATCGAAAGCTATTTACTACAGATTATAAAGGAATATACTTCATTTGTGAAAAAAAACAACTTTTTCACTGATAACTAGCTAAATTCATTGAAACACTACATTTTATGGGTATATCGAATATGATAAGTAAAAAACTAATACTTGTATATATACAATACACTACAGTTTACAAGAAACAATGTAAACGGCTTGCAATATACCGTTTATATGTACAATAAATTAACCTCTTACTCTTCGATTTATTAGATTAATGTAAACTATGCTACTTTATAGGTTCAACTTATTCCTAAAAGAGATTGGTTGCTTTCAATTTGTAAGAAAAAGCTATATTTCACCGAATCATAGCTTTAATCATTGAAAAGACCAAATTTTGAGAATAAAAGCATTATCATAAGGTAATTCCTTTGATTTATGATATACATTACAATTTACAAGAAACTATGAACAACACTGTGTAATTACAATGTTATCACAATATATAGCCTCAAACTCTTTTATAAGCTTACATAGTTGAAAATAGCATGTTCGATATCGAAAACAACTATATCCATATTTTGAATTCTCTCGGCAAAAAAGGGCTGAATATGTCAATTTTTGAACAATTTTTTAGCACTTCAAAAAATAAATATTACATTAAAACACTTGAAAATACTTTGTTTTTAAGATTAAAATGATACCAATTTCATGATAAATACATATTTTTAGTATTAATTTTGTAACATGTAGTTTGTGGCGAAATATCGAAGCTATTTAGCTACAGATTAAAGGAATATACTTCAATTTGTAGAAAAAACAACTCTTCCCTATTAACTAGCTAAATCATTGAAAACACTACATTTTATGGGTATGATAGCAGATGAATAAGTAAAACTACTATTGATATATAACACTACAGTTTACAAGAAACTATGAAAAAACGCTTGCAATATACCGTTTATATGACAATAAATAAACCATCATTACTCCTATATTTATTGTTAATTGTATTGTTGCTACTTATAGGTTTGCAAATTATTTTTCACCGTAAATAGCTTTATATCATTGACAATAACTCCATTTTGTAGGTATAAAGCTTTAGCATTATGTAAATTCCTTTTTTATGATATATACCTACAATCTACAAGAAACTATGAAAACCGATTGTAATGTACAATTGTATCACAATATATAGCGTCAAACTCCTATTATAAGCTTACAGTAGTTTAAAATAGCATGTTCTATCGAAAACAGGTATAATACCATATTTTGAATCTCTCTATCAAAAAAAGTGCTTAAAAATGTCGAAAATTGACATTTTTAAGCACTTCAAAAATACATTAAAACACGTTGTTTTTAGCATTAAAATTGATAACTAAATTTCATGATAAATACATATTTTTAGGTATTCATTTTGTAAAATGTAGTTGTGGCAAATATCGAAAGCTATTTAACTACAGATATAAGGAATTTACTTCAATTTGTAGGAAAAAAAAACTCTTCCCGGATAAGTAGCTAAAATCTTTGTAAACACTACATTTTATGGGTATATAACAATATGATAAGTAAAACTACTTGTTTATATACAATAACACTACAGTTTACAAGAAACTATGAAAAACGCTTGCAATATACCGTTATATGACAATAAATAACCTCTTACTCTTCTATTTATTAGCTTAATGTAATGAAAGCTACTTATAGGTGCAAATTATCCTAAAACGAAAATTTGGTGGGCCTCATTGTAGGAAAACAGCTATATATCACCGGATAATAGCTTAAATCATTGAAAGAACACTTTGAGGGTATAAAGCACTTCATAATGTAAAGGCCTTTATTTTGATATACACTACAATTTACAAAAACTATGAAAAACACTTGTAATATACAATTGTATCACAATATATAGCCTCAAACACCTTTTATAAACTTACAGTATTTTAAAATAGCATGTTCTATCGAAAAAACTATAATACCATATTTTGAATTTCTCTATCAAAAACAGGGCTAAATAATGTCAATTTTCGACATTTTTTTACACGTAAAAAATACATTAAAACACTTGAAAAAACTTTATATTTAGGATTATAATTGATACCTAAATTTCATGATAAATACATATTTTTAGGTATTAATTTTGTAAAATATAGTTGTGGCAAATATCGAAGCTATTTAGCTACAGAAATAAAGAAATATATTTCAATTTGTAGGAAAAAAAACCTCTTCACTGATAACTAGCTAAAATCATAGAAAACACTACATTTTAAGGGTATATAGCAATATGATAAGTAAAACTACTTATATATATACAATAACACTACAGTTTACAAGAAACTATGAAAAACGCTGGCAATATACGCATATAGTCCAATAATAGGGACCTCTTACTCTTCCATATTTATTAGCTTAATGGTAATGTAGCTACTTATAGGTGCAAATATTATTCTAAAAAAAGAAAATTGTAATTTCAATTTGAGGAACACAGCTATATATCACCGATAACTAGCTAAAATCATTGAAAAGAACACATTTTGAGGGTATAAAGCATTATCGTAAGATAAATTCCTTCTATTTATGATATAACACTACAATTAACATGAGACTATGAAAAACACGTGTAATATATAATTGTATCAAAATATAGAGTCTCAAACTCCTATTATAAGCTTACAGTAGTTTAAAATAGCATTTTCCTAATGAAAAACAACTATAATACCACATTTTGAATTTCTCTAATCAAAAAGGGGCTGACTAATGTCAATTTCGACATTTTTTAGCCTTTCACAAAATTATAACACTTGAAAAAACGTTTTTTTAAGATTAAATTGATACATAAAATTATCAATGAAAAATACATATTTGAAGTTCCATAATTATTTAAAATATAGTGGTGTAAAAGTGCTGAATAATTCAAAATTTCGACATTTTTGAGGCTTTCAAACTACATTAAATACTTGAAAACGTTGTTTTAAGATTACAATTTGATACCTAAATTTCATGAAGAATACATATTTTCAGCTCATAACATTGTAAAATATGTTGTGTAGCAAGTGCTGAATAAGGTCAAAATCTCCATTTTTTTAGCCTTTCAAAATACATAAAATACTTGAAAAACTTGTTTTTTAAGATTAAAATAGATATCTAAATTTCATGAAAATATATATTTTTAGCTATTCATTTGTACAATATAGTTTTGTAGCAAATATCAAAAGTTTTTTTAGCTAGTTTTACTATACAAAGAAAATATACTTCATTTGTAGACAAAAACAACTCTTCACTGAATAACTAGCTAAAATCTTGAAAACACTACATTTTAATGGGTTTATAGCAATATGATAGTAAAACTATTGTATATATACAAACCGGCACAGTTTACAGAAACTATGAAAACGCTTGCAATATACCGTTAATCACAATAAATACCTCTTCTCTTCTATTTATTAGCTTAATGTAATGTACGCTACTTTAGATGCAAATTATTCCTGAAAAAAGGATTGTAATACTTCATTTGTAGGAAAACACTATCTATCACCGATAACTAACTAAAACCTTGAAAGAACACATTTTGAGGGTATAACGCATTACCTAAAGTAATTTCTTCTAGTTGATATAACCTACAATTACCACGAAACTATGAAAAACACTTGTAAATATACAATTGTTTCGAAAAAACAAGATAGATTATCAAACTCCTATTATAAGCCTTACAGTAGTTTAAAATAGCTTTCTTAACGAAAACATCTATAATACCACATTTTGAATTTCTCTTTCAAAAAAAGGCGGAATAATATCATTTTCGACATTTTTTAAGCACTTAAAAAATACATTAAAACACTTGAAAAAACGTTGTTTCTAGGATTATAATTGATCATAATTTTTTCCATGAAAAACTTTATATTATAAGCTCATAATATTGTATATTATGTTGTGTAAAAGTGCTGAATAGTCTAATTTCGACATTTTTTTAGCCCTTCAAATACTTAAAATACTTGAAAAAACGTTTGATTTTTAGGAATTACAATTGATACATAATTTTCATGAAAAATACATTTTTTAGCTCATAACTATGTAAAATAATAGTCTGTGTAAAGTGCTGAATATGTCGAATTTCGACATTTTTAGCAATTCAAATACATTAAAATACTTGAAAAATATTGTTTTAAGATTAAGATTGAATATCTAATTCATGAAAACTATATATTTTTTAGCTATTAAATTTTGTAAATAATCGTTTGTAGCAAATATCAAAAGCTATTTAGGCCTACAGATATAAGAAAAATACTTCAATTTGTAGAAAAAGAACTACTTCTTCACTGGATAATTATAGCTAAAATCATTGAAAACGACTACATTTTATGGGTTTATAGCACTATGATAGGTAAAACTACTTTGTATATATACATAACGCTAGTTTACAAGAACTATGACAAACGTTTGCAATATACCGTTATATCACAATAAATACCTCTTATCTTCTATTTATTAGCTTAATGTAATGTAATCTACTATATGCGCAAATTATTCCTAAAAAAAGATTGTATAATATTCAATTTGTAGGAAACAGCTATATATCACCTAATAACATCTAAATCATTGAAAAAGAACACATTTTGAGGGCTATAAAGCATTATCATAGGTAAATTCCTTCTATTATTTTATAACACTATAATTAAACAATAGACTAGGAAAAACACGTATATATAACAAGGGTAATCACAATATAGAGTCTCAACCTCTTATTAAAAGTTTACAGTATTAAATAGGCATTTTCTATACGTAAACAACTATAATACCACATTTTTGGATTTCTCGTTATCAAAAAAAGGGGCCTGTCAATAATGTTAATTTTCGCATTTTTAGCCCTTCAAAATACAATTAAAACGCTTGAAAACATTGTTTTTATTAATAAAAATTGATAACACAAATTGTCATGAAAAAATACGTATTTTACGATCATAATATATAAAATCATAGTTTGTGTAAAGTATTAAATAATGTCAAATTTAGACATTTGTTAGGCTTTCAAAAATAACATTAAAATAATTGAAAAAACGTTGTTATTAGATTAAATTGATACCTAAATTTCATGAAAAATACATATTTTAGCTCATAACACTGTAAAATATAGTTGTGTAAAAGTGCTGAATATGTCAAAGTTCAACATTATTAGCCTTATCAAAATACATTAAATACTTGAAAAAAACTTTGTTTGTAAGATCAAATTGATATCTAAATTTCATAAAATATATATTGTAGCTATTTAATTTTGTAAAATATTAGTTTGTAGCAATATCAAAGCCTATTTAGCTACGATATAAAAGAAATATACTTCAAGTTGTAGAAAAAAAAACTCTTCACTGATATAGCTAAAATAATTGAAAACACTAACATTTTATGTTTTTAGGACAAAATGATAAGTAAACTACTTGTAATTCTACCTATAGATGCTACAGTTTACAAAAATTTATGAAAAACGCTTGCAATATACCGTGTATAGAAACATAAATCACCTCCTACTCTTCTTTTATTAGCTTAATGTAATGTAAGCTAATCATAGGAGCCAATTATTCTAAAAAAGAGGATTTTGTACTTCTTATTTGTAGGAAAACCGGTGTATATATCACCGTAACTAGCTAATATCATTGAAAACCATTTGTTATGGTTTAATAAGGTCAATATAAATAAGTAAAAAACTACTTGTATCTATACAAAACGCTACAGTTTTACAGAACTCTGAAAAACGCTTGCATATACCGTTTATTATCACAAAAAGTAGGCTCCCTACTCTTCTTTTATTGGCTTAATGTATGTAAGCTACTTATCCGGGCAAATTATTCTAAAAAGGATTGTATACTTCAATTTGGTAGGAAAATAGCTATATTTCCCGATAACTACTAAAATAATTGAAAGAACACTTTTTTTGAGGGTATAAAGCAATTATCATAAGTAAATTCCTTTTATTAATGATATACATACAATTAACAAGAAACTATGAATACACGTGTAATATACAATTGTATCAAAATATAAGAGTCCCAAACTCCTATTATAGCTTATAGTAGTTTAAAATAGCAATTTCTTACGCAAAACAACTATAATACCACATTTTGAATTTCCCTATCAAAAAAGGGCTGAAAACGTCAATTTTTCGACATTTTTAGCCTCAAAAGTACTTTAAAACACTTTGAAAAAACTCTGTTTTAAGATTAATTGATACACACTTTTCATGAAAAATACTTATTTTAAGCTCATAATAACTTTAAAATATAGCTGTGTAAAAGTGCTGACTAATGTCAAATTTTCGGAACTTTTTAGCCTTTAATTAAAAAATACATTAAAATACTTTGAAGAAACGTTTTTTTTTAAGACTAAATGGATAACCTAAATTTCATGAAAATAACATATTTTAAGCTCATAAGATGTCAATATAGTTTGTGTAAAAAGTGTGAATAATGTCGTATTTAGATATTTTTTGAGCAATTCAAATACATTAAATATACTTGAAAAAAATATTACATAAGAACATAAGAAAATAAGGAAGCTACAGGAGGCCGCGAGGCCTACACGTGGTAGTTCCTGTAAGAACTACAATGTAACATTGTTTTTAAGATTAAAATTGATATTTAAATTCATGAAAAATACATATTTTTAGCAATTAATTTCGTAAAATATAGTTGTAGCAAATATCAAAAGCTATTTAGCTACAGATATAAAGAAATATACTTCAATTTGTAGAGGAAAAAAAACTCTTCACTGATAACTAGCTAAAAATCATTGAAAACACTACTTTTATGGGTTTATAGCAATATGATAAGTAAAACTACGATGCATATTACTATAACGCTACAGTTTACAAGAAACTATTAAAACGCTTGCAATATACCGTTATATCACAATAAATAACCTCTTACTCTTCTATTTATTAGCTTAATGTAATTTAAGCTACTTATAGGTGCAAATTATTCTAAAAAGAGGATTTTATACTTCAATTTGTAGGAAAACAGCTATATATCACCGATAATTAGCTAATATTATTGAAAACACTTAATTTTATGGGTTTATAGCAATATGATAAGTAAAACTACTTGTATATATACAATAACGCTACAGTTTACAAGAAACTATGAAAAACGCTGGCAATATACCGTTATATCACAATAAATAACCTATTACTCTTCTATTTATTAGCTTAATGTAATGTAAGTTACTTATAGGTGCAAATTATTCTAAAAAATGATTATATATTTCAATTTGTAGGAAAACAGCTATATATAACCATTAACTAGCTAAAATCATTAAAAAGAACACATATTGAGGGTATAAAGCATTATCATAAGGTAAATTCCTTCTATTAATGATATAACACTACAATTAACAAGAAACTATGAAAAACACGTGTAATATACAATTGTATCACAATATAGAGTCTCAAACTCCTATTATAAGCTTACAGTAGTTTAAAATAGCAATTTCTAACGAAAACAACTATAATACCACATTTTGAATTTCTCTATCAAAAAAAGGGCTGAATAATGTCAATTTTCGACATTTTTTGACCCTTCAAAAATACATTAAAACACTTGCAAAAACGTTGTTTCTAAGATTAAAATTGATACATAATTTTCATGAAAAATACATATTTTAAGCTCATAATATTGTAAATTATATATGTGTAAAAGTGCTGAATAATGTCAAATTTCGGCATTTTTTAGCCTTTAAAAAATACATTAAAATACTTGAAAAAACGTTGTTTTTAAGATTAAAATTGATACCTATATTTCATGAAAAATACATATTTTTAGCTCATAACATTGTAAAATATAGTTGTGTAAAAGTGCTGAATAATGTAAAATTTCGAATTTTTTAGCCTTTCAAAAATATATTAAAATTCTTGAAAAAATATTGTTTATAAGATTAAGATTGATATCTAAATTCATGAAAAATACATATTTGTAGCTATTAATTTTGTAAAATATAGTTGTAGCAAATATCAAAAGCTATTTAGCTACAGATATAAAGAAATATACTTCAATTTGTAGAAAATAAAAAAACTCTTCACTGATAATTATTAGCTAAAATAATTGAAAACACTAAATTTTATGGGTTCAAAGCAATATAATAAGTAAAACTACTTGTATATATACAATAACGCTACAGTTTACAAGAAACTATGAAAAAACGCTTGCAATATACCGTTATATCACAATAAATAACCTCTTACTCTTCTATTTATTAGCTTAATGTAATGTAAGCTACTTATAGGTGCAAATTATTCTAAAAAAAGGATTGTATACTTCAATTTGTAGGAAAACAGCTATATATCACCGATAACTAGTTAAAATTATTGAAAAGAACACATTTTGAGGGTATAAAGCATTATCATAAGGTAAATTCCTTCTCTTAATGATATAACACTACAATTAACAAGAAACTATGAAAAACACGTTTAATATACAATTGTATCACAATATAGAATCTCAAACTCCTATTATAAGCTTACAGTAGTTTAAAATAGCAATTTCTAACGAAAACAACTATAATACAACATTTTGAATTTATATATCAAAATAAGGACTGAATAATGTCAATTTTCGAAATTTTTGTAGCCTTTCAAAAATACATTAAAACACTTGAAAAAACGTTGTTTTTAAGAATAAAATTGATACATAAATTTCATGAAAAATACATATATGAAGCTCATAATATTGTAAAATATAGTTGCGTAAAAGTGCTGAATAATGTCAAATTTCGACATTTTTTTTAGGCTTTCAAAAATACATTAAATACCTGAAAAAATGTTGTTTTTAAGATTAAAATTGATACCTAAATTTCATGAAAAAATACATATTTTAGCTCATAATATTGTAAAATATAGTTGTGGTAAAAGTGCTGAATAAAGTCATATTTCGACATTTTTTAGCAATTCAAAAATACATTAAAAAACTTGAAAAAACATCGTTTGTAAGATTAAAATTGATATCTAAATTTCATAAAAAAATACATTTTTTTAACATTAATTTTGTAAAATATAGTTGTAGCATATATGAAAAGCTATTTAGCTACAGATATAAAAAAAATATACTTCAATATGTAGAAAAAAAACATCTCTTCACTGAAAAACTAGGTAAAATCATTGAAAACACTACATTTTATGGGTTTATAGCAATATGATAAGTAAAACTACTTGTATATATACAATAACGCTAAAGTTTACAAGAAACTATGAAAAACGCTTGCAATTTATACCGTTATATCACAATAAATAACCTCTTACTCTTCTATTTAATAACTTAATGTAATGTACGCTACTTATAGGTGCAAATTATTCTAAAAAGAGGATTTTATACTTCAATTTGTAGGAAAACAGCTATATATCACCGATAAGTAGCTAATATCATTGAAAACACTACATTTTATGGGTTTATAGCAATATGATAAGTAAAACTACTTGTATATATACAATAACGCTACAGTTACAAGAAAACTATGAAAAACGCTTGCAATATACCGTTATATCACAATAAATAACCTCTTACTCTTCTATTTATTAGCTTAATGTAATGTAAGCTAGGGTGGTGTGGGGGGACACCGTACTATTAGTGGAAAAATATTCATAAAAAATCCATTTTTTACCTGAGAGAGTGCACACTGTGCCCAAAACAAACTTCACAATATGGCCCACCTATGGTACCCTCATGAATACTTAACTCAGATAATAAGGGTCATTTAAGGTTTTATATAAATTTTTGGCACCTCGTCCGGTGTCCCCCCACGAGGGGGGACACCGGATCAGGTATGGGGGGCACCGTATGATATTTTTAAACTCATATACATCAAACATTATTGTGTTTTTTTTGCCTGAAATCAACATATATGCTAAGCCTAGACACCCACCATTATTATTAGGTGATGAAATGAAAGATAAGCTCATATAAAATAGCATTTATTAAAAGATAGGTCTAGGTATTTTTATGCTCACTATTCAGAAGTGCATCATGAAGGCATGCAGCGGGGGAAACACCTTCACCAGGTCAGCCTGCTTCTTGGTGATGCCCTTGGAGGTCACCAGGACACCCTTGCACTGTTCTGGATCAACAGAAGCTTCATCTAGGATGGTAGGGAAGGTGAACGTGTCTCGGGTGTTAGCGGACTTCATCCGGAGGAAAGAAAGGTTTAATTTTCCATCCTCCATGATTGCCAAACACCTGGGGCAACATAGCACACTAATGTGCCCACACCCCTTCCCTCCTCCAGCTTCAGCTGAACCAGAACAAAGTCCCCCACCTGTGATGTTTCGCAGCAAAAGGGTATGATGCTGCAGTCCAGGAGCCCTCGTCGTCCACCTCATCCGAGTACTCGGAGGAGTCGTCCAGCTGAAGTCGGACATCATCAACCTCCTCCTCGTCAGTGGTGTCTTCCTCCGGGACGGGCCCACAGACTTCTTCCGCTGTGGCCCCCTTCTTCTTTCCCAATGTTTTCTTTTCAGCCGCTGCCTTCTTTTTGTCTTCCAGCTTCTGCCTCTTCTCTGCCTTCAACCTCAGGTCAGATATTGCCTCCTCATTCTCGGTTAAAATGCAGGCCCGCACCCTCTTCCGTCCCTTTCCATAAGGACGAGGATTAGCCTTAGGGAACGGCCTGACACACTCTGGGGTTAAGTCTGTACTGTTGGGAGAAGGGTGGTCCTGGGGTGGCAGGGGCATCGTGCTCGGGCCCGGGGTGGCAAGGTGCATCGTGCTGGGGCCCGGGGTGGCAGGCTCTGTCGTGCTGGGCTCGGGGTGGCAGGCTTTGTC
The DNA here is from genome assembly GCA_016584305.1 of Chionoecetes opilio. Lineage (NCBI taxonomy): Eukaryota > Metazoa > Arthropoda > Malacostraca > Decapoda > Majidae > Chionoecetes > Chionoecetes opilio. Next base: position 22,519 of record JACEEZ010005499.1, on the reverse strand, counting down.
GTGCTGGGGCCCGGGGTGGCAGGGGGCGTCGTGCTGGGGCCCGGGGTGGCAGGCTCTGTCGTGCTGGGGCCCGGGGTGGCAGGCTCTGTCGTGCTGGTGCTCGGGGTGGCAGGCTCTGTCGTGCTGGGGCCCGGGTGGCAGGCACATCATCTAGCCTGGGAGACACAGCGGGAAGGGGTAGGCTATAGCTTCTGAGGTATGGCCTTCAGCCAGTCGCTCCTCTCCATCTGAACTTCCTCCATCAGAAGAAGTTGGAGTAACTTCACTACAAATTCTGGTGGTGCCGGTCGCTCGGTTACATGCGCTCCTACAAACACATCATCTGGGAAGATGTTGCGATTGAGTGGCCATATACCAGTCGCCCGGAAACCACTGAGAATGTTGGAGGGGGTAGTGGCTTTGGTCCATGCCTCAGAAGCAAACTCTGGCAACTTGTGGACTGTTATGTGCTCGTTAGGGTGCATGAGCGCGTGGTTTGTTCAGTAGGGCACGCAGGAATGTCTTAAAGGGACCAAAGACACTCACATCCAATGGCTGGAGTTTGTCTGTTGTATGGGGGAGGCAAGGTAACAATCACGATACATGCATTATCGCAAACTCAACAGGCTGAATGTTCATGTGACATTCAGCATTGTCCATGATCAGAAGAATCTTGTTCTCTACAGAAGAACAAGACTTCTCATGGAGATGCTGAAGTGTCTGCACGAAGCATTCACCATTCATCCAGCCACTAGGATGCAATATCCCTTTGGAACCAAAGATCGTGTTACTCATGAAAGCGGGATTCCATCGGCATCTGGGAATTATAAACCACTGGAGGGATGGACTGCCCACAGGGATTTATAATGCCCACAAACGTCATGCTGTCACCGCGTTCACGAGTTACCTGCGTGGCTACTGGCTGGCCTTTCGCACACACAACCTTGACTGGCTTCATAACAGTCGACAATGAACTCTCATCCAAATTGTATATCCGGTCCGGCGTGAATGTGTACTTCTCCAAAGCTAATGTGTAAGCCTTAAAGAAGGTTTCCACATTGACTTTGTTGAAGGCAACAATCCTGGCAATGGGGCATGCCTACCGGAGCCTTCAATACAAGGTTTGGATGACGGTTCATGAAGGCATAGTACCAGTCCCTTGTCGCCATTTTCTCTTTCTCCCAGGCAGCAGGGATGCTCTTGCTCCCACAAGCTATGGCATACTGGTACACCATCCTACGCACATCGTTCATGGGCAGGCCGTAGAAACATCTTGGCTGCGTGGATGGTATAATCAGCAAAGTATATTTCTTGTTGAGGGCTGAAAACCCTATTGCTACGGGAAGCAACAGCCATATAGGTAACTCCATCCGACAGCTCTTCGATAGATAGAAGGCGTCCTGTAAGAAAAGAATGAATTAGGACTTAAAAGGCCCTTGCTGGCAACAAAAGTTGACAAAAAAAATTAATAAATAGAGCGCTTGAAGGCATCCTTTAACAAAAGAAATTAATTAGGACTTAGAAGGCCCTTGCTGGCAATAAAAGCTAACAAAAAAATGAATAAATTTTAAAATCTATAAATCTAGAGACCCTTAAACTATCCCTGAGGTCTTTTTGCATGACCTCATCCCAGGGAGACCAAAGAAGACGTGGGATGAGGTCATACAAAAAGACCTTGGGGGGATATGGAACTAAATAGAGCAACTTACAGCAAGAGTTGTTTTCTTGATGTTGAATCTGGGCAGCGGCTTCTTTCAGGCTGCAGCTAGTGGCCACGCGGTGCTTAAAGGCAGCCTCCAGGTCAGTGCGGTCCATCTGCTTGTCGCTCTTCCTGACATATTTGCGAGGCATGATGACGGTGGGTGGCGGTAGGTTAGGTTAGATCTGAAAAGAGTTAATGACATTAGACATCATGCATAGTTAGGTTAGGTTAGTTTAGGTTAGCTTAGCTTAGTATTTTTTACAGTGTAGAGGCGATTCTTGCATGGCCACCAATTATTTTGGGACTATGAGTCTGGCAATATATGTGGGGGATCACCGAACGTCATGCCCCCAAAAATATGCAGTGTTAAATGTTTTTTTTTAACCATAAAAAATTAATTCTAGAATCATTCTAATAACATAAATCACTTATATAATAGTTAGTTCATGTGCTTATAGCATAATAACACTGATATAGCATCATAATTTAATACCAATCACCTTCAACTTTAACACCACAAAAAAACACTGTTCCATTTAATTTAAATGCACTAGTTCACCACCACCATTTAATATCATGCTAATATGCATAGTCAGTCACTTTTTCTTATGTTTTTCTAAGTATTTAAAAATATATAGATTTTCCAAAATCGTAGTGATGCGGGGATCACCGAACGTCATGCCCCGAAAATATGCAGTGTTTTAAAAGGTTTTTTTAACCATAAAAAAAATAATTCTAGAATCATTCTAATAACATAAATCACTTATATAATAGTTAGTTCATGTGCTTATAGCATAATAACACTGATATAGCATCATAATTTAATACCAATCACCTTCAACTTTATGCACAAAAAAAACACTGTTCCATTTAATTTAAATGCACTAGTTCACCACCACCATTTAATATCATGCGAATATACATAGTCAATCACTGTTTGTTATGTTTGTGTAGGTATTTGAAAAGATATAGCTTTTTCAAAATTTCACTGTACGTTGATCCCCCGCACTTCACCATACGTTGATCCCCCGCGCCACCAATTTTTTTGTAAATAATGCCACCGCGGCCTTTTTCGAAAGCATGCACTACTTTTTCACTCAATAACATGTCAATACGGTTATACCTCGTATTGCAACTTACCTCAAAAGAATCACGCCATCACAGCCGACATGAAACACTATATAAGAACGGCGAAAAGTAACAAGGAACATAAAGAAAAATAAAATTTCTTACCTGGTAAACACGGAGGTGACGCTGACGCTACCCTGTTGCTCGCATGTAGTTCACTGAGGGTGGCGCTGCATCCGTGGTGGCATGGTGGCGCGAAATTGAATTAATTTTCGCGTTGTAGCCTTCGTACGGTGATCCCCCCGTTCGGTGTGACCCCACCCCACCCTACTTATAGGTGCACATTAATTCTAAAAAAGGATTGTATACTTCAATTTGCAGGAAAACAGCTATATATAACCGATAACTAGCTAAATCATTAGAAAGAACACATTTGAGGGTATAAAGCATTATCATAAGGTAAATTCCTTCTATTAATGATATAACACTACAATTAACAAGAAACTATGAAAAACACGTGTAATATACAATTGTATCACAATATAGAATCTCAAACTCCTATTATAAGCTTACACTAATTTAAAATAGCAATTTTTAACGAAAACAACTATAATACCACATTTTGAATTTCTCTATCAAAATAAGGGCTGAATAATGTCAATTTTCGACATTTTTTAGCCCTTCAAAAATACATTAAAACACTTGAAAAAACGTTGTTTTTAAGAATGAAATTGATACATAAATTTCATACCAAATACCATAATATAATACCAAATATTCCGCAGGAGTTTGGCAGCATCAACCTGCCGCGGCAAACGGGCAATCACGCACCATCAGATTCGCTTATTTAACCTTAATAACTACACAAAACCTAACCCAAACCTATCCTAAATGTAACCTAACCTAAACCTAACCTAAAACTAACCTAACCTAGCTATTATATACAAATAACCTGCATGGTCTGTGGAGCCCGCCAACTCCTGCGGAATATTAGCCACCTAACCTCCTAACTGACCTCGACCCCCCCGGCGAGATTATTAACCTAACTGAACCTTAACCTAACCTCCTAAAGGGTGGGGGGGCCTCCGGACGGGGAGGGTGTGTGTGTATGCGCTATTAGACAACTATATAATGTATTCAATATGTATGTAAGTTTTAAAGGTTACACGGAAGTGGTCTAATACTGCACAGTATACTCAGCAAAATAATATATAGCAAACGTAAGTGGTAACGGCAGTAGCGTCCGCGCAGTTCTCGTCCATTATAACCAAACTTTGGGCCAGATTGACTTGCAATCATACTTTTCTGACCTAATTGGGGGGAGATGCGCCCCCCCAAGCCCGCTAGTTCACTAACCGAGCCTAGGCATTGCTTGGTAAAGATTTACAATGTGACTGTGGGTCCAGGTTCTCAGACAAATTCAATTTCTTTATTTTTTTTATTTAATACTTTACCAAATGGAGATAAAAAAATTTCGGATAATTTATAGTTTCACCCAACCAACGATTTTCTGATGCACCTTATGTTTTTCTGGTGTGTTTTTATGTGTTTTGAATGAATCTGCTAACCGTTTCTGTCGCAATCTTTTTTTTTTTTCTTTTTTTTTATATGACAAAAAAAAAAAAAAAAAAACTAAACCTAACCTTTACCCATACCTAACCTAACCTTTACCTTACTATAAAAAAATTAAAAAAATAAAACTTTATATAAACCAACCTAAAAATAAGAAGAAAAAAAAAATTGCGACAGAAACGGTTAGCAGATTCATTCAAAACACATAAAAACACACCAGAAAAACATAAGGCGCATCAGAAAATCGTTGGTTGGGTGAAATTAATTATCAGAATCCAGAGCCAGTCATCTATAATAATATAAGCGAAAGTGTGTGTGTGTGTGTGTGTGTGTGTGTGTGTGTGTGTGTGTGTGTGTGTGTGTGTCTGTCTGTCTGTCTGTTCGAAAGCATGCACTACTTTTTCACTCAATAACATGTCAATACGGTTATACCTCGTATTGCAACTTACCTCAAAAGAATCACGCCATCACAGCCGACATGAGACACTATATAAGAACGGCGAAAAGTAACAAGGAACATACGAAAAATAAAATTTCTTACCTGGTAAACACGGAGGTGACGCTGACGCTACCCTGTTGCTCGCATGTAGTTCACTGAGGGTGGCGCTGCATCCGTGGTGGCATGGTGGCGCGAAATTTGAATTAATTTTCGCGTTGTAGCCTTCGTACGGTGATCCCCCCCGTTCGGTGTGACCCCACCCCACCCTACTTATAGGTGCACATTATTCTAAAAAAAGGATTGTATACTTCAATTTGCAGGAAAACAGCTATATATAACCGATAACTAGCTAAAATCATTAGAAAGAACACATTTTGAGGGTATAAAGCATTATCATAAGGTAAATTCCTTCTATTAATGATATAACACTACAATTAACAAGAAACTATGAAAAACACGTGTAATATACAATTGTATCACAATATAGAATCTCAAACTCCTATTATAAGCTTACACTAATTTAAAATAGCAATTTTTAACGAAAACAACTATAATACCACATTTTGAATTTCTCTATCAAAATAAGGGCTGAATAATGTCAATTTTCGACATTTTTTAGCCCTTCAAAAATACATTAAAACACTTCAAAAAACGTTGTTTTTAGGATTGAAATTGATACATAAATTTCATGAAAAATACATATTTTAAGCTAATAATATTGTAAAATATAGTTGTGTAAAAGTGCTGAATAATATCAAATTTCGACATTTTTTAGGATATCAAAAATACATTTAAATACTTGAAAAACATTGTTTTTAAGATTAAAATTGATACCTAAATTTCATGAAAAAACATATTTTTAGCTATAAATTATGTTAAATATAGTTGTAGCAAATATCAAAAGCTATTTAGCTACAGATATAAAGAAATATACTTCAATTTGTAGAAAAAAAAACCTCTTCACTGAAAGTTAGCTAAAATCATTGAAAACACTACATTTTATGGGTTTATAGCAATATGCTAAGTAAAACTACTTGTATATATACAATAACGCTACAGTTTACAAGAAACTATGAAAAACGCTTGCAATATACCGTTAAATCACAATAAATAATCTCTTACTCTTCTATTTATTAGCTTAATGTAATGTAAGCTACTTATAGGTGCAAATTATTCTAAAAAAAGGATTGTATACTTCAATTTGTAGGAAAACAGCTATATATCACCGATAACTAGCTAAAATCATTGAAAAGAACACATTTTGAGGGTATAAAGTATTATCATAAGGCAAATTCCTTCTATTAATGATATAATACTACAATTAACAAGAAACTATGAAAAACACGTGTAATATACAATTGTATCACAATATAGTCTCAAACTCCTATTATAAGATTACAGTAGTTTAAAATAGCAATTTTTAACGAAAACAACTATAATACCACATTTTGAATTTCTCTATCAAAAAAAGGGCTGAATAATGTCAATTTTCGACTTTTTTAGCCCTTCAAAAATACATTAAAACACTTGAAAAAACGTTGTTTCTAGGAATAAAATTGAAACATAATTTTCATGAAAAATACATATTTTAAGCTCATAATATTGTAAAATATAGTTGTGTAAAAGTGCTGAATAGTGTCAAATTTTGACATTTTTTTGGCTTTCAAAAATACGTTAAAATACTTGAAAAAACTTTGTTTTTTAAGATTAGAATTGATACCTAAATTTCATGAAAAATACATATTTTTAGCTCATAACATTGTAAAATATAGTTGTGTAAAAGTGCTGAATAATGTCAAATTTCGACATTTTTTTAGCGTTTCAAAAATACATTAAAATACTTGAAAAAATATTGTTTTTAAGATTAAAATTGATATATAAATTTCATGAAAAATACATATTTTTAGCTATTAATTTTGTAAAATATAGTTGTAGCAAATATCAAAAGCTATTTAGCTACACATATAAAGAAATATACTTCAATTTGTAGAAAAAAACAACTCTTCACTGATAACTAGCTAAAATCATTGAAAACACTACATTTTATTGGTTTATAGCAATATGATAAGTAAAACTACTTGTATATATATACAATAACGCTACAGTTTACAAGAAACTATGAAAACCGCTTGCAATATACCGTTATATCACAATAAATAACCTCTTACTCTTCTATTTATTAGCTTAATGTAATGTAAGCTACTTATAGGTGCAAATTATTCTAAAAAAAGGATTGTATACTTCAATTTGTAGGAAATTAGCTATATATCACCGATAACTAGCTAAAATCATTGAAAAAAACACATTTTGAGGGTATAAAGCATTATCATAAGGTAAATTCCTTTTATTAATGATATACCACTACAATTAACAAGAAACTATGAAAAACACGTGTAATATACAATTGTATCACAATATAGAGTCTCAAACTCCTATTATAAGCTTACAGTAGGTTAAAATAGCAATTTCTAACGAAAACAACTATAATACCTCATTTTGAATTTCCCTATCAAAAAAAGGGCTGAATATGTCAATTTTCGGACATTTTTTAGCCCTTCAAAATACATAAGAACCACTTGAAAAAAAGTTGTTTCTAAGATTAAAATTGGATACATAAATTTCATGAAAAATACATTTTTAAGCTCATAATTATTGTAAAATATATGTTTGTGGGTACAATTGCTGATAATGTCAAATTTTCGACATTTTTTGGCTTTCAAAAATACATTAAATACTTGAAAAAACGTTGTTTTTAAAGTTACATTGATATCTAAATTTCATGCAAAATACATGTTTTTTTAGCTATAATTTGTTGTAAAATATAGTTATAGCAAATATCAAAGGCTTTATCTACAGATATAAAGACATATACTTCAATTTGTGAAAAAAACAACTCTTCAACTATACTACTAAAAATTATTGAAAACACTAATTTTATTTGGGTTTATAGCAATATGATAAGTAAAACTACTTGTATATATACAATAACGCTACAGTTTACAAGAAACATGAAAAACGCTTGCAATATACCGTTATATCACATAATAAATAACCTCCTACTCTTCTATATTAGCTTAATGTAATGTAATACTACTTATAGGTGCAAATTATTCTAAAAGAGGATTTTATCTTCATTTTTGTAGGAAAACTTATTATATCACCGAATAACTAGCTAATATCATTGAAACACTACATTTATGGTTTTATAGCAATATGATTATAAACTACTTGTATATATACATACGCTACAGTTTACAAGAAACTATGAACACGCCTTCAATATACCGTTATATCACATAAAATAACCTATTAATCTTATATTTATTTAGCTTATGTATGTAATCTACTTATAGGTGCAATTATTCTAAAAAAAAGGATTGTATACTTCAATTTGTAGAAAACATGCTATATATTCCCGATAACTATCTAAATTCATTGAAAAGAAACACATTTTGAGGTATAAAGCATTCATAAGGTAAATTCCCTTCTATTAATGATTAACACTACAATTAACGCAGAAACGATGAAAACACTTGTAATTACCATTGTATCACAATATAGAGTCTCAAACTCCTATTATAGCTTACAGTAGTTTAAAAATAACAATTTGTTAACGAAAACAACTATAATACCACATTTTGAATATCTCTATCAAAATAAGGGCTGAATAATGTCAATTTTCGAAATTTTATAGCCCTTCAAAAATACATTAGAACCCTTGAAAAAACGTTGTTTTTAGGAATAAAATGGATACATAAATTTCATGTAAAAATACATATTTTAAGCTCATAATATTGTAAAATATAGTTTTGTAAAAGTGCTGAATAATGTCAAAATTCGACATTTTTTAGGCTTTCAAAAATACATTAAAATACTTGAAAAAACGTTGTTTTTAAGTTTAAAATTGATACCTTAATTCCAGGAAAAATACGTATTTTTTAGCTCATAACATTGTAAAATATAGTTGTGTAAAATTGCTGAATAATGTCAAATTTCGACATTTTTTAGGAATTCAAAAATACATTAAAATACTTGAAAAAACATAGTTTTTAAGATTAAAATTGATATATAAATTTCATGAAAAATACATATTTTTAGCTATTAATTTTGTTAAAATATAGTTGTAGCAAATATCAAAGGCTATTTAGCTACGATATAAGAAATATACTTAATTTGTGGAAACACAACTCTCACTGATAACTGCTAAAATCATTGAAAACACTACGTTTTATTGGTTTATAGCAATATGATAAGTAAAACTAATTGTTATATATACACTAACGCTTACAGTTTACAAGACTATGAAAAACGCCTTGCATATACCGTTATATCACAATAAATAACCTCTTACTCTTTCTATTTATTACTTTTAATTTAATGTAAGCTCTTATAGTGCAAATTATTCCTAAAGAAGAGGATTTTTTCTTCAAATTTGTAGGAAAGCAGCTATATATCACCGATAACTAGCTCATATAATTTGAAAAACACTACACTTATTACTGGGTTTATAGCAATATGATTAGTAACTACTGTATACATACAATCAACGCTACATTTACAAGAAACTATGAAAAACGCTTGCATATCCGTATATCACAATAAATAACCTATTACTCTTCTATTATTAGCTTAATGTAATTGTAGCTACTTATAGGTGCAAATTATTCTAAAAAAAAGGATTTGTATACTTCAATTTGTAGGCACACAGCTATATATAACCGATAACTAGCTAAAATCATTGAAAAGAACACATTTTGAGGGTATAAAGCATTATCATAAGGTAAATTCCTTCTATTAATTATATAACACAACATTTAACAAGAAACTATTAAAAAACCGTGTAATATAAATAGTATCACCATATAAAGTTCAAACTCCTATTAGAAGCTTACAGTAGTTTAAATAGCAATTTCTAACGAAAACAACTATAATACCACATTTTGAATTTCTCTATCAAAAAAAGGGCTAATAATGTCAATTTTTCAACATTTTTTTGCCCTTCAAAAATACATTAAAACACTTTGAAAAAACGTTGTTTCTAAGATTAAAATTGATACATAATTTTCATGAAAAATACATATTTTAGCTCTAATATTGTAAAATATAGTTGTGTAAAAGTGCTGATAATTGTCAAATTTCGCATTTTTTTTAGCTTTTCAAAAATACATAAAATGCTTGAAACGTTGTTTTTAAGATTTAAAATTGATACTAAATTTCCTGAAAATACATAATTTTTAGCTCCTAACATTGTATGAATATAGTTGTGTAAAAGTGCTGAATAATGTCAATTTCGACATTTAATTAGCAATTAAAAAAATACATTAATAGACTTGAAAAACATTGTTTTTAAGATTAAATTGATATCTAAATTCATGAAAAGTACATATTTTTAGTATTAATTTTGTAAAATATAGTTGTAGCAAATATCAAAAGCTATTTAACTACAGATATAAGAAATATACTTCAACTTGTAGAAAAAAAAAACTCTTCACTGATAACTAGCTAAAATCATTGAAAACACTACATTTTATGGGTTTAAATAGCAATATGATAAGTAAAACTACTTGTATATATACGGGCAATAACGCTACAGTTTTACAAGAAACTATGTAAAACGCTTGGAATATACCGTGTTATATCACAATAAATAACCTCTTACTCCCTCTATTTAATAGCTTACATGTAATGTAAGCTAATTATGGTGCAAATTTCCTAAAAAAGAGGATTTTTTTTTACCTTCAATTTGTAGGAAAACAGCTATATATCACCGATAACTACTATATATTGAAACACTACATTTTATGGGTTTAGATCAATTGATTAGTAAAACTACTTGTATACATTACAATAACGCTACAATTTACAAACTATGAAAACTCTTGCAATATAACCGTTATGATCACATGATAATAACCTATTACTCTTCTATTTATTAGCTTAATGTAATGGTAAGCTACTTATAGGTGCAAATTATCTAAAAAAAAAGGATTGTAATACTTAATTTGTATGCCAACAGCTATAGTATAACCGATAACTAGCTAAATATTGGGGAAAAGAACCATTTTTAGGGTATAAGCATTATCATAAGTAAATTCCTTCTATTAATTAATAACACACAATTAACAAAACATTAAAAAACGTGTAATAACAATAGTATCACAATATAAAGTCTCAACTCCTATTATAATCTTACAGTATTTTACAATAGCAATTTCTAACGAAAACAACTATAATACCACATTTTGAATTTCTCATCAAAAAAAAGGGCTGATAATGTCAATTTTCAACATTTTTTAGCCCTTCAATTACATTAAAACCCTTGAAAAAACGTTGTTTCTAAGATTAAATTGATACATAATTTTCATGAAAAATACATATTTTAAGCTCATAATATTTGTAAAATATAGTTGTGTAAAAGTGCTGAATAATGTCAAATTTCCGACATTTTTTAGCTTTTCAAAATACATTAAAATACTTTTGAAAAACGTTTGTTTTTTAAGATTAAATTGATACCTAATTTCATGAACAAATACATATTTTTAACTCATAACATGTAAAATATAGTTGTGTAAAGTGCTGAATAATGTCAATTTCGACATTTATTAGCATTAAAAATACCATTAATAGACGTGAAAAAACATTGTTTTTAGATTAAAATTATATCTAAATTTCATGAAAGTCATATTTTTAGCTATTAATTTTGTAAAATATAGTTGGTATCAATATCAAAAGCTATTTAGCTACAGATATAAAGAAATATACTTCAACTTGTAGAAAAAAAAAAAAAAAAAAACAACTCTTCATGATAACAGCTAAAATCATTGAAAGCACTACATTTTATGGTTTTATAGCAAATATGATAAGTAAAACTACTTGTATATACCAATAACGCTACAGTTTACAAGAAACTATGTAAACGCTTGGAATATACCGTTATATCACAAAAAAAAAAATAAATAACCTCTTACTCCTCTATATTAAATAGCTTAATGGTAATGTAGCTAATTATGGGTGCAAATTATTCTAAAAAGAGGATTTTTTACTTCAATTTGTAGGAAAACAGCTATATATCACCGGGGGGGGGGATAACTACTAATTAATTGAAAACCTACATTTTGGGTTTATAGAAATAATTATAAATGTTTCTGAGTGTCCTCCGCACCATCGTTCCGTCGCGCGAAAAAAAACTAGTAGGGAATTTGAGAGCGTCTATACGTGCAGCACAAAGCATAAAACAATGCTGAAACAGGGTAGATTATACGTCATGATTTAAACTACTGTGCATCATCTCAGTGGCACATACCATCAGTAGTAGATTCGTAATTATTTGGCGGCTGGCGACATTATTGCAGCTGCTACTAAAGTGTTATTGCGGTAAAGGGTACCCGTGGAGGTCACTCCAGGTAATGCCACACCACACACACACACACACATGCACAGGGTACCTATCTGATCTGCACTCCCTCCTGCTGGATTGTACTGCCTATAGTATTGATAGAAACAGGACGTACGCCTATCTGTGTACGCCTTTGTGTGTGTTTGTGTGAACGTTGATGAAATGAACAAAGTGAGTGCATTATAACGCCTATTATAACGTATAAATATACCGATAATTTCAGCCAGAAACGGTTAAGTTAGGTTAAATGATACAGGTTAGGTTTAGGCGGGGGTTCGGTTCAGTAACAGCTGATATAAGAAAAAAAAGAAATGTCTATACTAACGGTAATTGAGAAGTGGAGCAACGTTGCGGGGCGGGGATCCCCCCCACCTGTAAACAAAACAATATTTTTCCGACAAAAACAGTGCCAGAATTCTTCCATCACATCAAAACTATTCAGGAAAACTAAGTTTTGGCTCGACTTTGTTTGAAACGCCCACTACCAAAATTTTGCGAAAATGTAAGCGCTCGAATCGTCCTCCGCTCGAAAAACTATTCGCTCGAATCGTCCCTCCGCTCGCAAAGTATTCGGCTCGAAAAAGTATTCGCTCGAATCGTCCCCCGCTCGAAAAGGTATTCGCTCGAATCGTCCAGACACCATGCTATGCTCTCACTCCTCACCCTGAACGTCCCACCTTGTGAACCTGCCCACCCCTCTGGAGGCGGCGGCATCACCCAGGTGGAGCATGGTTCAGCGGTCTATTGTTTTCATATGGGCACAATACACGCACAGTTTCACCCTGCATCCGCCTCCGTCAGTCCCCTGAACCCCACTGCCCCTGGTGCAGAGCGTCTCTGAGACCTATTGAACACTTCTGTTGCAGTGTCCGCGCTTCCACTCCAACGTGTAGTGCTACGCTCTCAACTCCTCACGCCTGAAGGTCACCACCTGGGACTTGCCCACCCTGCTGGCGGCGGCTGCGTCCACCCATCCCTGCAACACGCCTCTCATCCCCCCCCCCCCCCCCCCCCCCCCCCCCCCCCCCCCCCCCCCCCCCCCCCCGGTCCCCTCCCCCACCCCCCCCCCCCCCCCCTCCCCCCCCCCCCCCCCCCCCCCACACGCCACCCCCCCCCCCCCCCCACCCCCCCCCCCCCCCCCCCCCCCCCCGTCCATCCGTCCTCACCTGTGCCCTTCTGAGGAAGACAGGTCAACTACATTGCCTGTGATAGCATCATAGTACACACCAGGCTCAAAGTGTTCCCAGGGATCCTCCGCCCTAAAAACAACAACAAATTGCAGTAAAAGTCCGCGGCGGGGTAGTTGATATTGGCGGTTAGCGACAGTAATACTAGTAGGTAGGTATAAACGTCCGGGGGTGGGTATGGCATCGGACTATTGCATTTGCCCGATGTTTGTGGTTCCGACCAGTGCTCCCCCTATAGTCCGGGAAACGGAGTTGTGTGTATAATATATGTAATGTTTGTTATACCACTACCCTCCCGATTTTCACGCTATGCGAGTTCGCGATCCTCGAGTTTAGCGCTGAGTCCTAAATTCTTATCCCGACTTTCCGCGCATTATATCCCAGAGTTTCGGTTTTTTTTTTCTCTTTTTTTTTTTGTGGTGTGTTGTGTGCCTACACAGCGCGCCAAAGCATTGTTCGCGAACAATCATAACATAGCGCTTCCATACGGGAATTAAGAAAATGTACTCTATGGCAGCCTACTGACTTCCGAGAGAGATATCTTACATATGGCATCTTGGTTTTAAACACAGGGCAGTCCATCAAGACCGTTGAGAATGTTCAGATGCCACTTTGTCAATTATAGACGAAGCATTTTAAAAGTATCGCCTTCCTTCCCGCGAGAATTTGAACAGACGCGCATTGTAGGGAACTATCATTATTTTCATAATGAGTGGCAGAAAGACCTAACAAAAGAGCAAATAAAGTTTTTGGTATTCCCCTACACAAGGCAGAGAGAGGCCAGTGAAGAAATATCACCAATGATTGTGGATGTTACGAGGAGATGCGGTGCATAAGTGGGGTGGAAAAGTTTTCACGAGGTGGGTTTGCATAGTCTCGACAGAAAAAAAACCATAACCATTAATATAAGTGGCCAGGGCTAGGGTGTAAAACAATCAGCAAGCACCCGTAAATGTGTCAATGAAACCGTCAAGTGGATGCCCATCCTCAATTAATACTCGAGAGCAAGAAACTATTGCGATCTGCTTTTTAAAACATCCTTACACTCCTGCCCCTTATAATGTTCTGGTGTGCGGGCTGTCCGCCGATGCAAACCCACCGTTAACTTTTCCACCCACTTATGGCACACAACCTCTCCTCGTAACATCCACAATCCTTGATATTTCTTCCACTGGCCTCTCTGCCTTGTATAGAGATACAATAACTTTAATTTGCTCTTTTGTTAGGTCTTTCTTGCCACTTATTATGAAAATAATGATAGACATACCAATGCGCGTCTGTTCAAATTACTCGCGGGAAGGAAGGCGATACTTTTTGAAATGCTTCATCTATAATTGACAAGTGGCATCTGAATATTCCTCAACGGTCTTGATGGACTGCCCGTGCTTAAACAAGCTGCCATATGTAAGATATCTCTCTCGGAAGTCAGTAGGCTGCCATAGAGTACATTTTCTGAATTTCCGTATGGAAGCGCTGTGTTATGATGTCGCGAACAATGCTTTGGCGCGCTGTGTATTATATATATATATATATATAATATATATATATATATATATATATATATATGTATGAATATATATAAATGTTACCCACGAAACTAGTGTTCATTCAGTCCTCTACCAACTCAGACAGCATACACACCAAGGTCCGTTAAGTACAAATTATATTTTATTTATTAGTTAGTAATTTTAGATAATATAGGAATATTTTATTGTTTCTTAGGAATTTTTTTTTAGATGTTCGCTTTTTAGCATTGCAATATATTAAATTTTAACTATTTTTAGCCTGATGATGCCAAGTGCCTTTGGTGAAACGTTGCGCATAAACAACCCCAAGTATGACGAGTGCCTTTGTCACCCTGAAATATCAAGATATATATATATGTATATATATATATATATATATATACACATATACACATAAACTACCCTCCCGATTTTCACGCTATGCGAGTTTCGCGCTGAGTCCTAAATTCTTACCATCCCGACTTTCGCGCATTATAACCCCGAGTTTCGCGCTGCTTTGTAAAAGTTTTTTTTTTTTTTTGTGTGTGTGTGTGTGTGTGTACGTGCCTACAGCGCCGTTAGGCAGTGACCTCCAGGGGTGGGATGGTAGGCCCGGAGGTTAACTTGAGGGCTGTGATGGTTGGCCCTTGCCCGTGGTGGCGCAGACAGAATTTTTATAGTGACGCCTGTGATTAGAGGCTCATGCCGCCCCCTGTGTCCTCCGATGCCACTCGCAATCGAAGGTAGAGTTGATGGGCAGTATTTGGGTGTTCTTAGGCCACTCGACGGTGCAGAGAAAGATTTTAAGTGGATTTTACAGCCCTCATCAAGGACGAACTCAGGTCACGAGAACACCACTCGGAGACTTCTTCTTCTTGTGACCTGTTCTGCTTAGTATCGCTTTGTAGGTCGTCTGTCAAGCTCGTGCTCGAGCTTGACACATCTTGACGCTATAAAGGCTGGTTCACACTGAGGTTTTTTCGGCATTTTTGTAGACAGAGACGTCGGTCTCTTGCGGGCTAGTGCGAAGATTACATTCACACACGCAATTCGTTTCGGTCGACAAATCTTCTTCTTCTTCTTGTGACCTTTTCTGCTTTTAGTATTGCTTTGTAGGTCCTATGATGCTATCACAAACGTGGCAGCTGAACCTGTCTTCTTCAGGAAGACACTGTCTTCTTCAGCACAGGTGAGGTGGATGACAAGAGTTGTGAAGGATGGACACCTGTCGCTGTCAGCAGTGGGTAGGCATGTCAAAGGTGGTGACATTCAGGGCGAGGAGTTTAGCGTGTAGCACTATAATTAACAGGGTGGGCGAGGAAGCGTGGACACTGCAGCAGCAAGTGTTCAATGGTTTCCGGGACGTTTTTGTACCAGGGGCAGCGAGGGTCTCAGGCAGCAGGGTCAGGGGTCACGTCGCGCTAGGGGCTATAGGGGGCTAGTGGCTGGCTTGTTTGTATTTGCCACGTGATAGATAAGTTTTCACCCACTTTACCGGTTATGAAGTAGTATTGATAGTTTCATTTTTTCCTTGATATCATCTACTAAATCAAACCCCACGTCTAACCTAACATAATCTGATTTAAACTAACAACCGTTTATGGCTAGCTAAAATGGAAAATTTTCGGTATTATATGTATCGCCATTGGCATGGAAATTGGGATTCAAATTAAGGATGATAAGATCTGCACGATGATGTAAGTTAAATTTGTTAGTTTTTAGTGCCCAATACCGAAATTATACCAATAATTGGGGTGAGTGGGGAAGAGGGAAGTGCTGGCTTCTGCGTTTATTTGAATTTGGCGCGCGAAATTCTCGGCAACTCGGTCGATAAAAGACCGAGTGAGCGGTGTGTGATTTTTTTTTTAAACCTAGGCGATCATGACACCAGCCCAGACCCAGACCGCCTTCTGTCGACAAAAGGCCAAAAAAAACTCAGTGTGAACCAGCCTTAACCACTCTGCTACCGCCTCCCATAAGAGACGTACGGGACACGCCTTCCGACCTTCCTGCTTAGTATAATATTATAATAGGCTAAGTATAGCTTGTATGTAGTTTTGCTTTGTTTTTTTCCTTTTGTTTGTGTTTTTCTCTACAGGAGCAGCCGGTGTCGCATAATATAGGTAACACCTCGAAATAAGTAGCACCTTACCTTACACCCCCACTGTTCCTTACTTATTTACTACAAAATACTCCTTTATAAGTGATTAACCATGACGTGTGTGGTACTGTGGTTTCTGGAGGTACTGGAGGAGACAGGAGAGAAAAGAGGAAGGCATTGTGACAGTGTTATCGCCGTATAACACTGTCAAACAACCATCAGCTGACAAGATAGTGTCAAGCTCACTCACTCAGACCAAAACAGCATCCGCTGGGTGACTCCCAACTCAAGCTCAAACTCCTCTCCTCCCTCCTCTTCTCGACGTAGTGATGGCCGAAGCCACCACCCCGGGAGGCGGGTCACAAACCCTAGGCTAACACCCAGTACCCATTCATTGCTGGGTGGACAGGGGCTTGGGGTATTTTCAGAATTTTTTTGGGGGAAAAAGTG
Organism: Chionoecetes opilio; assembly: GCA_016584305.1. Taxonomy (NCBI): domain Eukaryota; kingdom Metazoa; phylum Arthropoda; class Malacostraca; order Decapoda; family Majidae; genus Chionoecetes; species Chionoecetes opilio. Next base: position 5,120 of record JACEEZ010005499.1, on the reverse strand, counting down.
AGTCTTTTAAGCTGTAAAATATGGTAGGTACACAGCCCTAGTTAACCTCCAGGGCCTACCATCCCACCCCTGGAGGTCACTGCCATATATATATATATATACAGGGAGGTCCCGAAGATACGAGCAATTAGGTTCCACCTGGCATACTCGTAAAGCGAAATCTCGTATAACAAAACACATAACTAATGGTAAAATATAGGTTTGGTTCCAGGACCCATCAATTAAAAAAGAAGAAGAAAAAAAAAAGACACGTTTTTGAAGCTAAAATAAACTATAGCAAACACAACAAACACACAGCGTCTATATTACCCATACTGTACTACCTATTCTGTAGAAAAAGCATTCTGAAAGAGAAAATAGCACACAAAATAACATAACTGCACATTAATTAAACATAAAACATGCATAACAAGCAAAAAAGACTTTGTAATGTAGGGGACGCTGAGTGATACAAGAGAAGGTAGTGTAGCGGTTCCAAGGTTGGAGCCGCACACCTGCTAATTACCCCTAAAGGTCAGGCCGCGCCATATGCTTAATTCCCTTCAGGTCACGCCTTGCTAGGGGTGACATGACTGCGGTCCCAAGGTTGGGGCTGCACACCTGCTTATTACCCCTAAAGGTCAGGCCGCGCCATATGCTTAATTACTCTTCAGGTCACGCCTTGCTAAGGGTGACCTGACTGCAGTCCCAAGGTTGGGGCCGCACACCTGCTAATTACCCCTAAATGTCAAGCCGCGCCATATGCTTAATTACCCTTTAGGTCACGGCTTCCTAGGGGTGACCTCACTGGGGTCAACCAAATCCCCCTTTGTCCAGCCTGGGAGTGGTAGGGCGTGCATTTTGAACTTGATAATTTTACTCACCCCAGTTTGTATGTCGTATCATTGGATTTTCGATCTCGTATATTGAAAATAGACCCTAATTTACACATCTCGTATCATCGGATTCTCGTATACCGAATGCTCGTTATAACGGGACCTCCCTGTATATATATATACAGGGAGGTCCCAAAGATATGAGCAGTTAGGTTCCACCTGGCATACTCGTAAAGCGAAATCTCGTATAACGAAACACATAACTAATGGTAAAATATAGGTTTGGTTCCAGGTCCCATCAATTAAAAGAAAAAAAGAGAGAAAAAGAAGAAGACATGTTTTTCAAGCTAAAATAAACTATAGCAAACAACAAACTCTCAAACTCTCAAATATAGGGCTCTATATACCACACCATCGCACCACCACACCACCACACAAAACACATTGAATTAAGTGTGACAGCACAGTAGGACAGAGCACAAATAAGTCACAATAAGCACATTAAGTAAACCAGCAAATCACTAAAATTGACTCACAAGGCACAATACATACAAGCAACAAAGACGTTGTATGTACTCTTGAGGATGCCGCGTGATACACTAGACTCGAGAGGGTACGGTAGGTAAGGGACAAGGGAGGGGTGCGCAGACCTCTTCCACTGCCCACAAACTCGTCTCTGCGCATCTGAATCGTACATTGTCCAGGGTTGTGAATTTTTGTAGGCCACATTGTCGTACTGAGCACCAGAATTATCATATTTTTGTCTATTTCAGCCGAAATCAGGTGTCATATAGACTTGTAAAATGTTTCCACAAATGTGTGGGCAAGAAAGATACAGGCGCAAAGGAAGAAATTTGGCACAGAAAGTTATATTTTTGTCTCTTAACTCATTGTCCAAGCTAGCGAAGCGAGCTTTTAGCATTTATGCTAAAATTCGTAATATATTGTGCCTGGCGACATTAGTGCAGTGGCGAAAGTAGTGCATTAGTGCAGTGGAAATAAAATGTGTTCATAGCCTTCACAACAACAGTGTTTGCATCGCCGAGAGGCAGGCCGCTTGTGTTAGGCCTCATATAACAACTATAACTCGTGTTTCTAATGCTGTTATAGATGTTATTTAGGGTTAGCGTGGTGTTATATACGTGGTAGGGTGTGTGTGAGGTGTTAAATATGCCATTTCAGCCGTGGGTACAGAGAGGAGGAAGAATAACAATTATGAAATACCACCACCACCACCACCATCAGATTGATTATCGTACAACCTTAGGTAAAATCATATAGTCAGTAAATGACTTTATAATTTTAGTAACTAACTTTAATTTACTTTAGTAAATAACTTGGTCATTTTACTTACCCCAGTTTGAATGTCGTAGCGTTGGATTTTCGATCTCGTATATTGAAAATAGACCCTAATTTACACATCTCGTATCATCGGATTCTCGTATATCGAATGCTCGTATAACGGGACCTCCCTGTATATATATATATATATAGAGAGAGAGAGAGAGAGAGAGAGTATATACGGGCAGGAGATTTTCTCTGAGACAGATCTCGTTAAAAAAGATAGCTAGTTCAGCATTTATTATCTTTTTAAAGATATTTTCTCTGTCTTAAGAGTGTCTTATTCTCTTATGTAATCACTTTTATGACTTCGCCGTAGCTTGTCATTTTTGCTGTATCGCGATTTCGGGTCTAAGACCCTTCTTCAGCAGCATGTGGAAGATGTTTTCTCCTCAGTTGTAGAGGTGAGCATGATTTAGTTGAGGAGTGAAGCGCTATTTATTGATGAAGTCTGGCTGCCGCGC